>CAJVGC010000589.1:2160594-2247957 GCA_910822075.1 Senecio squalidus
CGATCTAGATATTCCATCCATCCGGGATCCGACAAGTTGTACAAGGACCTCCGAGAATACTACTGGTGGCCAGGCATGAAGAAAGATATCGCCTTGTATGTGGCCAAGTGCCTCACTTGCTCCAAGGTCAAGGCGGAATATCAAAAGCCTTCAGGATTACTTCAACAACCAGAAATTCCCATGTGGAAATGGGAGCAGATTTCTATGGACTTCGTCACTAAGTTGCCCCGTACGACTAAGGGTAACGACACGATTTGGGTAATCGTGGACCGTCTGACCAAATCCGCTCATTTCTTACCAATTAAGGAAAACCACTCTATGGAGAAGCTAGCTCAAGTATACATCAATGAGATCGTCTCTCGTCATGGAACACCACTCTCCATCATCTCCGATAGGGATAGTCGATTCACCTCCCGTTTCTGGAACGTTCTACAGAAATCCCTAGGTACTCAATTAGACCTCAGTACGGCGTATCACCCTCAGACTGACGGCCAGAGTGAAAGGACGATCCAAACGCTTGAGGACATGCTGAGGGCATGTGTAGTAGACTTCGGAGGAAGTTGGGACACTCACCTCCCCTTGGTCGAGTTCTCCTATAACAACAGCTACCATGCCAGCATCAAGTGTGCGCCATTCGAGGCTCTCTACGGGCGTAAGTGCCGGTCACCACTCTGTTGGCTAGAGGCTGGCGACCGACAACTTACGAGACTCGATATCGTCCAGGCGACCATCGACAAGATCACCACTATTCGTGAACGACTGAAGACGTCCCGTACCCGACAAAAGAGCTACGCTGACAACCGAAGGAAGCCCCTCGAGTTCCAAGTTGGCGACCGAGTACTCCGCAAAGTATCACCCTGGAAAGGGGTAGTCCGCTTCGGGAAGCGCGGTAAACTGAGTCCGAGGTACACCGGTCCATTTGAAGTCATTGAGCGTATTGGCCCCGTTGCTTATCGTCTTCAACTCCCTCAGGCTCTCGCGAATGTTCATAACGTGTTCCATGTCTCACACTTGAAAAAGTGTCTGTCTGATGAGACCATTGTCATTCCTCTTGATGAGGTCAAAATCGACAGCAAGCTAAACTTCATCGAGGAACCGCTCGAAGTTGTCGACCGCGAGGTCAAACAACTTAGGCAGAGCCATATCCCAATAATCAAGGTTCGGTGGAACTCTCGACGTGGTCACGAATTCACATGGGAGCGTGAAGACCAATTCCGTCAGAAGTATCCCCATCTGTTCGAGAACCCTTCTTCCTGATGGTACGCACTAAATTTCGGGACGAAATTTCTTTCAACCCGGGGAGAATGTGACAACCGTCAAAATCCAGGTACTTGTTCAAATTAATTAAATCAGTTCGAAACGTTAGTTACTCTTTTATCGCGTTCGCTTTATCCTAGTTCGTAACTTTTGAGTCTATACTTTGTCGGAACCAGTGTCGGAATAACTTCCGGAATCAAATTATAAGTCCTAATACCAAGAAAACACCCATTGAACTTTCCTAAGTTCATAACTTATCATAATTAAGAACTTGTAATTAACAAAAAGGTCAAACGAAGCAAAAACGTAAAAACGAAAAATTGAAAAGGCTGAAAAATTGCCCGGTGCGCCGCACCTAGTGTGGAGGTGCGCAGCACCTCCCGCCAGAATTCAAAAAAATTACAATTTTAGTCCCTGCCTCGTTTTTACACAACCACCACCCATTTCCACCAATCAAAATCGATGCTAGGACTGCCATTACTGATTTCTCAGTCTCCCAAGATTGAATTTACTACACTCCATCAAATTTTCATTCATTTTCATTTTACAAAACACACACATATTTTCTTTTCTCTCTAGCTTCTCTCTATTTTTCTCTCTAACAAACACCATTTGCAGAAACATTTCACCATTAAAATCCATTATTTGTCCATACAAATCGTCCTAAACTTCAAGAGAAGCAAAGGGGTGTTGTTTATACCGAAAAAGGACCACGGTTGCAAAGATTTTTGAAGCTCAAATCCGACCAAACTCATCATCCAAGCTTTTCCATCGGTAGATCTCTTTATTTTTACTATTCTTACACAAATATTCAATTGCATGTAAGATCTAACGGTTGAAAATATGTTTTTATTCAAATCTATGACTTTTTACGGTCAAAAACGTTTTTAATCGAAATACTCTTCAGATCCACGAATCTGTGGATGAAAACACTTTAGAAACTGTTAAAATGATGTCTTAAAAGATATTTGCTAATTGCATGTTCGATCTAAACAACAAAATAAGTTTTATAAAGATTTATGTCACTTTTCACACAAAAACGATTTTTATCTAAATAATACTTAGATCTATATTTTTGTGGTTAAAAGTTGTTTAGAAACTGTGAAAACGTTATTTTATAAGGTATCTACTGGTTGCATGTCAAAATCCTTAAGTCACAAAACGTTTTTAGCAAGAAAAACACAAAACGGGATTGAGACAGCAGCTAGGTGCGCAGCACCTGTGCCCAGGTGCGCAGCACCGAGCTGCTGTTCTCCCGAAAATCGTCGTTTTACCCGATTAAAAGTTATATATACGTTCTGGACTTTTACCAATATCATTGTGGGACTGAGACAAATAAAAATAAGTATAACGGTGACTTGTATTGGACTATTTGGACTATAATGAGCTATAATATATATGATATTGTGTTTTAGGTGATTTGTGAGCGGAAGTGATAATACCATTTTTGGGCATGAAATTTGGGCGCGGAAGCGCTGCCCAAATTTCCTCAGAAATTGTAAATCACTTCAGCGAGCAAAAGCACTTAAGAGATAATAATCTAAAACGTTAAATCGGACTTTTGGACAAAAACGTGACAATTACCTTTACGGACTATTTTTAACTATACTTGACTTTGACACTTAAAGTTTAATAAAGTTTATCTATATTATTATATAAGAACATAATAATATAACAACTAATTAAACTATCTTGGTAATTAATAGGCAATCCGTGATTCCCGGCTCACATATTCCGACCGAGTTTCCAAGTTCTCGTTCTCTTCGCAATCCGTGAGTTACAACCCCTTGTTTTATATATTTTACATAAATTTTGGGGGAAACATAAGATTATTTGCATTTAAAGACTTTATGAAACAATTTGCAATATCTCAAATTTTGACTTTTGACTTATTAAACTTTGACTTTTGACTTATTAAACTTTGACTTTTGACTTATTAAACTTTGACTTATTTGATCGACTATTTGACTCTTATGCGTAAATTATTTGACTTTATTTAGACTTATTGGTCGCTCTCTTTTGACTAAACTAATTATTGATGCTTGTATGCGTACCAACCCTTGATGGAACTATAACACGATCTTAAGTGATGGACGTACGACTCTCTCGATTTTAAAAATGAAATTAACTAGTGCCCGACTGATTTAGACTTAGACTTTCACATTATTAACTACTTAGCCGTATAGTAATTATGGGTATCGATACTTAGGAAAGAACCGTTCCTTGCTTAGATGGCAGTCTAAGTACATATTACTAAGTTCTGTTTAACTTTCCGTTTGAGAGGCGGGAAGTTGGGGCCGTTCACGGTTGGATAATCGGATTAATGTGAACACTTAAGTTATAGATGCCAAGAGGTTGATACAAGAAAAATCTAATTAGTTACTTACGCATAAACTTATAAATTTTAGCGTTAGATTTACGCTTCTACTGTTTGACTAAATTTGACTATATTTGGTCTTTACAAACTTAGGGCACCAGTCCGCCCTTTTACTTAGACTTTAAAGTATATATAAACCAAGCGACTTTTCTCCGCTAATCTCCTTCATGGAAATTTCTACTTTATATACTTTACTTACTTTTGGTCGACTATTTAAACTGTAACTCACTCACTGCGTTTTCGTAGTTGACACTTTATCTTATGTTTCAGGAAATTAGTGTAAGCACGAGGTGCATGGCATGGACGGGTCGAGGCGGTTGTGTGAGAACCTCTTTGGGAAAAGACGTGGCCAGTTATTTTGGGAATTTTTAATGAACTTTTAAATTGTGTTTCAATGTACTAAATTATTGTGTCTTGGATGGATTTGTAAACACTTTTATTTTAATTAATGACTTGATGACCGTTATGTTTTATATGACCTGTGATATGATTTTCCAGCTCTTCACATTCCGTGTTTCCGCTTTAGCGGGGTGTGACACCCCCCCCCCCCCCCCCCCAAAACTTAAGTAACACATTGTCCGTAATGTGTTAACGACTCAAAACTAAGGGAAATTACAAAAATAAAATCTAAAAAGAAATAAGTACAAAAATAGAAAGGTAGAAACTTTAACCCGTCGTCAATAGCGAAAATATTGCATTGAAATGCTGGATGGGAGCTCGGTGCGCCGTTCTAACTGCTAGGGGTTGCGCCCCTAGTTGACATTTTTTTAATTTTTTTTTTCGTTTTTTTACTTATTTTTTTTTTGGTTTTTTCGTCGGTTTCTTGGTTCCTAATTAACTGAAACTTCAACATAAACCGTTAAAAATTCGTAAAACCAAATAAGAAAAGAAAAGTAAAAAGAAAAATGAAATAAATTAACTATGAAAAAGAAAAACAAACCCGGGTTGCCTCCCGAGAAGTGCTAATTTTTCGACCGATTCTTTAGCTTGACTCGATAAGCCCCGTAATCAGGTGTTGATGGCATAAAAGCCATCCTCGATCATCATCCCGTTTTCATCGTCCTCTTCATGATACAGTTTGACTCGTTGACCCGAGACGATGAATGAATCTTGGTTCTCTTTCCATAGCTCGACGTACCCTGAGGCAAATGATCGTTTCACGACGTATGGCCCCGTCCATTTTGTTCGTAATTTTGGAGCCTTGAATTTGTACTTCGATTGGAAAAGAAGCACTTTATCTCCCTCCTTGAATTCTTTGCGAAGGATTTTTCGGTCGTGAAATTCCTTCGTTCTATCCTTGTACAATATGGAACTCTCGTAGGCCTGTAGTCGCAATTCGTCCATTTCGTGGAGCTGTAAGAACCGCATATCTCCCGCTAAATCCATGTCAATATTTCAGTTCTTCAAGGCCCAGTGCGCCTTATGCTCAATCTCGCCCGACAGGTGGCATGTCTTCCCGTAGAGTAGTCGATACGGGGTGGTTCCTATTGGCGTTTTGTACGCCGTCCTGAATGCCCACAATGCGTCCTCCAGCTTCCTTGACCAAATGTTTGGATTATTGTTGACTGTATTTTCCAAAATCCGCTTAATTGCTCGGTTTGTATTCTCCACTTGGCCGCTCGTTTGAGGATGATACGATGTACCAAATCGGTGATTTACTCCATATCTCTTCAACACTTTTGCTAATTGAGCGTTGGCGAAGTGGCTCCCTCGATCGCTGATTAAGGCCTTCGGCACTCCAAACCTGCAAAACAGATTTTTAAGAAAATCAACAACTATGTTAGCGTTGTTAGTCGGTAGTGCCTTTGCTTCAACCCATTTGGAAACGTAATCTACAACAACGAGGATATAAACATTTCTATTTGAAGGCTTCAATGGTCCCATGAAATCGATGCCCCAAATATCGAAAACCTCGCAAACTTGAATCCCTTGTTGTGGCATCTCGTCCCGCTTTGTGATATTCCCCTGGCGTTGACACGCGTCACAAGTGCTCAGCAGTGTATAGGCCTCCTTGAAAATCGTCGGCCAGTAGAACCCTGCATCAAAAACCTTTTTTCTAGTTACCGTCGGTCCATAGTGTCCTGCGGTTGGTCCATGATGACATTCGTCCAAAATCCTCCGAGTTTCTCCTCCGTATACACATCTTCGCACCATCCTATCAGCGCACCTTCGAAACAAGTATGGCGCATCCCAGTAATAGTATTTAGCATCCGAGATCAACTTCTTCTTCTATTGATAGGTTAGGCTTTTATTGACAATTCTCCGAGCTAAATAGTTCGCAATATCCGCGAACCATGGAGCATTTCCGTCTTTGTCGCTGACACAAGCTAAGGTTTCCCCCAGAAATGTGTCATTGATCTCCCCTTCCTTCAACTCCCCCAAACTTGGGTTCTCCAATCGGCTTAGATGATCTGCTGCTACATTTTCAGCTCCCTTCTTATCCTTGATCTCGATGTCAAATTCCTGTAACAATAATATCCAACAAATTAGTCTAGGTTTAGCATCTAATTTAGAAAATAAAAACCTTAAAGCAGAGTGATCCGTGAAAACTATAGTTTTGCTCAACACTAAGTACGAGCGGAATTTTTCAAAAGCAAATACTACTGCCAAGAGTTCCTTTTCCGTAGTGGTGTAATTTTGTTGGGCTTCGTTCAAGGTCTTGCTGGCAAAGTAGATTGGTCGAAAGTTTTTGTCGATCCTTTGCCCCAAGACAGCCCCCACTGCGAAGTTACTGGCGTCACACATCAATTCGAAAGGTTGAGACCAGTCTGGTGACACCAAGATGGGTGTGTTGGTGATTCTTTCCTTGAGTAACTCGAACGCTTTCAAGCAATCCTCCGAAAAGTTGAAAGCTACCTCCTTCTCTAATAATTTCGTCATGGGACGAGTAATCTTCGAGAAATACTTGATAAACCTTCGGTAGAACCCTGCATGTCCCAAAAAACTCTGAACTGCTTTCTCGTTCGTTGGTGGTGGTAATTTGGCGATGACCTCGATTTTTGCTTTATCCACCTCTATCCCAAATTTTGAAATCTTGTGTCCCAGTACAATTCCCTCGCGAACCATAAAGTGGCACTTCTCCCAGTTTAGTACCAAGTTCCCCTCCTCGCATCTTCCTAGCTTTTGATCCAGATTCTTCAAGCATGCATCGAACGACTCTCCAAATACTGAGAAATCATCCATAAAAACTTCCATTGTCTTCTCCACCATATCTTGAAAGATGGACAGCATACACCGTTGAAAGGTAGCTGGTGCGTTGCATAGGCCAAAAGGCATTCTCCGATATGCGTATGTCCCGAACGGACATGTGAAGGTAGTCTTCTCTTGATCTTTGGGGTCGATGGGTATCTGAAAGTACCCCGAAAATCCGTCAGGAAGCAGTAGAACTCATTCTCCGCTAGTCTTTCAATCATCTGGTCCATGAACGGTAGTGGAAAATGGTCCTTCCTGGTTGCTTCGTTTAGCTTGCAGTAGTGTATGCACACTCTCCATCAAGTGACTGTCCTTGTTGGCACCAGCTCATTTTTGTCATTCATCACCACGGTCATACCTCCCTTCTTTGGCACACAGTGAATAGGGTTCACCCATGTGCTATTTGAAATTGGGTAGATAATTCCTGCATCCAACAACTTAACAACTTCCTTTATAACGACATTTGTCATATTCGGATTTAGCCGTCGTTGTCTTTGAACAACGGGTTTTACATTATCAAGAAAGTTTATTTTATGTTTGCAACATTCGGGGCTAATTCCGGGTATGTCAGATATACGCCAAGCAAAGGCCTTTTTATGACCTTTAAGGACTGTCAATAAACGAGCTTTTTCATCACCTGAAAGTGATGACGAAATAACAACTGGTAATAAATTGGTAACTTCTAAGAAAGCATATTCTAAATGTACCGGTAGTTGTTTAAGCTCCAAGTCGTTAGGTGGTTCTTCAATCGAGGACTTTATCCTCATGCTCTGGTCCAACTTCAGTTCCTCTTTAACTTCAACCTCCACTTCTTCGATCTTCTCATCCTTCAGTTCCTCCTCCAAACTAGTTTCTATCTCAAGAATTTCCTGTCAATCTAGATCATTAAAAACATCCATCCGAAAACAAGTTTCATCAGTAGAATAAGAATGGGTCATGGCTCTATCTAGTGTAAAGACAATTCTTTCTTCCCCAACCCCCAATGAAATTTGCCTATTTTTCACACGAATAATTGCGTCGGCTGTGTTTAAGGATGGTCTTCCTAGGATTATTGGAACAGTGACATCTTCATCCATCTCTAGAATTACAAAGTAAACAGGGAAAGTGAATTTTCCTACATTTACTAGCATGTTTTTAGCAATTCCTAATGGGTATTGAAATGATCGGTCGGCTAATCGGATACTCATTCTAGTAGGTTTTAAAACTCCTAGACAAGTTTAGCATACAATTGAATAAAGCATCAAATTTATGCTAGCTCCTAAGTATGCCAATGCACTACAACTATAAGTATTGTTGAAATTGCAAGTAATCAGAAAGCTCCCGGGATCATCCAACTTTGGCGGTATTGTGTTCTTCACCAAAGCCGAACATTCTGCGTTTAGAAAGGCGGACTGCGCCTCCGATGATTTCCCTTTTTCCGTGACAAGCTCATTGATGAATTTCGCGTAGTTTGGCATCCCTGCAATTAAATCTACAAGAGGAACATTAATATTAACATATTTAATCATATCACAGAATTTACCGTACTGCTCATTCATTTTTTCCTTCCTCAAACGTTGAGGATATGGGATACGTGGCTTATAAGCTTTGATTGGGACTTCCTCCACTGGTTCAGGTGTTTTAGCCTTTGATTGAACCTGTGGTGTCTCGTCCTCGTCGTCCTCGAACTCGAAATCGTCCGAAAATGGTTCTGTAGAGGGGGAGCTTCGTCCCTGGAGTGAGGAATGACGCAGTGGCTGGGTTTCAGAGGTAGGGCGTCGTTCTAAGGAACTGTGCGGCGCCCTATCTAACAGTTTCTCGGAAAAATTCCCGTTGTCTCTGTTTTCGTCTCGATTCCTTCCATAAGCATATCCCGAGCTTGTTGTAATAGCATTTACATGCTCATCTCTCTGGTTGGGAGACTGATACTTCGACGCTTGATTATCTGAACTATTTCCTTGATTTTGGGGTCGTGGATTTTGTAGCGTATTACTTGGTAGTTGGCCCGGTGGCCGGATTGAGTACCGCTCGTTCATCCTATCGAACCTCCTCTCCAAGTCCTGCATTGTTTCCTGCTAATTTCGCTTCCCTTGCTCGATGTGATCGTTTAAAACCTTTTAGATTTGTAACTGCATCATTCTTTGCACTCTGAGTGTAAATAAACGACTTTAGCAAATCTTTCACACTTTGATCATCTTTGTTCTTCGGTGGATCGTATCTTTTGTGACAACCGTCAAAATTCAGGTACTTATTCATTTGTTATATCGGTTCGAAACGTTAGTTACATTTTGTCTCGTTCGCTTTATTCTGGTTCGTAACTTTTTAAGCCCATACTTTGTCGGAACTAGTGTCGAAATAACTTCCGGAATCAAAAATTATAAGTCCTAATACCAAGAAAACACCTATTGAACTTTCCTAAGTTCATAACTTATCATAACCAAGAACTTTCAATTAACAAAAAGGTCCAACGAAGCAATAACGCAAAAACGAAAATTTCGAAATGACCAAAAATGGCCCGGTGCGCCGCACCCAGTGAAGTGGTGCGCAGCACCTCGCGCCAGGATTTCAAAATATTTACAATATCAGTCCTTTTCTCGTTTTACACCACCACCACCCATTTTGGCCAATAGAAATCGAGCCTTTACTGCCCCCTTACTGTCCCAAGACCAGGTTTACACTCCCCATACCCCATTTACCTTTTCTTTTTCATTTTACTTTCATTTCTAACAAAACAAAAACACACACATACCTCTTTGCTCTCTATTTTCTCTCAAGAACACTCCATCTCCAGAAACATTCCAGCCATTAAAACCCATATTTAAACCATACAAATCGTTCTAAACATCAAGTAAAGCCAAGGGTGTCGTTTTTATCAAAAAGGACCACGGTTGCAAAAGTTTTTGAAGACCAAATCCGACCAAAAACTCATCATCCAAGCTTTCCCTCCTGTAGATTTCTTTATTTTTACTATTCTTACATAAATATTCAATTGCATGTAAGATCTAACGGTTGAAAATGTATTTTTACATAAATCTATGACTTTTTACGGTCAAAAACGTTTTTAACATAAATAATCCTTAGATCCACGGATTTGTAACCAAATACTCTTTAGAAACTGTTTAAAAGATGTTTTAATAAGTTTTAACCGGTTGCATGTCGAAATCTATGGGTGAAAATACGTTTTTAACAAAAGAAATCACAAAAACGGGAAAACAGCAAGGAGGTGCGCAGCACCCCCTGACAGGTGCTGCGCACCGGGCTGCTGCCTTCCCGAAAACTCGTCGTTTTGCCCGTTTTTAGAATATATTACCTTCTGGACTTTTTACTGGAATCATGTGGGGACTGAGATGAATGAAACCTATAATAAAGATGACTTGTGTTGGACTATTTGGACCTTAATAAGCTATAAAATATGTATTATTGTATGTTAGGTGATTTGTGAGCGGAGTTGGTTTACAATTTTTGGATATGAGATTTGGGCGCGGAAGCGCTGCCCAAATTTCCTCGGAAATTGTAAATCACCTCAGCGAGCAAAAACACTTAAGATATAATAACCTAAAACGTTAAATCGGACTTTCGGACACAAACGTGACAATTACCTTTTTGGACTATTTTGACGATACTTAAATTTGACACTCACACTTTAATGACATTTTACCTATATTATTATATAAGAACCTAATAATATAACAACTCATTAAACTACCTTGGTATTAATAGGCAATCCGTGATTCCCGGCTTACACATTTCGACCGAATTTCCGAGTACTCGATCTCTTCGCAATCCGTGAGTTACAACCCCTTGTTTTATATGTTTTACATGAATTTGGGGGAAACATAAGATTAATTGCATTTTATGCTTTATAAAACAACTTGCAATACATCAAACTTTGACTTATTAAACTTTGACTCATTAAACTTTGACTTTGACTTTATCAAAACTTTGACATTGAAACGTCTACTTAGTTTCTTATGCGTAAAACATTTCTTTCTCTATTTATAATTATTGTTTCGTCTCTTTAACTCAACTATTTATTGATACTTGTATGCGTAACCGACCCTTGATGGAACTATAACACGTTCTTAAGTGAGGTGATTCTCTCTCTTTTTATAATAAAATTTCATAGTGCCCAATTATGCTTTAGTTTCTCTCTTACACACTATTAACTACTTAAGCCGTATAGTAATTATGGGTATCGATACTTAGGAAAGAACCGTTCCTTGCTTAGATGGCAGTCTAAGTACATATTTACTGAATTTCTTTTAATTTCCCGTTTGAGAGGCGGGAAGTTGGGGCCGCTCGGTTGATAATCGGATTAGTGTGAACACTTAAGTTATAGATGCCAAGTGGTTGATACAAGAAATCTATTTAGTTACTTACGCATAAACTTATAAACTTTTAGCGATTGTTATCCGCTTCTACTTTATGACTAATTTGATTCTATTTAGTCTTTACAAGTTAGGGCACAATTCGCCCGTTACTTAAACTTTACAAGTATATAAACTCTTTAAGCGACTTTTCTCCGCTAATCTCCCCTATGGGAAAACTTTTACTTTATATACTTTACTCATACTTTTATGCCAACTATTTAAACTGTAACTCACTCACTGCGTTTTCGTAGTTGACACTTTATCTTATGTTTCAGGAAATTAGTGTAAGTCTGAGGTGCATGGCATGGATGGGTCAAGGCGGTCGCGGGAGAACCATATTGGGAAAAAGACTTGGCCTTTATTTTGGGAATTTTTATGAAACATTTTAATTGTGTGTCAATGTATTAAACTATTTGTCCCTTGGTTGTTCGAATGGGATTTAAACACTTTTAATTTTAATGAATGACTCTTTTACCGTTATGTTTTATATGACCTGTGATATGATTTTCCAGCTCTTCACATTCCCGTGTTTCCGCTTTAGCGGGGTGTGACAGACTTGGTATCAGAGCACAGGTTATAGAGAAAAACGGTTTTAAAAATTTTTCAAAAATTTTCGAAACCAAACTATAACCAAGACTTTTCGGAAAATCGCTTATGGGTCTAAACTTTAGAGAATTAATTTCGTGGTTTGCATGTTTATAATTTAACTACGCATGGCCTGATCACCCCTGCCTAGTTCAAAATGATTATGCAAAGACGAAACGTAATTACTATTGTTAACGGTTTTGAGTCAAAATTCCCGGCACTGTCTTTTCCCGATTCTCACGCGACTGACCCGTACATGCATTTCATTACACTTTTCCTTTATCTTTTCTTTGTGTTCTCTAGTACTCACGAAACTCTTTACGTCTCAGATCTGTCATGTCTCAATCGTCTCTACCGACCGAAGATACCTCCACGACTATTAGCAGCGGCAACGGGTCTAGCCCGAGGACTGTGTTACCACCCTCTCGTGCAACACCTATTGCGACACCTTTTCGACAATCGGGATCGTTCCAACCTGCACCTCGTCAGCCATCCGTGGACCCGTACGACCCAACCGGACACCCTCCAGTTATGGAAGTCTACCCATGGGAACGCCAGTTCCTAGAGGACACGCGTCGTGCCCGAGGGACCAGATCACCTTCATCCGGAGTACCCCCTAGCCTCCGACTTCCTCCACCCGAGGCATTCCGCAGTGTATTCCACGAGGTTCAGAGGATTGCAGGCGAAACTCAGCAGCAGGCCCTTCACCTATTCGAAGCCTCTGACGAAACCCACAAGCTGGCAGAACAGGCAACCCGGATCATCGCGACGGCCCAAACCACCGCTCGGACTGTACAAACCCTTATCTACGTCATCTGGGCCATGGGAGCGCTAATAATAGCCATCGTCGCCTTGATGATCTTCGACCGAAGTCACTAGGGACAGCCGCCGTTCGTACCTCTAGCTAGTCGTAAATTTTCCGTTATATACGATTAGGCTAGTATCTATCATTCTCTATGTATCGTACTGTACTTTCTATTCGAACCTTGTACTCGACTCTTTTATTTAATGAATGAAGTTCCATTTATTATTGTCTATTGTTACCTATCTTGTGAATCTTATGCTTGTTGCGATCATTACTATTCTACCTCTCAAATCTTAATCTTGCGTGTACTATTTGATCAGTCATTTTAATCTCGTGCTATAACTATCCATGGTTGCTTAACTCTTGATCTTATCATAATCTATTCGTACGTTCTAAACTAAATCTGTTCTTCTGATTGTAGAATCATGGCTCCTCGCTCTAATGCTAGCATCATCGCTGAACAAGTTGCCGAGCAGTTGAACGCGGCTATGCCTAACATGATCGCGCAGATCACCGCCGGAATCAACGCCAACGTCAACAATCACCAGCATCAGCAGCAGAACAACCAGAACCAGCATCCGAACCCTCCTCCATGCAACTACAAGAGCTTCATGGCCTGCAAGCCGAAAGAATTCCACGGCACAACTGGTGCTGTAGGATTGGTCCAGTGGTTCGAAAGCATCGAATCGGTCCTGCACATCAGCCGATGTGCCGAGGCGAACAAGGTGGAATACGCGTCCTGCGTGTTCCATGGCCGAGCTCTGTCATGGTGGAACACTGTTGTCCAAACTCGAGGACGTGACAATGCCTATGCCCTTCCCTGGAACACCTTCAAGAACTTGCTCATTGAGGAATACTTCCCAAGAGGGGAGATTAAGAAGCTCGAGGCTGAGCTGTGGGACCACAAGATGGTTGGGAATGATATTGAGAAATACACTACCCGGTTCCACGAGCTCGCTCGACTGGTTCCAAGGCTGGTAACCCCCGAGGAGAACCGGATCGACCTATACATCTCTGGTCTAGTTCCGGAAATCCGAGGCATGGTCATGGCAGCCGAACCTCAGACCCTCCAGAGTGCAATCATCCTGGCCCATCGTCTTACCAGCAACCTCCTCGCCGCTCCCGGATCCTCCAAAAAGGAGACAGGTGAGAAGAGGAAGGCCGAGTCAACCCCGAGAAGGAGCGATCGCAACAAGAAGGCCCGAAACTACGCCGTGACTGCTTCACCTGCACCTGCACCACCAGCTAAATCCGGATCTTACACCGGACCACACCCAAAGTGTGACAAGTGCAACTTCCACCATCTCGGGAACTGTCCAATATGCCTCAAGTGCCAGAGGACGGGGCACTATGCCAAGTACTGCCCTGACAAGTCCACTACTCCAGCCCCAAAACGAACCTGCTTCGAGTGCGGGAGCGACCAGCATCTCCGCAATACCTGCCCTAAGCTCAACCGAGCTCCACAGAATCAAGGAGGGCAGGGTAGGGGTCGCGCATTCGGGCTAACGGCTGAGGAAGCACGTCAGGACCCCAATGCAGTTACTGGTACGTTTTCTCTCAACAATCACTCTGCTTCCGTATTATTCGACTCAGGAGCCGAGAGAAGTTTCATTTCCTTAGAATTTAGACCCCTCATAGGGTTAGAATCTGAAGTTCTTAAGGATAGCTTTACCGTTGAATATGCTAACGGCCAGGAATTTGAAGCTAAGGACATAATCTTAGGATGTTCCCTGTGCCTATCTGACAAAATTTTCCCCATCGACCTGATTCCTATCGAGCTTTCCAGTTTCGACGTTATTGTTGGAATGGACTGGCTATCTCGCTTTCGAGCGGAAATCATTTGTTTCGATAAGCTTATCCGTATCCCTCTTTCGGAAAAAGAGACTCTCGTTGTTCAGGGAGACAAGCCTGGACGACAACTCCGCATTGTATCTTCCATTAAGATGCGCAAGTACCTCCAGAGGGACTATGACGCATTCCTTGCCCACGTCGTCGAGCGTAAACCTTCTGAGATTCAACTCCAAGATATTCCAGTAGTCAAGGATCATCCCGAAGTCTTTCCCGAGGATTTGCCTGGGCTACCACCTCAACGACAAGTGGAGTTCCGAATAGACCTCATCCCTGGAGCAGCACCGGTTGCTAAGACACCTTATCGTCTGGCGCCACCCGAAATGCTGGAACTGTCGAAACAGTTGCAAGAACTCCTAGACCATGGTCTCATTCGTCCAAGTTCGTCCCCTTGGGGAGCCCCAATCCTTTTCGTCAAAAAGAAAGACGGATCCTTCCGTATGTGTATCGACTATCGAGAGTTGAACAAGCTGACCGTCAAGAACCGATACCCTCTCCCGAGGATCGACGATCTTTTCGACCAGTTGCAGGGTGCGACTTATTTCTCCAAGATCGACCTCCGTTCGGGTTATCACCAGGTTCGCGTCAGTGAGTCCGACATCCCGAAAACCGCTTTTCGCACCCGATACGGTCACTACGAATTCCTTGTCATGCCTTTTGGCCTCACCAACGCACCAGCTGTGTTCATGGATTTGATGAACCGAGTGTGTAGGCCATACCTAGACAAGTTCGTGATCGTATTCATAGACGACATTCTCATCTACTCAAGGAACAAGGAAGATCACGCGAAGCACCTTGAGCTCATTTTAGAACTCCTTCAAGAGCAGCAATTGTACGCCAAATTCTCGAAGTGTGAATTCTGGCTCCGAGAGGTACATTTCCTTGGTCACGTGGTAAACCAAGAAGGGATCCATGTAGATCCAGCCAAAATCGAAGCGATTGAGAAATGGCAAGCTCCGACAACCCCGACAGAAATCCGTCAGTTCCTAGGATTAGCGGGTTATTACCGAAGATTCATTGAGAATTTCTCAAGGATCGCGAAGCCTCTCACCGAACTCACTCAAAAGGATAAGGACTTTATCTGGGGAAAAGATCAGGAGGATTCTTTTCAGAAACTCAAGTACCAATTATGTCACGCACCAATCCTATCCCTGCCAGAGGGCACGGACAATTTCATAGTGTTTTGCGATGCCTCCCACCAAGGACTTGGGTGCGTCCTAATGCAGAAGGACAAGGTCATCGCTTATGCTTCCAGGCAGCTGAAGATCCACGAGCAGAACTACACCACGCACGACTTAGAGTTAGGAGCAGTCGTGTTTGCCTTGAAGATTTGGAGACACTACCTATATGGTACTAAGTGTACGGTCTTCACCGACCACAAGAGCCTCCAACACATCTTAGATCAGAAAATGCTCAACATGAGGCAACGGAGATGGATAGAACTGCTGAGTGACTACGATTGCGAGATCAAATACCACCCGGGTAAAGCAAACGTAGTAGCAGATGCCCTGAGTCGGAAGGAAAGGGTAAGACCATCCCGAGTTCGAGCATTGGGTATTCAGGTTCAGACAAGCCTTCGAGAGCGGATTGCAAACGCGCAGCAAGAGGCGTTAAAGCCCGAGAACCTTAAGGCCGAAACGCTTCATAATCACGAGAAGGAATTCGAACGCAAGTCGGACAGAATTTACTACTTCAAAGGTCGAGCATGGATTCCAAGATCTGAGGATCTTCGCCAACTCATTTTGGATGAGGGCCACCGATCTAGATATTCTATCCATCCGGGATCCGACAAGTTATACAAGGACCTCCGGGAGTACTACTGGTGGCCGGGCATGAAGAAGGATATCGCCTTGTACGTAGCCAAGTGCCTTACTTGCTCCAAGGTCAAGGCGGAATATCAAAAGCCCTCAGGTTTACTTCAACAACCGGAAATTCCCATGTGGAAGTGGGAGCAGATTTCTATGGATTTCATCACCAAGTTGCCCCGTACGGCTAAGGGTAACGACACGATTTGGGTGATCGTGGACCGTCTGACCAAATCCGCTCATTTCCTACCAATTCGGGAGAATTATTCGATGGAGAAGCTAGCTCAAGTCTATATCAACGAGATCGTCTCTCGTCATGGAACCCCACTCTCCATCATCTCCGATAGGGATAGCCGATTCACCTCCCGTTTTTGGAATGTTCTCCAGAAATCCTTAGGTACCCGATTAGACCTCAGCACGGCGTATCACCCTCAGACTGACGGCCAGAGCGAAAGGACGATTCAGACACTTGAAGATATGCTGAGAGCATGTGTAGTAGACTTCGGAGGAAGTTGGGACACTCACCTTCCCTTGGTCGAGTTCTCCTATAACAACAGCTACCATGCCAGCATCAAGTGTGCTCCGTTCGAGGCTCTCTACGGGCGTAAGTGCCGGTCACTGCTCTGCTGGCTAGAGGCGGGCGACCGACAACTTACGAGACTCGATATCGTCCAGGCAACCATCGACAAGATCACCACCATTCGTGAACGACTGAAGACTTCCCGTACCCGACAAAAGAGCTACGCTGACAACCGACGGAAACCCCTCGAGTTCCAAGTGGGCGACCGTGTACTCCTCAAAGTATCGCCCTGGAAAGGAGTAGTCCGTTTCGGGAAGCGCGGTAAACTGAGTCCAAGGTACACAGGCCCATTTGAAGTCATCGAACGTATCGGTCCCGTTGCTTATCGTCTCCACCTTCCTCAAACTCTCGCGAGTGTGCATGACGTGTTCCATGTCTCACACTTGAAAAAGTGTCTGTCTGACGAGACCATCGTCATCCCTCTTGACGAAGTCAAAATTGACAGCAAATTAAATTTCATCGAGGAACCACTCGAAGTTGTTGACCGCGAGGTCAAACAACTCCGGCAGAGCCGTATTCCGATAATCAAGGTTCGATGGAACTCTCGACGCGGTCACGAATTCACGTGGGAGCGTGAAGACCAATTCCGTCAGAAGTATCCTCATCTGTTCGAGAACTCTTCTACCTGATAAGACGCACTAAATTTCGGGACGAAATTTCTTTCAACCCGGGGAGAATGTGACAACCGTCAAAATTCAGGTACTTATTCATTTGTTATATCGGTTCGAAACGTTAGTTACATTTTGTCTCGTTCGCTTTATTCTGGTTCGTAACTTTTTAAGCCCATACTTTGTCGGAACTAGTGTCGAAATAACTTCCGGAATCAAAAATTATAAGTCCTAATACCAAGAAAACACCTATTGAACTTTCCTAAGTTCATAACTTATCATAACCAAGAACTTTCAATTAACAAAAAGGTCCAACGAAGCAATAACGCAAAAACGAAAATTTCGAAATGACCAAAAATGGCCCGGTGCGCCGCACCCAGTGAAGTGGTGCGCAGCACCTCGCGCCAGGATTTCAAAATATTTACAATATCAGTCCTTTTCTCGTTTTACACCACCACCACCCATTTTGGCCAATAGAAATCGAGCCTTTACTGCCCCCTTACTGTCCCAAGACCAGGTTTACACTCCCCATACCCCATTTACCTTTTCTTTTTCATTTTACTTTCATTTCTAACAAAACAAAAACACACACATACCTCTTTGCTCTCTATTTTCTCTCAAGAACACTCCATCTCCAGAAACATTCCAGCCATTAAAACCCATATTTAAACCATACAAATCGTTCTAAACATCAAGTAAAGCCAAGGGTGTCGTTTTTATCAAAAAGGACCACGGTTGCAAAAGTTTTTGAAGACCAAATCCGACCAAAAACTCATCATCCAAGCTTTCCCTCCTGTAGATTTCTTTATTTTTACTATTCTTACATAAATATTCAATTGCATGTAAGATCTAACGGTTGAAAATGTATTTTTACATAAATCTATGACTTTTTACGGTCAAAAACGTTTTTAACATAAATAATCCTTAGATCCACGGATTTGTAACCAAATACTCTTTAGAAACTGTTTAAAAGATGTTTTAATAAGTTTTAACCGGTTGCATGTCGAAATCTATGGGTGAAAATACGTTTTTAACAAAAGAAATCACAAAAACGGGAAAACAGCAAGGAGGTGCGCAGCACCCCCTGACAGGTGCTGCGCACCGGGCTGCTGCCTTCCCGAAAACTCGTCGTTTTGCCCGTTTTTAGAATATATTACCTTCTGGACTTTTTACTGGAATCATGTGGGGACTGAGATGAATGAAACCTATAATAAAGATGACTTGTGTTGGACTATTTGGACCTTAATAAGCTATAAAATATGTATTATTGTATGTTAGGTGATTTGTGAGCGGAGTTGGTTTACAATTTTTGGATATGAGATTTGGGCGCGGAAGCGCTGCCCAAATTTCCTCGGAAATTGTAAATCACCTCAGCGAGCAAAAACACTTAAGATATAATAACCTAAAACGTTAAATCGGACTTTCGGACACAAACGTGACAATTACCTTTTTGGACTATTTTGACGATACTTAAATTTGACACTCACACTTTAATGACATTTTACCTATATTATTATATAAGAACCTAATAATATAACAACTCATTAAACTACCTTGGTATTAATAGGCAATCCGTGATTCCCGGCTTACACATTTCGACCGAATTTCCGAGTACTCGATCTCTTCGCAATCCGTGAGTTACAACCCCTTGTTTCATATGTTTTACATGAATTTGGGGGAAACATAAGATTAATTGCATTTTATGCTTTATAAAACAACTTGCAATACATCAAACTTTGACTTATTAAACTTTGACTCATTAAACTTTGACTTTGACTTTATCAAAACTTTGACATTGAAACGTCTACTTAGTTTCTTATGCGTAAAACATTTCTTTCTCTATTTATAATTATTGTTTCGTCTCTTTAACTCAACTATTTATTGATACTTGTATGCGTAACCGACCCTTGATGGAACTATAACACGTTCTTAAGTGAGGTGATTCTCTCTCTTTTTATAATAAAATTTCATAGTGCCCAATTATGCTTTAGTTTCTCTCTTACACACTATTAACTACTTAAGCCGTATAGTAATTATGGGTATCGATACTTAGGAAAGAACCGTTCCTTGCTTAGATGGCAGTCTAAGTACATATTTACTGAATTTCTTTTAATTTCCCGTTTGAGAGGCGGGAAGTTGGGGCCGCTCGGTTGATAATCGGATTAGTGTGAACACTTAAGTTATAGATGCCAAGTGGTTGATACAAGAAATCTATTTAGTTACTTACGCATAAACTTATAAACTTTTAGCGATTGTTATCCGCTTCTACTTTATGACTAATTTGATTCTATTTAGTCTTTACAAGTTAGGGCACAATTCGCCCGTTACTTAAACTTTACAAGTATATAAACTCTTTAAGCGACTTTTCTCCGCTAATCTCCCCTATGGGAAAACTTTTACTTTATATACTTTACTCATACTTTTATGCCAACTATTTAAACTGTAACTCACTCACTGCGTTTTCGTAGTTGACACTTTATCTTATGTTTCAGGAAATTAGTGTAAGTCTGAGGTGCATGGCATGGATGGGTCAAGGCGGTCGCGGGAGAACCATATTGGGAAAAAGACTTGGCCTTTATTTTGGGAATTTTTATGAAACATTTTAATTGTGTGTCAATGTATTAAACTATTTGTCCCTTGGTTGTTCGAATGGGATTTAAACACTTTTAATTTTAATGAATGACTCTTTTACCGTTATGTTTTATATGACCTGTGATATGATTTTCCAGCTCTTCACATTCCCGTGTTTCCGCTTTAGCGGGGTGTGACATCTTTGTTGTGGTGGGGATCGCGTGTTGTTTCTTTGCCATCCATTATCTCTATTTTCACCGCGGTTGTAGTTACCTCCGCGGTTTTGGCAATTTGCTCCCCGATTAGGATAACCATACTGTGCGTAGTTGGCATCCTCCACTTGTCGATCGCACTCACTAGCGTAGTAAGGTCCTCCGCATACTTCACACCCATTTTTGACTAAGTGTATGTCTTTTTCTATCCTCCCAAAGTGTTTATCAATCCTATCAGCAATAGACTTGTCTTCTTTCACGACAGAAGAAAGTTCGTTGCTACTTTCAGCTTGAGCAACTTGACCTCTTTGTCTTCGGCCTCTACCATCGTCTCGATACTCCCTTGATAAGCTTATGACTAACTTATCCACCATTAATTTGTATTCTTCATTAGTGGTCTTGTACATAAAGTCTCCCCCACCGGCTAGATCCAACACGTTTTGTGACTCCTTGGTTAACCCGTAGAAGAAGATCTCTATAATATTATCCTTGCCCAGACCATGACCATAAGAACTACTCAGCATTTCCTTCAATCTAGCCCACGCCTCAGTAGACGTCTCTCCATCTTCTTGTCGAAATCCTCTAATATCTCAAAGTAATTTCCTACCCAAGGGGGGGTGGGAAAAACCGTTTGATGGAGGCTTTGCGCATTTGTGTCCATGTTGTTACTGAATTCTCGTCCAACTCTTCAAACCAAACCTTCGCATCTCCGGTGAGAGACGAAGGGAACAACCTCAGCTTGACACTGTCGCTCTTTCCTTCTCCATATTTGAACATCTCACATAGCTCTTTGAATTTGGCTACGTGTTTATGCGGATCTGAATTGTATCGCCCATCGAAAGTATTGTCTTGGATCATCTTGAGATGATGACCCTTGACAACGAAGTCTTCACTCAAGTTCGGGGTGGTAATTGCCGACCCTCGGCTGGGTGGCACTCTACAGCTGCAGCCCGTCGGTGCATCGGCATGTCCAAAGGATCCATAGATGTTTGCGGTTCCGGCTTGTCTTCAACAATTAACTCTTCTACTTCAGATTCTGTAGTGCTTCCTTCTCCTCCTGAAGATGTGATATCTTCAAACTTTACTAGTGAAAACGGTCCAAAACCTGGTGGTGTCTGAATCAATATGTTTCCTTTCTTCTTGCCTCGCTTCTTCGATACTCCTGGATTAGATTTTGGACTTAGGAGTGGTAATCCCGAAGCCCTTGTGTTCATCCACTACCTGAATACCTACAAAGACAGAAACAAGAAAACCGTAAAACGTACCGGTGTAATAACAATTAAAAGCAACTTTCAAGTATTTTAATACACAAAAGGATCGTATCACAAATTCGAAACAAAAACGAAAAATCAGTTCCCCGGCAACGGCGCCAAAACCTTGATGTGTAAAATCTAGTTTATAAAACTCGACCTACTTGTAGACTTAATTACACACTTATAGGCAGTGGACCTATTCGTATATAATATAGGTTTAAGTAAGTAAAGGTTCGAACTCGGGGACTAATTTAGTTTTTAATAACGAATTAATAATACTTGTTTGTTTTTGGGGGTTTTGTAACAAAATATTAATTAAAATTGCAAAGTGATTATAAAAAATCGAGTGAGAAAAGTAATTAAGATTATAAAATATTGGAGAAATTACACTTGTTTGGCACTTCACTTGTTTTCCAATTATGTTTACGATATTGAAAGTATATTTAACTTCTAATTTATAGTAAAACTCCTCTCGAATATTTTACTAACTTTAACTATTTCCAATTATATTGTTCCATTCGAATACAGTTATAATTATCAACAATTAAGCATTAATTGACAAGCCGGTATTTTATGATTTAATCTTACGAAGTTTCCTCTCGAATAAATTCTCTAATTATTAAGTCCTCACGAATCTTAACCAATAGACTTACTCGTTTACGTTTTATTACCTAAGTTGTTATTACTAGGTCCTCTCGAATCCTAATAATTTTAAACCAATTAAAGACCGATTGATTATTTCATACAATCTATTTAATCTTTCTAGATTCCTCTCGAATACCTAGAGTGTTGATTTAACAAACTGCACATAAACAACTTATGATAATATGTCAAAACATAAACAATTAAGGATCTACGATTAAACACAAATACCTAACAATCGATAACGAAAACAATAATTATCAAACAAGATCCATAAATCAAACAAGCGTAAAAAGTGTTTAGATACTCATTATTAAGTTCAAAACAGCAAGCAAATAAGAAGTAAACATTCTGGAAAAAGTCTTTAAAAAGATAAGAAACAAACTAAAAAAGTTGCAAAACTTGCTTCGTGACCGAATCTTAACGAATTCCAACTCCAAGTTTCTCTTCTAGCTCTCTAACGAACACTCCAGCTCCAATAAATGAAAATAATAATTGATGATTAATTATGGACGTTTGAGGCTCTATTTATAGAGAAAATCAAGAGGAAATCGAGTTGTATTATAACTGAAAAAGCACTCAGGACGTCGTCCCTTAAGCTTACAACGGCGCAGCGTGTGTATAAATCCGTGTTTGAAACCAGCTGAAACACCAGTGCGTCGTTCCTCCATTGTTACAGCGTCGTCCTCTCTTCAGTACCAGTGACAACGGCGCCCTAACCCTCCAGGGCGTTGTCTACTGGGCAGTTTTCACCATTTCTTGTCATTTAAGCTCATTTCTTCCTCCAATTTCACTTCCCGAACATATAAACCTGTAAAATGGACAAAACAACTTTTCCACACGATTAATGCAAAAACCTATCCTATCCATCATGTTTACTATGAAAATGACCAAATATCGCATATAAATAACCATATAAATATGCGATATCAACCCTCTGGATACTCCCCGATCAGAATCTTCTAGGTCTTTCGTGTACAACCAGATGTAATTTTAACCTTGCTGGCAATTCGAGTTCGTAGGCAGCAGACCCGACTTGTTTGGTTATCAAGAAAGGTCCTTCGGACTTCCTAATTAGACCTTTATGCATAGCTCTCATCGTCTTCAACTGGTTAGGCAACAACTTAAGCATAACTTTATCTCCCTAATTAAATGCTACATTTCTCCTTTTTTTATCTACCCATTTCTTCATTCTTTTGGAGGCTTTGTCGAGACATGCACGAGTCTCGTCGGCTTCCACGTGTCATTCCTTTGCAAACTTAAAAGCCGATGGATTTCTCCCTGTGTACGGTGTGGTTAGAGCACTAGGGGTTAAGGGTTGTTGACTTTTTTCAATCACGAATGGGATTTTGGTAGTCGATTCATTCTTCTGGAGGTTAAATGAAAACTGAGCTATATCGAGGAGTTTGGCCCAATCGTTTTGATGGGCGCTAACATAGTGCCTTAGGTATAGCTCTACTAGAGCGTTTACGCTTTCCGTCTGACCGTCACTTTGGTAATGAAAGTTGTAGGATAAGTTGAGGCTAGTACCCATGAGTTTAAAGACTTCTCGCTAGAATTCTCCCGTAAATCGTCGGGTCTCGATCATTTATGATGCTTCTATGCATTCCCTACAGTTTGACGATATGTTTAAAGAAAGCCTTGACTGCTTCTTAAACTTTGCAATCAACAGTCATTGATATGAACGTGGCATATTTGCTAAAGTGATCAACAACGACCATAATGGTACTGTATCCTTCAGACTTAGGAATGGAAACTATAAAATCCATTGACACGCTCTCATATGGTCGCTCGGCGACAAGAAGAGGTTCTAGAAGACCGTTGGGTATTTTTGTTTTATCTTGTCTTGTTGAAAAATGAGACAAGTTTTCAAATAGGCTTCTATATCATCTTGTAGTCGAGGCCAATAGTAGTATCGTTGGACTAAGGCTAAAGTTCGATTGGTACCTGGGTGGCCCGCCCACATCGAGTCATGACACTCCTTGAGAATTTCTTGACGTAGATTTCACCACTTCGGTAGGTATACTCGATTGCCCATGGTATAGATAATATCTTCTTCCTTCCAGAATCTTCTAGTTCTTCCTTCACGAACCATCTTTAATAAGTTGCTTTCCATGAGATCATGTTGAAGCCATTCCCGTATTTTTTCAAGGAGATCCGTTTGTGGTTGGCTTGTGGAAACATCGGCAAGTTCAAGTTTTCTGCTTAATGCATCCGCAACAACGTTAGCTTTCTCGGGCCTATACGTGACTTCGTAGTCAAACTCAGCCACTAAGTCCTGCCACCGGGCCTGTTTTGGACTTAGTTTCTTTTGTATCTGGAAATAACTCGTAGCGATACTGTCGGTAAGGATCAAGAATCGACTTCCCAATAAATAATGTCTCCAAACTCATAAGAAGTGAACAACAATTGTCATTTATTTTTCTTGAACGGTGTACCGCCTCTCTGTTTCATCCACTTTCCTCTTTCATATGCGACTGGTTGTCTTGCATTAGTACTCCACCGATGGCATAGTCGGATGCATCTTGTGTATATCAAATAGCTTGGAGTAATCCGGCAGCGCCATGACGAGTTCTTTAGACACTACTTCTTTTAGTTGTTCAAAGGCTTCTTGACATTCCTTCGTCCATGACCAAGGCTGATTCTTCTTTAGCGGATCAGTCAAAGGGGCTTCTTGACATTCCTCCTATGAACCTTCGATAATAGTTGACGAGTCCAAGAAAGGATCGTAACTCGGGAATCTTGGAGGGGGGGGGGGGGTCCCATTCTTGGATGGTTTTTATCTTGAACGGGTGCATCATTAGTTTCCCATCACTAATTCGATGTCCCAAGAATTCGACTTCTTGTTGGGAAAACGAACACTTTTCTGCTTTGACATAGAGTTGGTTTCCTCGTAACACCTGGAAGACTTGGCATAAGTGTTCCGCTTGTTCCTCGAGTGTCTGACTATAAACGACTATATCATCAAGATAAACCACCACAAAACGGTCCAGAAAGGGATGGAATAGTTTGTTTATTGAGGTAAAAAAGGTAGCGGGTACATTAGTGAGTCCGAAGGGCATGACTAAAAAATCAAAAGCACCATACCTGTTTACGTAAGTAGTCTTTGGCTCGTCATCGCTTGTTATGTGTACTTGGTAGTAGCCTGATCGTAGATAGAGTTTTGAAAAGTATTTCGCCTCCCCAAGCTGATCAAACAGGTCCGATATCAGGGGTATCGGGTATCGATTTTTTATAGTTACTTTATTTAATGCTCTATAGTCGCTACACATTCTAAGGGACCCATCTTTCTTTCGCTGGAATAGGACGGAGGCACCATAAGGAGCTTTAGATGGCTGAATATAACCAGAATCAAGAAGGTCTTTAGCTCGGTTAGTTCAGGGGGAGCCATATAGTAGGGGGACATTGCATGGGGGGTTGCATCATGTTCAAGTTCGATTTGGTGGTCAACTTCTCGTTGTGGTGGAAGTTTCTTGGGTAACTCCGCATGCATAACGTCTTTGAAATCTTTAAGAACATTCTTGATTACATCAGGTGTTTCTAGAGACTTTTCAAAGACTCCCTCATCTTCTAAGGATTTGACTACGGAAACATAACAGTCCTCTCTAGAATCTCCCATTTTAAACGCAGGGACGAAATTAAGGATTTCGTTTCCCTTTTTGTTTTTAATTTCGTCACTTGAATACGATCATTGTCTAATATTATAAGGGAGTTGGCTACTAGGACTGGAAACGCACGAGTTTTTTCGAAAGAAGGCCAATCCTAGTACAATCTCGAAGTCATCCATTGGAACAGTGTAAGGTTACATTACCTATCCAATCTTGATACAGACTTGGGTTTGATATCACATATTTATATGTTTATTTATATGCGATAATCGGTCATTTTTCATAGTGAACATGATGGATAGGATAGGATTTTTGCATTTAATCGGGTGGAAAAGTGTTTTTGTCCATTTTGCAGGTTTACATGATCGGGAAGTGGAAATGGTGGAAGAAATGAGTTTAAACGACGAAAAATGGTGAATTTCAGCAGTTAGGGCGACGCAGTGAAGAGCCAGGACGTCGTTGTCAGTTTTTAAAGCAGAGAGCGCCGCGGTAATTAAGCAGAACGACGCAGTAAGACAAAACTCAACCCGTTGCGTCGTCCTGGTCAACAAGGGGCGACGTCCTAAGTAGTTTTCAGCAACTTTCTAGTTCGACTCGAATACGGATTTCTCACGATTTTTGTCAATAAATACAACCTAAATTCGGCCAGAAAAATCATCAATTAATATTTTCAAGCATTGGGAGCTGGAGTTTACGTTTGGAGGCAAGATTTGAAGCTAAGAAGTTCGGTTTTTGTTCAACGTCGGTCACGACAAGTTTGCAAGTTCTTAGTTTGTTTTTCTTTCTCTTTTTCAGACTTATTCCAGTATGTTTTCTATTATTATTTTGTTTCCGGTTTTGAACTCAATAATGCGTAGCTAAACACTTTTTACGCTTGCTTGATTTATGGATCTTATTTGAAGTTTATGTTTTCGTTATTGATTGTTTAGGTATTTGTGTTTAATCGTAAATCCTTATTTGTCTAAGTTTTAATATATTATCATAAAGTTGTTTATATGCAAATTAATTAATCAACATTCTAGGTATTCGAGAGGAATCTAGATAGGTTAAATAATTTATATGAAATAATCAATCGGTCTTTAATTGGTTTAAAATTGTTAGGATTCGAGAGGACCTAGTAATAACAACTTAGGTAATTAAACTTAAATGAGTAAGTCTATTTGTTAAGATTTGAGAGGACTTAATATTTAGAGGAGTTATTCGAGAGGAAACTCTATAAGGTTAAATCACTAAATATCGGCTTGATAATTAATGCTTAATTGTTAATAATTATAACTGTATTCGAGAGGAACATTATAATTAGAGATAGTTAAAGTTAGTAAAATATTCGAGAGGAGTTTTACTATATATTAGAAGTTAAATATACAATCAATTTCGTAAACTTAAATGGAAAATAAGTGAAGTGTCAAACAAGTGTACTTTTCCATTATTTGATAAATCTTAATTACTTTTTCTCACTCGATTTTTATAATCACTTTTTACCAATTACGTTGCAACTCTTAAATAAATCTTTTGTTACGAAAAACCCCACAAACAAACAAGTATTATTAATTCGAGATTTAAAACCAAATTAGTCCCTGAGTTCGAACCTTTACTTGCTTTAAACTATATTACATACGAATAGGTCCACTGCCTATAAGTGTGTAATTACGTGAAATAGTAGGTTAAGTTTTAAGACTATATTTTACACATCAAGTTTTTGGCGCCGCTGCCGGGGACTGATTTATCGTTTTTGTTTCGAATTTGTGATACGATCCTTTTGAGTATTTATTTACTTGAGAGTTACTTTTAATTGTTATTACACCCGATACGTTTTACGCTTTTCTTTCCTATCTTTGTAGGTATTCAGGTAGTGTATGAACACAAGGGCTTCGGGATTACCACTCTTGAGTCCAAAATCCAATCCAAGAGTATCGAGGAAGCGAGGCAAGAAGAAAGGAAACATATTAATTCAGACACCACCAGGTTTTGGACCGTTCTCGCCAGTAAAATTTGAAGATATTACATCTTCAGAAGGAGGAGGAAGCGCTACAGAATCAGAGGTTGAAGAGATAATTTGTGAAAACAAACTGGAACCGCAACCAGCTATGGATCCTTTGGACATGTCAATGCACCGACGGGCCGCAGCTGTAGCAGTGCCACCCACCCGAGGGTCGGCAATCACCACCCCGGACTTGGGTGACGATTTCGTTGTCGAGGGTCATCATCTCAAGATGATCCAAGACAATACTTTCGATGGGCGATACAATTCAGATCCGCATAAACACGTAGCCAAATTCAACGAGCTATGTGAGATGTTGAAATACGGAGAAGGAAAGAGCGATAGTGTCAAGCTGAGGTTGTTCCCTTTGTCTCTCACCGGAGATGCGAAGGTTTGGTTTGAAGAGTTGGACGAGAATTCAATAACAACATGGACACAAATGCGCGAAACCTTCATCAAACAATTTTTCCCACCCGCCTTGGGTAGGAAATTACTGAGAGACATTAGAGGATTTCGACAAGAAGATGGAGAGACATCTACTAAATCATGGGCTAGATTTAAGGAGATGCTAAGAAATTGTTATGGTCACAGTCTAGGCAAGGAAAATATCATAGAGATCTTCTTTTACGGGTTAACCAAGGAGTCACAAAACGAGTTGGATCTAGACGGAGGAGGAGACTTTATGTACAAGACTACTAATGAAGCATACAACTTAATGGAGGATAAGTTAGTCATTAGCTTATCAAGGGAGTATCGAGACGATGGTAGAGGCCGAAAACAAAGAGGTCATGTTGCTCAAGCTGAATGTAGCAACGAACTGTCTTCTGTCGTTAGAGAAGTCAAGTCTATGGCGGATAGGATTGATAAACGTATTGGAAGGATCGAAAAAGACATGCACTTGGTCAAGAATGGATGTGAAGGATGCGGAGGACCTCACTACGCTAGTGAGTGCGATCGACAAGTGGAGGATGCCAACTACGCACAGTATGGTTATCCTAATTGGGGAACGAATTGACAAAACCGCGGAGGTAACTACAATCGGGGTGACAATCGAGACAACGGATGACAAAGAAACAATGCACGATCCCCACCACGACAAATATACGATCCACCGAAGAACAAAGACGAAGATCAAAGCTTGAAGGATCTAATGAAATCGTTCATTCACACCCAAACCACGAAGAATGACGCATTTAGTAATCAATTGAAAGTTTTAAATGATCACATCGAGCAAGGGCAGAGAAATCAGCAGGCTGCAATGCAAGACTTGGAGAGAAGGGTCGATAGGATGAACGATCGGAACTCAAACCGGCCACCGGGCCAATTACCGAGCAATACACAACAAAATCCACGACCACAGAACCAAGGAAACACTTCCAACAATCAAGCACCGAAATATCAACCTCCTGGAAGAAACGAAGGAATGCCACCCTGTCCAAATCACAGAGACGAGCATGTAAACGCAATTACCACACGCTCGGGACATGCTTACGGAAGAGATCAAGAAGAAAACGGAGAGAAACTGTCAGACAGGACGCTACCCTCCACTACAGAACCAGTTGTGGATGATTTCGAGATCGAAGACGATGAGGACGAGGCACCACCAGTTCAACCCAAGGCTAAAACACCTGAACCAGTGGAGGAAGTTCCAATCAAAGATTATAAGCCACGTATCTCATATCCTCAACGATTAAGAAAGGCGAAAATGAAGGAGCCGTACGGTAAATTCTGTGATATGATTAAATCCGTTAATATTAATGTTCCTCTTGTTGATTTATTTGCAGGGATGCCAAACTATGCTAAATTCATCAAGGAGTTGGTCACGGATAAGGGAAAGTCATCGGAGGAGCAAGACGCTTTCTTAAACGCAGAATGTTCAGCTTTGTTAAAGAACACAATACCACCAAAGTTAGATGATCCAGGGAGTTTTCTTATCAAGTGTAACTTCAGTAATACTTACAGTTGCAGTGCCTTGGCGGACTTAGGAGCTAGCAAAAATTTGATGTCGTATTCATTATATGCTAAAATTGCCCTAGGAGTGTTAAAACCCACTAGGATGAGTATCCGACTAGCCGACCGATCATTTCAATATCCGTTAGGAATTGCTGAAAACATGCTAGTAAACGTAGGAAAATTCACTTTCCCTGTTGACTTTGTGATTCTAGAAATGGATGAAGATGTTACTATTCCACTAATCCTTGGACGACCATTACACAGCCGACGCAATTATTCGTGTGAAAAATGGGCAAATTTCATTGGGGGTTGGGGAAGAAAGAATTATCTTTACACTAGATAGAGCCATGACCCATTCTTATTCTACTGATGAAACTTGTTTTCGGAGTGATGTGCTTGATGATTTACATTGGCAGGAAATTCTCGAGATAGAGACTAGTTTGGAGGAGGAACTGAAGGACGAGACGATCGAATAAGTGGAGATTGAAGTCAAAGAGGAACTGAAGATAGACCAGAGCATAAGGATAAAGTCTTCAATTGAAGAACCACCTACCGACTTGGAGTTGAAACAACTACCGATACATTTAGAGTATGCTTTTCTTGAAGGAATTATTTACCCAATCTCAGATAGTCCATGGGTGAGCCCAATTCACTGTGTGCCGAAAAAAGGAGGTATGACCATGGTAATGAACGACAAAAATGAACTGGTACCAACGAGGACAGTCACAGGATGGAGAGTTTGCATCGACTACCGCAAGCTAAACGAAGCCACCAGGAAGGACCATTTTCCACTACCGTTCATCGACCAGATGATTGAAAGACTAGCAGGGAATGAGTTCTACTGCTTCCTGGATGGATTTTCGGGGTATTTTCAGATACCTATTGCCCTCGAAGATCAGGAGAAGACTACCTTCACATGTCCGTTCGAAACATACGCATATCGGAGAATGCCTTTTGGTCTATGCAACGCACCAGGTACTTTTCAAAGGTGTATGCTAGCCATTTTTCAGGATATGGTGGAGAAGACAATGGAGGTATTCATGGACGATTTTTCAGTGTTTGGAGATTCATTCGATGCATGTTTGAAGAATCTGGATCAGATGTTGGGAAGATGCGAGGAAGCAAACTTGGTCCTAAACTGGGAGAAATGCCACTTCATGGTTCGTGAGGGAATTGTACTGGGTCACAAGATTTCAAAAGTTGGGATAGAGGTGGACAAAGCAAAGATCGAGGTCATCGCCAATCTACCACCACCAACGAACGAGAAAGCAATTCGAAGTTTTTTGGGACATGCAGGATTCTACCGAAGGTTTATCAAGGATTTCTCGAAGATTACTCGTCCTATGACGAAACTATTAGAGAAGGAGGTAGCTTTCAATTTTTCGGAGGACTGTTGTAACGCCCCAATCTTACAAAGCATACAAAATGATATCAAAAGGAACTTAAAAGGAAAAAAGGGCGTTAAACTTATGAAAAAGCAAACCGAATATTCAAAAGACAAATTTCCAAAATGAGGTACTAAAAGATAATAATATTCTAAGGGAAGCGTTCTAAATCCTTAATCTCTCTATGCTCGATTCCCATTCCCAAGAGCACAATGAGTACCTGCCGTTTAAGAAAGAAAGAAAAAGAAAACGGCTGAAGGAATGCTCAGTGAACAGATATATACAAATGACACAGAATAGGTATGACATGCATAATAAGTAAATACAAAACTTATTTAAAAATAAAAAGTTGCAAGACAAAACTTATTTTCAAACCAAACTTATTTTCAAAACAAAATATAAATATGTATAATTCCATCGTATCCAACGTCAATATATCAAAGTATTACCAACATATATCCACATATTAGAAAGCCAAATTTCGTAAATAATGCACCAAGAGTCAAACAAATAGGTAACAAATATCAAATGAAATCCTAGGGTAACACATACCACTAGTCTTTCCAAAAGGTGCAAACGATTCGTATGGCACTACGATAAACGTCCACCATCAAACACATAAAGTTCCTAGGATCGATCCATACGCCTCTTATAACAAATAATACTTAGTGCACCTTACCACAATCCGGGTAAACAAAAAGAGACGCCATAGATATTGCAAAATACACCGCTACGGTCGATGCCACATTATTGGTGTCACAATAACGCGCCCATAGGACCTCCATGGATAGGTTACTCTTAGGCATATCTTACAAAACCGTTTTAACTGACTTATATGTTACAAATTTAATAATACTTTTACAAATTTTCAAAGTGATTAATAGACTCCAAAATATATTTAAAAAGTTATTTATAATGTACGTAAAGTAGTTTAACCACAAATATAGAATATTATATAATAGGGAAAATGCACTGGATGACCATTGTTCTACCACAAAATATCCGTATAGGTCATTGTACAAAATTTACGTCTATCTACATCACTATACCGAAAGAAACCTTTTAAATTATAACCTTAACTTTAAAAAATCGTTTAAATAGATAACTTTGGTGACCTGCAACCTTTTGGTAACCGCCACGTCATCGGTTTTATAACTATCATCCAAACATTCATCATCTTCCTCCTATGAATCCCTCTAAATTCCAAAATATCCAGATTTCAATTTTTGTAAATTCCAAAATATCCAGGCTATCATCTGTTTGCTAACGCCATCACAACCACCGATATCCATTACGACATCATCAACTCCGCTAATTGATTCCAGATCTGTAATTGATTCCAGTAATTCTTCTTTGAGTTCAACAGATGCTCACGCGCCGCCTGTTACTGCTCACCGTGCTATAGCATGCAACATGCTATGTTGCTATGCCGACGAGTTAAAGGAAGGGTTTTTCCCCTGGATTGATCAGGTAAAATATTTTGTTTTGTGTTATTTATCTTGTCTTTTTGTTAGTTTTTTATTTTATTTTATGAAAATTGACTTTCAATGGTCAAATTTCGTACAGGTTGGGCCGATCTTAGTACCGCTTCTTAAATTTTATTTTCATGAAGAAGTTAGAAAGGCTGCAGTTTCAGGTACACACTTACCTTACACCCGATAACTCAATGCTAGGCAAATTCTGTTCTAAGTATTTACTTTTTCCTTGACTTGTAGTTATGCCTGAGCTTCTCCGTTCAGCAAAATTAGCTGTTGAGAAGGGGCAATCACAAGGCCGCAATGAGTCCTATGTAAAGCAGTTGTCTGACTATATTATACCAGCTTTAGTAGAAGCTTTACACAAGGTTCTTTTCATCCCTCTTTCCCTCCTTTATCTTATACGGATAAAAACCGAATGATATTGTATTAAAAAATAATGGCAATTAGAAAAATTCAAAATTACACTGCTTTTCGGAGGCGAGTTTTCTCATTGTATATATATTACCTATGTGCGGTTTTTGTATTAAGTATTGTTTTAGATACATTGCAACGACTTAGATTAATTTGTAAAGGTCTGAATCATTCTTTACTAAAATTTTTCTTTCGGGAGCCAGAGACTGAAATTTGCTCGAATATGCTGGAGGCAATAAAGGAGATCATCTGGATGGTATCTGAAATTTGCTCGAATTTGCTCGAATATGTGTGAAAACTCTTGTATTGTGGCAGGAGTTAAACTAAGTAGCAGGAGTAGATCATCAGCACAATTTCAAAATGAAAGAGAGAGAGAGAGAATTAGTGGAGGTTGACCTGTTGATCGGGTAAAAATGCTTTAAATAACAGGTTTCTTTCGGTATAGTGATGTAGATAGACGTAAATTTTGTACAATGACCTATAAGGATATTTTGTGGTAGTACGATGGTCATCCAGTGCATTTTCCCTATATAATATAACATTCCTCTTCTATTCAAATCCCGTCTTTGACTTGGTTTTCGCGCCCATGTCGGGTTTGGGTCGGGTTGGGTATTAATCTGGTATGGGTTTGGGTTTGGTATTCTTCCTCCACGTGTCTTCGTTGTTTACACGCGTTCTTTGCGTTTCCTCCGTGTCGTCTTTTCTCTAATCCCGCCTCTCTCTTTCTTCTCTAGACGTGCTACAGAAACAAAAATATTCTTTCTCTCTCTCTCGAAAGTGAAACCCTAGATCTGAACGCCGAATTGCATGTCGAAATCGCCGGCTGGTCCTCCGATGAGTAAACGTCGCTCACTATTCATCTGTTTCACTGACGACTTCGTCCGTTGTGGGTCAGTCTTCTATTTATCCGTCGAAGAATTCGCCTCTGTAGTTGCCGTTCATAATTCATTTCCAGATTTTCGTTCTGGCATAGTCTCCGACTAATATCTCAGGCAGATGAGGTAATTGTTATTATGTTTTTTTTAATTAGTTTATAGATACAAAATCTAAAACGGAGAGTAAAACAGGCGTTCAGGTTGCGGAGGTGACGAAGATGGTAGAGTGAATGAAACGAAACGTCTTCTCGACTCTAACAACATGTGGGGAGGTGTTGTTGTGGCTTGGGAGGTATGGAACCATCATTGCTCATTTTCCTGTTTTTTTTTATTAATCTCGATTGATTTATGTGCTAAACAATGGGGTAGTAATACTCTTTTGCTGCTTTTGTTGTTTATGTATATTGATGTTGATATAGTAAGTTCATGTAGTAAAATTACGAATTTTTTGTTACTTTTTATGTTTACGTTAGTATTGTTAATGTATTGATGTTGTTTTGTTTCTGCTATTCCGATGTGATGACAGGGATCTGCTTCCCAAAAAAAGCCAAAGGGGAGGTAAGAAAACCAACGATTTAGGTTTGTGTTGTTAAACCGGTTAATATATTGAACGAGAAGATTGATATTTAATATGTTTGATGTTGTTTTGATGAGATGTTTCATATGTTTTAGGAAAATCAGCAAAACAGGAGGTCCCCATTTGTTGTTAGACTTGAGAAGATGTTTGATTTCATTCACTCTAAACCTCCTGCAGCACCGCGTTTATTACTTCGTTTGTTATCTGAGAGGAAGACCTCGGAGCTATATGGTTAGTCTCGGTCCATGAAACTTTTTAAGTGTCTTTAAATTTTTATATTGTATATTTTATTTCATGGAAGAAAGGGTGTTTTGCAGAATATGGAATTGTGTCTCAATGCATTGCTCCCATCAGGGTCGATGACCAGTATTTGAGAGATGTTCTTCTCAGGATAAACGACAAGGTAAATGTAAAATAAACTATGATAACAAATAATAGATGATAAAGAAAGAAGTTAAAATTTGCTTACTTTTTTTATGCAGCTTCGTGGGTTTAAGTCTAGGTTGGCTGTTGAGCACGTTCAAGCGACTTTATGAATGAATGAGATCAGTGGAAGGAGCGGCGAAGGACGAAAGCTTCGATTGCGTTCTGCGAAACCCTTATAACGCAGGTCCCTCACCTGACGTCACTTGAGTAGTTATGGAAATTTGTATAGAAATTAATAAGATTTTTGCTCATTTAGTTTACCTTGGGTTTTTTTTTCCTGTTTCAGAACGGCATTAGGAATTGAAGTAAAATCTCGGATTCTTGATTCAGGTGAAATGGATAAGGTACTTATTGCTAATGGACTTACTGAAAGTGTCCTTTATACCTAATCTGTTTCATATTAAATATGGATTTGCACGGATATTTAGTTCGAAAAATTTCAGATTCAGATATACCGGCAAAAAATAATTCTCAACGCAGCTAACTCTTAGAAATAGTTTTTATTATTTGTTGTGAAAATCAAAACTGAACACCTCACCGGAGTCAAAGATACACATTTGCTATTCCGCCTAGGTACGTTAATTCAAACTCTGTTCTTTATTTAATATAGGCAGATAGAAGCTCCTAAGAAATAACACAATTACCTAAAAACAAAATATGAAAAGGAAGAACACAAAACAAACAAAAATTGAAGGACTGAAAAAGATGTATTGTGAGCTACAACCGAAAATTAGGGTTTCTGAAAAGAGGTTCTTTGATTTTAATGTGAGGGTTCTGAGTTTGGAAAATTTAGGTAGAGAGTTGTTGATTCAGCAGCAAAAAATTTCGTTTCCAAGTTTTCGTACTGTTGCGGACCATAATGTGTCTTTCGCACTATATAGCAGCACGGACACGTGGAGACAATTTCTTTTGTTGCCGGCTCATCGACTCCTTACCCAAATTTTCCAAACTCAAAACCCTGACATTCAAATCCAAAAACCTCTTTTCAGAAACCCTAATTTTCAGTTCTACCTCAGAATTCATCTTTTTCAGTTCTTCAATTTTGGTTTGTTTTATCTTCTTCGTTTACATGTTTTCTTTTTAGACAATTGTGTTTTTTTTTATAAGTTTCTTCGCGTCAGTTAAAACTGAGCATCTGCCTGGAGTTAGAGAAAAAAGTGAAAGCTGCTTGGAACGAGGAACAGGAACGACGTACGCCGTAGGGTGCGGTGTACCCTACGGCTTCAAAAGTTGCTGCCACTCCTTCTGACCAACCTTCACTTTTTTCTTTAACTTCAGCCAGATGCTCAGCTTTAACTGACGTGGTGCATATAAACGTTTTACTTATCTTTTCTTATGCAAAGTGACGAACAGAGTTTAAAACCATTTGAATTGCTCGGAGAAAGTGGAAATTCCCAAAGTAAAACTCTCTACTCACATGTTGATGAACTCACTTGAGCTTCGTTGGAACGAACATCAGTAGCTACCGAAACCTGAGGACGGGATACAGCAGGCCAAACATTTGGATGAAAAAGTTTTTTATCTACCTGTTTGACCTCCGGTATTCCGCTCTCCAATTTCGGCGGATGCTGATTTTCCTTTCAACCAACCTCGAGTAACTTCATTAATATGTAAGGACGGAGTTTAACTTTGGAAATTTCCATTTTCTCCGAGTAATTCAAATGGTTTTGAACAACGTCAACCACTGTATTCGGTGCTATGATCTAATCATATACCGCATTAAAGGTAACTTTAAACTTGATAAACACGGAATCTTTTGTGCGACGATTGATTTTTGGGTTGTTTGTTTTATTTGCATATGAAAGTTTTTTGAAGTATTCGGGTGATTGTCATGACGGATGGTGAGCGTATCTTCGGACCTAGAGATCTCAGGTGTCAGGTAAAATAGCCTGATTTTATTTCATTAAACCGAAGGAAGTTTAGCGAATGTAATAGTCCCTAATAGTTAAAATATATATATTTGTAGAGGGTATGGGACGATGAGTTCTATGTTGGTCTATATTGGTCTTGGACAAAAGAGGGAGTACATTTAAACTTCCGATGCAGGTAATTACCTTACTCCTCCTTGAATCAGTGACATTTTTTATGATCTCTATTTAATTGACACTCTCATTTTTTATGATCTCTATTTATTTGTCGTAGAGGCTGATACGAAGTCCTATTTACTTGCTTGTCCGGACCTCGTGCAACGCACGAGAGTCCCCTAGTTTTATTTATTTTGAAAATCACGTGTCTACCCAATAATACGTTCTAATCTTGTCACGAGTCACCGTGACAACATTATCAATCTCTTTATGAAATAATAACTTAATGATTCCTTATCGGGACATGTAAAACCACATGGAATGAGTGACACCTTATACGAATCACCGTACCAATTACCACAATCACACATGTTCTTTACCGGGTTGTTTGGGGACTTTTAGGGGCTGTATTGGGAGAGTTTTCGGGACTGAATTAGGATTGTTTCGGGGCTGAATTTAGGGGCTGTCCGGGGATGTCTCGGGGGCTGTTTTGGAATGGGTTTTGAAGACACGGTTTTTGACACATAAAATACTTTTAGTTTACTCATTTTCAAATCTACACATGATCAAAAATTCTCGTTAGTACACCAAATGATCAATATAAAGTAATATAATTTCAAAACAAAACTTCAACAAACTTTTATGCAAACATACATCTCATACCAATAATATTTCAAATAATTTAACGAGATTTTCAAAGAGACTTATATGAAATTTGTACAAACGGTCAAAAGATACACATACGAAAAGAAGGATGAATTTGTATCAATAATCACAAGAAACATGTATCGAAGGAAGAGGCAAAACAATAAGGTGAGTATCGAATAAAAAGAATGCATAAGATACACATATGTGCAAACATATTACGAATAACATAATACTTATTGAAAGATAATATATACGTACAAATGATCAAAGAAACATATATATCAAGAGAATTATGAAAATACGCATAAGGAAGCCATGAATCAAAATAAGGCACATACGATATCGAATGAACAATATACGAATAAAATGAATACTAAAAAGAAAGTTAAGAATATTGGAACCATCAAATTAATCAATCGAACGAAGACAACAAATATACATATAAATGTATCGAGCATACGTAAAAATATTCACAATAATAATCAATCGAAATATGACACCAAATATACATATAATGTATAGAATATCCGTACCTCAATTTTCCAACGAAAAACATTCGATTTGAATAAAGTTTACCGAAGAAACTATCACCGAAAGATATCTAAGAAATGGAACGTATTAGGATATAATCAAATAGGAGTTTGTAATATCCACTTATAGCTTATATATAAAGATTATTTTCTAATTTTTTTATGATGTGTCAATATATATATATGTGGTATTTTATCAAAAGTTTATCCCATCAAATTTTCAAGAACGAAAGACATATATTTTTACAAATAAATTTTGGTGTGACCTTTAATGGAGAAAAATATGGTTTCAACGGATTGTTTTGAAAAGAAAAACATAAGCAAACTTAGTGGCACATACCTTAAAACTTGTGTGGTGATTTCTCATTCCCTTTTACTTCAAAATGTTTCAATTACACTTGTTTATGGATTAGTTTGGATGGAAAAACATGGCTGAATTTTGGGGCTAGAATTCAATGGGATGGATGAAGAAGACTAATGAATTTCTATGAAATTGTAACAACAAAGTTTGTGAATGGTCACCTATTAAAAATGTCATTAGTTTAGTGATAAATAGGGATTTAAAGTAAATTATGATGAAGTTATTATGATATGATATCCAAAGGTCTTTTTATGAATCTAGACTTGTTTATAATGTAAGATTAAATGATACAATTTATTTAGTTATTTAGAAAAATTTAAGCTTATGCTCTAAATGAAATCAAATGTTAAAAGTTCTTTATTCTAATATAAAATACATGGTTAAATAATTCATTAATCATGTGACAAACTATATGTAAACTTTATTATTTAACAACTTAGAGTAAAATAAATTATATTAAATTTAGAAAAATATAACTTTAATGATATAATCATTATTAAAATACTTAGCTTATAACTTAAATATATTTAGACTCAAACATATCTTATTGCTTATTTCTCAAAATATGTATTTTAAATTTTTGGGATATTACAACTGTTTAAAGGCTTTCGAATTACTCAAGGAGCGGATCACCAATACACCCATCTTGGTAGCACCGGATTGGTCTCAACCCTTTGAATTAATGTGTGACGCCAACAACTTTGCAGTGGGGGCTGTTTTGAGGCAACAGATCGACAAACATTTTCGACCCATCTACTTTGCCAGCAAGACACTGAACGAATCCCAACAAAATTACACCACTAGGGAAAAGGAACTCTTGGCAGTAGTTTTTGCTTTTGATAAATTCCGCTCGTATTTAGTGTTGAGCAAAACTATAGTTTTCATAGATCATTCTGCTTTAAAGTTTCTATTTTCTAAATTAGATGCTAAACCTAGACTAATTCGTTGGATATTATTGTTATAGGAATTTGACATCGAGATCAAGGACAAGAAGGGAGCTGAAAATGTAGCAGCGGATCATCTGAGCTGATTGGAAAACCCAAGTTTAGGGGAGTTGAAGGAAGGGGAGATCGATGACGCATTTACGGGGGAAATGTTAGCCTGCATCATCAATAAGGATGACAATGCTCCATGGTTCGCGGATATTGCGAATTATCTAGCCGGAAAAATTGTCAATAAAAGCCTAACCTATCAACAGAAAAAGAAATTGATCTCGGATGCTAAATACTATTAGTGGGACGCACCGTACTTGTTTCGTAGGTGTGCTGATGGAATGGTGCGAATGTGTGTATACGGAGGAGAAACTCGGAGGATTTTGGACGAATGTCATCATGGACCCACCGGAGGACACTATGGACCGACGGTAACTGGGAAGAAGGTTTTTGACGCAGGGTTCTACTGGCCAACAATTTTCAAGGAGGCCTATACACTCGTGAGCACTTGTGACGCGTGTCAACGCCAGGGAAATATCACAAAGCGAGACGAAATGCCACACCAAGGAATCAAGTTTGTGAGGTTTTTGATATTTGGGGAATCGACTTCATGGGACCTTTCAAACCCTCAAATAGAAATGTTTATATCCTAGTTGCTGTAGATTACGTTTCCAAATGGGTTGAAGCTAAAGCACTACCTACTAACAACACTAACGTGGTTGTTGATTTTCTTAAAACTTTGTTTTGCAGGTTTGGAGTGCCGAATCTTTAATCAGCGATCGAGGGAGCCACTTCGCAAACGCTCAGTTACCAAAAGTGTTGAAAAGATATGGAGTGAATCACCGGTTTGCTACTTCGTAATCCTCAAACGAGCGGCCAAGTGGAAAATACAAACCGAGCAATTAAGCGGATTTTGGAAAAGACAGTCAACAATAATCCGAACATATGGTCAAGGAAGCTGGAAGACGCATTGTGGGCATTCAGGACGACGTACAAAACACCAATTGGAACCACCCCGTATCGACTAATCTACGGGAAAACATGTCACCTTCCGGCCGAAATCGAGCATAAGGCATACTGGGCTTTGAAGAACTGCAACATTGATATGGATTTAGCGAGAGATATGCGGTTCTTACATCTCCACGAAATGGACGAGTTACGGTTACAGGTCTACGAGAGTTCACGACTTTACAAGGAAAGAACGAAGGAATTCCACGACCGCAAAATTCGTCGTAAAGAATTCAAGGAGGGCGATAAAGTGCTTCTTTTTCAATCGAAGTACAAATTCAAGGCTCCAAAATTAAGATCAAAGTGGACAGGGCCATACAGCGTAAAACGAGCATTTGCCTCAGGATATGTCGAGTTGTGGAAGGAAAAAGGAGATTCCTTCATCGTTTCGGGCCAACGCGTTAAATTATACCACGAACAGGACGATGAAAACGGGATGATGATCGAGGATGGCTTTTATGCCATCAACACCTGATCACGAGGCATTTCGAGTCAAGCTAAAGACTCGTTCGAAAAATTAGCGCTTCTCGGGAGGCAACCCGGGTTTGTTTTTTTCCATTTTTCTAGTTATTTTTATTTCATTTTTTTCTTTTCTTATTTTGTTTTGGAAATTTTTAACATTTTATGTTGAAGTTTCAGTTAGATAGGTACCAAGAAAACCATCGAAAATACAAAAAAAGTAAAAAAAATAAAAAAACAGACAGCTCAGGACGCCGCCCCAAACAAAGGGGAACGACGCACAGCCAGGACGGCGTTCTGGCTCATCCGGAACGACGCAACGCATAATCCAGGTTATATTTTTCTTATTTTTATTACAGCACGCACACACACAAACATAACCACAGCCACTGCCGTCGCGGGACTCACACATACACATCCGAAATTCGTTTTTTTGTGCTTATTTTCTTCGTTTAATCTCTCAAACGTGAGCCAACCGGTATGTCTATCCCCTTTATTCTTTCAATTTCTTCCTATATGTTGGTAATTTGTTAAAATTGATTTGGGGGAAAATTAGGGTTTCATTAAATTGAGTTTGAATCTTCAAATTGATTGTTTAATTAACTTCTAATTACTGATTACACCCGGTTTATGTGATTATTTGTTGATTTTGGGAGGATTTTAAGTATAAAACGGATTATACCACCACCACCGCCACAGGGGCGCCGCTGCAGCCAGCAGGGACGACGCCTTGCCCTTGTGGCAGCGTCATTTTAGTCGGATTTTGTTTGTTTAACATTGTGGTTTGTTTGTTTCTGTTAATTGTGATGTGTAGGCAGCAGGAGGAGCACGTAGACGTCGGGGTGCCCCGAGAGCAAACCAGGTAGCAGCAATTGTGAGTCATGACCCCCACCCTTGGCTTCAATGGCCGGGATGCTCTCCCGCTCGAAAGACCGTTCTAGAAACCAAACTGGCAGACCTTAGGCAGCGATCCGTTATTGCCCCTCGCCAGTTGGACTGGGATCTTCTTCATCAGCTTCATATTGATCTCAGTGACTTCTACACCACCGCTAGTGTGACGGCCCAAGCGGCGATCCCGATCTGGGAAAGGGCACCGTTGATGTTCAGACTACTTTTCTTCCTGGGGATGAGCCTGTGTTTCGAGAGTTGGTATTGGAGTTCTATTCCTCCATTGATGTTCAGACTACTTTTCTTCCTGGGGAGTTTATTGGGACACCGTTGATATCCTTTCGGTTAGGTGGTGAGGAGCACCATGTGACAGTGGTTGAGTTTGAGAGGTTATTGGGATTGCTTACTGATGATGAGGTCGAGGATGACGATTTGATGGCGGGGTATTTTAGGGATGAAGTTTTGGATTCTTCTCGGGTTGTGCCAGAGGGGCCTTGGTACGACCTAACGGGTAAAATGGACCGTCACTCCACGAGCCCGGTGAAAGATATTCGTTCTACTATCCTTCGACTAGTGCATAAATGTCTCACCTATACATTTTTGCATCGGTCGACCCAGCACGACAAGTGCTACAACGAGGACTTATGGTTGTTACATATGTTTAGTCATCAGGATCCCGCACGGTACGTTAATGTACTGTCACACCCAGCTAAAGTGGAAACACGGAATGTGAAGAGCAAAGAATCATTTCACGGGTTACACTAAAATCAACGGTTCAAGTCATTACGATTTAAATTGAAAAGTACAAAAGTCAAAGTTACAACCAAGATTCAAAGTTAAGACCATAGTACATAATAAAATGTTTTTAAATAAAAATTCCCAAAATAAGGTCTTCTTCCCGAGGTACACTTCACATAAAAGACTTGACCCGCCTGAGCAATGCACTTCATATCTTACGCTTAGTTCCTGAAACATGAGATAAAGTGTCAACTACGAAAACGTAGTGAGTGAGTTACAGTTTATAAGTTGACGAAAGGTTTCAAATAAAAGTTCGACAAGTATATATATATATATATATATATATATATATATATATATATATATATAAGTACAAGGTTTCCAAAAAGAGTAAGCGAATGAGCAGTCGCATAAGATAGTTTATATACTGTCGTAATAGTTCAAATCAATAATTTAAAGTTCGCAAGAGTTCGGGACAAGTTCAAAGTTCATAAAAGTTCAAGATTTGTTCAAAGTCAAAGAAGTTCAAAATAAGTTCAAGTGCTTAAAATTCAAGAATAGTTCAAAGTTCAAGATAAGTTCAAGTCCAAATAAGTTCAAGTTCAAATAAGTTCAAGTTCAAATAAGTTCAAGTCGCGTAGCAAGCGGTAAAAAGGGTAGTCATTACCTCAGCGGTGGTTTAAATCCACATGTGTAAGACAGAAAGTAAGCATATGCGTAAATAATAAAGACCTATGATCCTCGAGTTGTACCAACCACTAAGCTTAATATAACTTAAGATTTAGTTTTGCACACTAATCCGATTATGGTCAAGTTCCAGCCCCTAGTTCCAGTCTAGAGTTCGAGTTCGCGAGAACTTAGCAATATGTACCCAAGTAAGAAGTGACCGCTCCTAAGTATCGATACCCATATTTGCTAACGGCTATTGTTAATAGTGTGTAGAGTCCAGTTCCAAGAAAAGTTGCGGGGCATTTAGTTCGTTCCGTTCTAAAAATTGTTTGTTCATACTTACGGCGCTTATATCCTCACCTAGGGTTTTGCTCCAAAATACAACCAAGCTATCATTGTCTAATCAAATATCCAAAGAGGTAAACCTATTTAGTCTAAAGTAAGCCAATCCGAATAAGAGATATTGTCTACGCATATTAGTTTGTAAAGTTCCAAAATAGTCAAATAGTTCTCAAGTTCCAAAAGTTCAAATAGCTCAAAAGTTCAAAAAGTTTCCAAAAATAGAAAGGTAGCTCAATAGTTCAAAAAGTTTCCAGAAATAGAACACAATACGTAGTACATAGATTCAAGCACGCAAAACAGTTTCACATAAAGATATTGTTCACAAAAGAATTTGATCTCATGTTTCCCCCAAAAAGAGTACTTAAGATGTAAGAGCAAGGAGGGGTGTAACTCACGGATTGCGAAGGTAAGTACTCGGGAATCGGTCGGAGTGGAAGCCGGGAATCACGGGTCGCCTAATAATACCAAGATAGTCCAATTGTTATTATCTTATTATTTTATTGTACTTAAGATAATATAATCAAGTTTTTAATTAAACTTTAACTGTCAAGGTTAAGTTTAATCAAAATAGTCTCAAAACGGTGAAAGTTACGTTTTTGTCCAAAAGTCCAATTTTAACGTTTATTATTGTTAGGTCATAAGTGTTTTTGCTCGTTGAAGTGGTTTACATTTTTCTAAGGGAATTTGGGCAGCGCTTCCGCGCCCAAATTTCATATCCAAAAATGCGCTCACAAAATACATACAACACTATATTATATCCAAACAAGTCCATTTAAGTTCCAAAAGTTCATTACAAGTCACCAATACATTAATCTAAACAAACTCAGTCCTAAAAACGAAAGTGTCAAAAGGTCAGCGGGTCAAACGAGTTTAAAAACGTCAAACGTTAAATTTCGGGTAAAAATGCAGCTATGTGCGTCGTCCTTGGCCTTAGGAACGACGCACAGGAAGCAAATAAGCCCGATGCGTCGTCCTAGAGCCTTTGGACGGCGCACAGGTTGCATTCTTCGGGTTTTTCGAGTTTAAACGATGATTTTAGCCACGTATTTCAACATGCAATCGGTCTAAACTTAATAAAATGACATTCTAACAGTTTCTAAAACGTTTTTACCCATAAAAACATAGATCTAAGTAACATTTCGGTTAAAAACGTTTTTGACCATAAAAAGTCATAGATTTGAATAAAAACTTATTTTAAACCGGTAGATCTTACATGCAAGTTGTTATTTACATAAAAACAGTAAGTAAAAAGAAATCTACCGGTGGAAATCGTTTGGATGATAATTTGGTGATGTTTGAGCTCCGAAAATCTTTACAAAAATGGTCCTTAGCCGAAATCTTTTGGTTCCTTTTGCTTCTTTGGACGATTTGGACGATTTTAATGGATTAAAAATGGTATTTGGTTGCTAGGATTTGCTGGAAATGAAGATGTTTGAGAGGGTTTTGGAGAGAAAAAGAGTTTTTGTGTGTGTTTTTATGTTTATGGTGTTTATGAAAATGAATAAATGAAAGAAAATAGTGAAATTAGTAAATGGGAAGTCTTGGGACAGACATTTGCAGTAAATAATGTGTGAAAATCGAGTTTAATTGGTCAAAAATTGTAGGATTTCGAGACATGCAAAATTTCAAATTTAGAGTAAATTACATAGATCGTCCCTAAGGTTTATATGGAATTACGGTTATCGTCCCTAAGTTTGAAAAGTTGCATGGATGGTCCCAAAGTTTAGACTAATTACGGATTTCGTCCCTATTTTGGATGTCCGTTTAATTCCACCGTTAGCCTTCCCTCACGTGTTAAACACGTGAGGGTATTTTAGTCATTTCCCGATCTGATTTTCATTTCAATTCCATTTTCATTTCAATTCCCCCAAATCAATTCCCTTTTTCATTTTCATTTTATTTCAATTTCAATTCAATTCAAATAAACCCAAATCAGATTCATAATCAAAATAGATTCATAATCAAAATCAGATTCAAATAAACCCTAATCAAATTCAAATCAGATTCATAATCAAATAAACCCAAATCAGATTCATAATCAAAATCAAATTCATAATCAAAATCAGATTCAAATAAAACCCTAATCAGATTCATCTTGCACTCTTTGCCAAAATCAGATCCAACGGAGCGCTCCGCCCCTGACCACCGTCTCACCACTCCAACACCCATAGATCCATGGCAGTTCAACGCCGGAAACCGTCGAGATTCCGACGCCAGTTTCTACAGTAGCCGTCAATCCACCGACGGCAATCACCAGCACCGTTGTAGCTGCACATCAGACGGACCTTGGGGTGGGTAAGGGTGGTGGTTCGGTGGTCGTGGTCGGTGGTGGTTCGGTGGTCGTGGTCGGTGGTGGCTCCATTTTTGGTCAAATAGATTTCACTTTGCAAAAAAGAGTCTAAATTGATTAATTAAGTGAGATTTTGATGGTGGGATTTTTGTATGGATTTGAAATTGGCTAATGGTGATTTGGGTGATTTGGATTGAAATTAATTTGTTGGTGGTGGTGGGATGAAAGAGAAAGAGAAAGAGAAAGAGAAAAGAGAAAGAGAGAGACTGTAATTTGATTTATTGAGAATGCGAAAAGACCAAAATACCCCTCACGTGTTTAACACGTGAGGGAACCCTAACGGTGAAATTAACGGACGTCCAAATTAGGGACGAAATCCGTAATTAGTCTAAACTTTGGGACCATCCATGCAACTTTTCAAACTTAGGGACGATAACCGTAATTCCATATAAACCTTAGGGACGATCTATGTAATTTACTCTCAAATTTATTACAAAAACAGTCCTACAGGACGGCGCACAAGGCATGTGTGCGTCGTCCAGGACCATTTTTGTAACAGTTTTTGCGTTTTGGCTGTTTTTGCATAATTGTTTCGTTGGACCTTTTCGTTAACTAATGTTTTAAAGTATGTTACATTATGAACTTAGGAAAGTTCATTAGGTGTTTTCTTGGCATTAGGACTTATATAAATTGATTCCGGTTGTGATTCCGACACGAGTGCGTTTCCGATAAAAGTTCAATTTAAAGACACAATACATAAAACGGGAGAAATAGAGCGTAAAGAACACCAGAAGTTCGACGGTTGTCACATGTACCGTGGACATTGGCACGGTATATGGGACAGCGGGGTTCGGGGCAGCAGTCCTCGAGCAGTTTGGTTTGTGGGCATTGGGTTACGCGTATAGCGAGATTGTTCGGTTTATTCACCCAAGAGAACATTAATCTATGTTCCCCTCCTGTGAAATGCAAGGTGATTACCCAAAATGCTTTGGTACGGGCCGAGATTCTTACACCTATAGGTAACGAGTTGAGGGCCGATGGACAGACACCACGTGAGCCACCACCCCCGAGGCCGCATGCTCTTTCGCAGCGGGATTTTATGGACCAGATGATCTCCGGTATGCATCGACTCCAGTTTGGTCAGGATCAGGTTATGCGACAGTTGTACCAATCTCAGACACGGCAGGAGTATATCCATGACCGTTATCAGCCGATGTGGGAGCGCATGTACCTCTAAGACCGTCAGTCTACGAGGGATGCCCGTCTTCTCCATATGCTGTGCCTGCTTTCTATTATCCCGAGCCTTATCCCGGATTTCCACCACCTGCCTACCAGCCGCATCCTGCTGATGATGATAATGACATGGAGGATGCCGATTGAGTTGTTTTGTATTTTGTATTTTAGTTTTGTAATGTTATTATTGTACTATTTCTTATTAGACTTAAAAATAGTAGACTTTTTATTTAATCATCGTATTATGTAATATTTTTATTTTTATTTTTCTAATATGTGTGGTTGTTTTTTTTAGTTTTTCAAAGACTGACAGTAAGTTCAACACCGGGTCTTAAGCCTCGCATTCAGTTCAACAACCGCATTTCAATGCCATATTTCGATATCGACGACGGGTTACACTTTCTACCTTTCTATTTTTGTACTTATTTTTCTTTTTAGGTTTTATTTTTTGTAATTTCCCTTAGTTTTAAGTCGTTAAACACATTAGGGACAATGTGTTACTTAAGTTTGGGGGGGGGGGGGGGGGGGGTCATCGGGAAATTCCAAATTTAATTTTTCGACCCTTAGCTTAGTTTCCATCGTGTTAGGTTGGTGTTATTTTGTACAGTTTTTGAGTCAGAAAATCAGAAAAATACAAAAAAATCGAAAAAATAAAAAAAATATATAACGTGTCTAGTGGGTAATACCTTAAACTTTAAGCATAACCAGATGCATTTAATACCCTACTCGAGAATATAGTGAGATTTTTGAGCCTTTAAAAGTATTCATTTTTCATACTACTTTTTCGTTTCTTTGAGTGTGCCGATGGTTGATGACTTTAGAACTTGACATTGTTTTACATTTCGAGACCACATATGAGCAATTGCATTAGGGTAACTTAGTGTGATTTGGTACAATGATAGGGGCATTTAGGATTAACCCATTTGATTAGCCATTTTTGTTTCTTTTATATATTTTTCGCCTAACCCTTGTAACACTTATTTTCAGTGTTAGAAACTCTAGTTAAACCACTTTGCGCCTAAACTTTTTCGTTTTTAAACACTACCATATATTTTGTACACTCACTTTATTTTCGTTTCATTTTTAGATTAGATCCGAACTTAGTTTTTGATTGCTATTGTATATGAAGTTGGAAAGTTAGAGTTTATTGAGGCATAAAAAAGTTATATTGTAGCTTTTGTATTATTTTGTATTTGGAAGAAAGTTAGAAAATTAAAGTTAGCCTTTTGAGCATGTGTACTTACCACGAGAAATATTATATTGTAAGACATGTATTAGGCTGGAAAAAAAAATCGAAAAAACAGAAAAGCGAAAAAAAAATTAGTTGTAGAATTAAAAGAAATAGTGTATATTGAGTTTTGTATTATACGATATTTGTACATTCGGAGAAAAAAGTAAAGTTCGAGAAAATGGAGCAATTTGGTTCGTTAAAGATTTTTAGGAGTTCGGATTTAATCTAAGGTTTTTTGTATACATTTTTATTTTTTACCCTTTTACACTCCATTATATATTATTCACATGCCTTTACCTATATATTACAGCCCGAATAAAAGTCCCTGTTTAGTTGTACCTAGACTCTAGTGGTGGAGATTTGATTCTTTATCAAGCCTATGATAGAATATTCACCATGACTGAGCAGTTGAGCGATTCTACAGAACACGTTACACACCTTTTAGATTAGTTTGAGAGTTTGTGTGATTTTACTTCCCATAAAAATCGTGAGGTGTTTGGTTATGTAATTTTTGGCTTTGATAATTATTTTAATACAGTTTTTGCTTGAGGGAAAGCAAAAGGTTAAGTTTGGGGGGATTTGATATCGCATATTTATATGTTTATTATATGCGATAATCGGTCATTTTTCATAGTGAACATGATGGATAGGATAGGATTTTTGCATTTAATCGCGTGGAAAAGTGTTTTTGTCCATTTTGCAGGTTTACATGATTGGGAAGTGGAAATGGTGGAAGAAATGAGTTTAAACGACGAAAAATGGTGAATTTCAGCAGTTAGGGCGACGCAGTGAAGAGCCAGGACGTCGTTGTCAGTTTTTAAAGCAGAGAGCGCCGCGGTAATTAAGCAGAACGACGCAGTAATCCAAAACTCAACCCGCTGCGCCGTCCTAGTCAACAAGGGGTGACGTCCTAAGTAGTTTTCAGCAGCTTTCTAGTTCGACTCGAATACGGATTTCTCACGATTTTTGCCTATAAATACAGCCTCAATTCGGCCAGAAAAATCATCAATTAATATTTTCAAGCATTGGGAGCTGAAGTTTACGTTTGGAGGCAAGATTTTGTGACAACCGTCTAAACTAAGGTCGAGAACGCTAACTTATAACTTCTAAGTGTTTATTTGATGCTCGATATAACTAATTTTATGTGCTATGTGGTTACGTAGACATAACTCTTAAGCTAAGCTCGTTGTAACTCACGCAAAACTCTTAAACGAAAGTTACTCTATTTTAAACCTTTAAGCGCGGATCGGGATCGGAATCATAAAACAACTTCGGAATCAAATTATATAAGTCCTAATACCAAGAAAACACCTAATTAAATTTCCTAAGTTCACAACGTATCATAACTAAGAACTTTCGGTTAACAAAAAGGTCCAACGAAGCAAAAACGTAAAAACAAAAATCAGATAAAATCTGATAAAATGCACGGTGCGCAGCACCTCTTGCCAGATTTCAAAAAATTTACATTTTTAGTCCTTATCTCGTTTTTGTAATCCAACACCCAATCAAAACCGACCCTTGGCACTCATTTACTGCAACTTTGGCGGACTATAACACCCCTTTTATCATTTCTATCCCTTTCGTTTCCTTTTCTTTTTCATTTTATAAAATCACAAACACACACTCAAAACACACACATAAGAAACTCTCTCAAAAACCTCCCTTCACACCTCCATTTACAGCCACCAAAAGTCATCTTTTACACCATCAAAATCATTCAAACAAGTAAAGGAAACAAGAGGGACAAAGCTATTCCGATTACAAAACGTTTTCTACACTTTTGGAGCTCTAAATCCGCCTAGACCATCATCTAAACACTTTCATTCGGTAGAAACTCTTCCTTTTTACTTATATTACTAATATAACTCATTGCATGTATGATCTAAGCTATAAAAACAAGTTTTGATGAAGTTTTATGACCATTTTTATACAAAAACGGGATTTTAATAAATGGTGGTTAAATCTTTGTTTTTGTGGTTAAAAATTACTTATAAACCGATATAATGATGAATAATAAGGTTTATACCGATTGCATGTCAAGATCTATCACTTACATAAACGATTTTGCAAGAAAAACTCAAAAAGGGGAAGAACAGCAGGGCAGGTGCGCAGCACCTATGCCCAGGTGCTTAGCACCGGCCTGCTGTCCTTCCCGAAAATCGTTGTTTTGGCCGTTTGAAGCTTGGTTACACATTCTGACTTTTAAGACTTAATATATATGACTGAGTTTGGATAAAACAATAACATTGGTGACTTGTAATGGACTTAATATGATGAAAAAGTACATGTTTAAATATGATTATGTGATATATGTGATTGGTGAGCGGGAAAGTGACTTTGGAATTTTTGGAAGTGAAATTTGGGCGCGGAAGCGCTGCCCAAATTTCATTAGAAATTCCAAACCACTTCAGCGACCTAATTATACATATCATATTAATAAAAACGCTAATTTTGGACTTTTGGACTAAAACAAACGATAACCGTTTCGGACGATTTTTGGACGAATTGGACCTCGACACTTAAAGTTTAACTAAAAACTATCTATTATATTATACAATAACGTAATAACATTTGAACAAAACTTGGTATTTTTAGGCTTTCGGTGATTCCCGACACGCGTTCCGACCGTTCCCGCTTACGATTATCTTCGCAAACAGTGAGTTACAAATCCCTACTTTTAAAACGCTTTTATTACATTTTTGGGGTGAAATGCGAGTCTTAGGCTTAAACACTACTTTTAAGCTGAAACAAACTTTGAACGCTTAACGAAACGATTTGATACTTGAAAACTATTACGATACGCTTTATTACTTGAATACTATTACTAAACGATTGATACTTGAATACTATTACTAAACGATTTGATACTTGAATACTTTTACGAAACGACTTGATAGTTGAATACTATTACGAAACGATTTGATACTTGAAAACTATTACGATACGCTTTATCACTTGAATACTATTACGAAACGATGTGATACTCAATGCTATCACGAAAACACTTATGTATTTTGAATGCTACTATGAAATGCTTTGATATTTTGAATACTAAAACAAATAACTATTTTGCCGGCATTGTTGAGGGTTTTGCCAACAATGTCGAGGACACGAAAGCTATAATTGCCAATGACTAAAACAATCGATCGTCATGTTGCGGACTTTGTACAACATGGAAGTGAGAAACCACTGAAAATTCCCGAAAACTACCAAGAACATTAGTTGCTATTAATCCCTTTGGAAAGGACCGTTAGTAGATATGGATAGCGCTATTAGGGTAGATTGACCCTCACCACAACGACCTATAACGATGGTGCATAATACTAAATGGGTAGGCTTTAGGCTTAGCAACGATCATTGGGCAATACTAGGATTGTCACATAGTCGCGCTATGTGGTCAATGCCTACGAACACGAAAACTAAACTACGCATTGCTATGCGTCAATCTTTTGAAAGCTATACTTTACGCATGGTTATGCGACTACTTTTTGAATACTATACTTTACGCATGGTTATGCGGCTACTTTTGAATACTATACTTTTCGCATGCTTATGCGACAACTACATGAATGCTATATTTTACGCATTGTTATGCGTCGAAACTTGATTTACTTATACTTTACGCATTGCTATGCGTCAACGCTTTGATTACTTAAAACTTTGTAGCTCACTAACTACGTCTCCCGTAGTTAACACTTGACTCGTATTTTCAGGTTACGATTAAGCTTGCTGATGACTTTATGCTTTGGGCTGATGACTTCAAGAATGGGAAAGGGTTCGGGTGGCTTGGCTATGAACACTTAACTTGTATTTCGGATATGCAAACGATGCTTCAAACATTTGTAAACCTTTGAAGCTATGTTTCTTTTAATATAATTTGGTGTGGAATTATAAACTTGTGTATCGAATGCTATTGCTCTTCACATTTCGTGTTTCCGCTTTGGCGGGGTGTGACAGATTTGAAGCTAAGAAGTTCGGTTTTTGTTCAACGTCGGTCACGACAAGTTTGCAAGTTCTTAGTTTGTTTTTTTTTCTCTTTTTCAGACTTATTCCAGTATGTTTTCTATTATTATTTTGTTTGCTGTTTTGAACTCAATAATGCGTATCTAAACACTTTTTACGCTTGTTTGATTTATGGATCTTATTTGAAGTTTATCTTTTCGTTATTGATTGTTTAGGTATTTGTGTTTAATCGTAAATCCTTATTTGTCTAAGTTTTAATATATTATCATAAAGTTGTTTATATGCAAATTAATTAATCAACATTCTAGGTATTCGAGAGGAATCTAGATAGGTTAAATAATTTATATGAAATAATCAATCGGTCTTTAATTGGTTTAAAATTGTTAGGATTCGAGAGGACCTAGTAATAACAACTTAGGTAATTAAACTTAAATGAGTAAGTCTATTTGTTAAGATTCGAGAGGACTTAATATTTAGAGGAGTTATTCGAGAGGAAACTCTATAAGGTTAAATCACTAAATACCGGCTTGATAATTAATGCTTAATTGTTAATAATTATAATTGTATTCGAGAGGAATATTATAATTAGAGATAGTTAAAGTTAGTAAAATATTCGAGAGGAGTTTTACTATATATTAGAAGTTAAATATACAATCAATTTCGTAAACTTAAATGGAAAATAAGTGAAGTGTCAAACAAGTGTACTTTTCCATATTTTTTTTTGGGTAAGTGTACTTTTCCATTATTTGATAAATCTTAATTACTTTTTCTCACTCGATTTTTATAATCACTTTTTACCAATTACGTTGCAACTCTTAAATAAATCTTTTGTTACGAAAAACCCCACAAACAAACAAGTATTATTAATTCGAGATTTAAAACCTAATTAGTCCCTGAGTTCGAACCTTTACTTGCTTTAAACTATATTACATACGAATAGGTCCACTGCCTATAAGTGTGTAATTACGTGAAATAGTAGGTTAAGTTTTAAGACTAGATTTTACACATCAAGTTTGTGGCAACCCCAAGGATTTGTTTGGCTTTCGAATTAACCACCTTGATCTGTCCCCCACTATTAGGGATGGCAATAAAACCCGTACCCGATGGGGACCCGGTATCCGAACCCGTTTTGACCGGGGAATCCCCGAGTTGACCGGGGATGGGGATGGGGAATCCCCGATATTTAAAACGGGGATGGGGACGGGGATGGTAATACTCTCTTAATACCCGTACCCGTACCCATACCCGTACCCATACAAATACCCATACCCGAAAAGTATCAGGTTTACATGTCACTTATATTAGTGGGCCTAATAATATTTCATTTGATATTCTGTACAAAACTTTTCATCTTCCTTCATCGATACTACCAATCATATATAAATAAAAAATAAAAAACCCTAGCCTCTTATACCCCTATACCACACAAGTACACAACTGTTAATGTTAATCTTCATAGAAGACGACTGCTGATGCTATATTGTTCATACGAATTTTTCAACAAGACAAGAATCAATGTTAAGGTAAATAACCTATAATCAATCCTTTCTTTATCATCATTATTCAGACCTATAATTGATCTTTTTAAGCTATCATCAATATTCAAAATAATAAATGTTGATTTTATTCGTTATCTATTGTTAGGAGATTTATCTATTTTATTCACTATTAGAATTTGTGTTGTAAACTTGTGATATGATGTTTTATGTACTGTAATAAGGACATGCATGAACTTGTTACTCTTGATGTTCTATACACCATAGTTGTAATCTATTGAAAGATTAAACCATAGTTGTAATCTATTGAAAACTTTAAGGATCTCATTTTGTAAAGGGTTGATTTGAATTCACATCTTAGTTTCCACAATTTGACTTGTAGTCTTGTCCTTTTGTTTCAACTGGTTTTGAATTCTTGTTGCATGTATGAATTATGCAAAACTATTTTTGAAGTATAGAAGTCTACAAGTTACTTTTTTCTTATTGTAATGTTTTTTATACTTTGTTGGTTGATGTTACAGTAAGGCTAAGTGCCAAAAAAAATATGTAGTTGGCTAGTTACAAAATACTTAATACGTGAGAAGGAAATCCTCGTCCCCGATGGGGATCCCCGTCCCCGATGGGGCTGGGGATGGGATTACAATTTTACTCTCCATCGGGTATGGGGACGGGGATGGAGATGAATATTGAGATTGGGGATGGGGATGGGAAACATGATCCCCGAAATTCCCCGACCCATTGCCATCCCTACCCACTATGTTGGTACTTAAGTCCCAATCTAGAGGCTTCCTTTGAATCCATGAAGTTGCGGGAAGCTCCGATGCCGATGAGAGTTGTACCGTATTTCCCGTTGATCACTAAATCATCGTACATCAGACCTTGCTTCTTGGTATTTTCAGAGAATATTTCCTTCAAGGCTCCGAGATGCCCGATGGATCCCAAGTCAGCTTGTGGCTCTTCATCCTATTTACTCTCCATATCATCTATCAAGGCATTCATGGCCTTGCGTTTAGGACAATCTCGAATCTAGTGTGCTCCGTCACAAATGAAGCAAGGTTTGGGAGGTCTAGGGTTATAGCGTTTGAAGAACGTACCAGTTTTTTCCTTATTTGAGTTCCTCCTTTCATCGAACTTCCTCGTTGCTGGTCCATCCCCATTCCATCTAAGATGAATCACTATCTTCTGTCTTAACGAGTAATCAATAAGGGTTTCCGCGGCAGCAATCGCATTGTCTAGACTTTGAACATTTCGTATGTCTAGGTCTACTTGTACCCACTCTTTGAGACCGACTTTGAAGTAGAAAAGAGCATCTTGATCTGTCAAATAATCAATTTCCAACATCACCGTAGTGAACTCCTTGATATAGTCGGGAATCGTTCCTGTTTGGCGTAGGCGCTTTAACTTTGCCCTTGCCTCCAAATGAGCGTTATGAGGTAAGAAGTGCTTTCTCAACTCCGTTTTGAAATCTTCCCACTTCTCAATGACACAAATACCTTTCTCCCGCTCAGTGTACTTTCTCCTCCACCATAATTGAGCTGATTCACGAAGAAAGGTTGGGGCATGACTTATTTCTGTAGCATCGTCGATGACCCCCATTGCATCAAGATATTGTTCTAGTCTGAAGATAAAAGTTTTCGACAAGAGTAGCATTTCTAGTGCCATTATACATGTCGGGTTTAGGTACCTTTAAGTTGGGTCCAAAAGATCCATTGGTGCCGGTGCTCGTTCCAACGTTACTAACGCGTTGAAAGTTCTTTCACTCCAACTTCATGGCTTCCATCTCTTTTTGTAGCTAGCATACCTCGTCCTTGTCAAACTTTCTTGCTCCGACCACGTCTCAAGACAAGGATTCGACATCAGTCTTGATCTCTTTTTTTAAAGCCTCAATAATTTCTTTTGCGACTTTGGGTACTTCTAATCCATCTTCCATGAAACTATTGAGGCCCTTATTGACTTCGTCAATCTGAGTCTTTAAATCAATAACCAGGGACTCGAGGGTCGTAATTCGTGTCTCTGGATCAGAACTTCCTTCACTAGAAACATTGACAGGGGGGTCGCGACTTGCTTCTTGTCCTTTTCCCAGCCGATTGTTTCTCTAGAACAAATCCTTAGCTAGCGGCTACTACAACGGTTTCATCATCTCCTGCCATTGGGTCGTCTTTTCCAAGTGGGTATCTAAGATCAAGAATTGCTCTGATACCGCCTGTCATATAGTTATCTTTCGAACTCGTGTGGCACTTAGTCTTCTCGAGAACTTGAGGTCTAAGTAAGCCAAGTATATAACTGAAAGACGTTATAAGACACCGGCAAGGGGGAATCAGATTATGATTAAAGCTTCTTATATTTTACAAAGCAACAGGATTACAAGGTGATTTACAAATAAGAGGGGTTAACATATTTATACCCCTTTATAGAATAATCTAGTAATTAAGCTAGACTATATCTTTCTAGATTACATTATTAATCTAACTAAATATCTAAGTATATTTCTAGATAACTTTTTATTAGTAGATATTTAGGGATATTTCTAGACTAATCCTTCAATGGATATTTCTTGATTCAAGAGGATTCTAGAGATTTTCGGACATGAGAATCATAAGTCGAGCTGAAATGTGTCGCACGTAACACCATGCTAGCATACATCTTCCCAATGATCATATGATGTTGCTCTAAAGCCTCTCCGCAACTATATTGTGTGTTCATATCAATAGTTTGGAATTACAATATCCTTAATTAGATTAAATGATTTAAAATTGTTCAATACTAATGAAGAAGTTAAATCGTACTTAATGCCAATATTACTTTTTGGCTTTAATTCTATATAATCTTAAATCTTTTGTAATGTTCGGTTCTAGGTTGTGAAGATTAAAGATAACAAGATAAATATAAAACCATCGAGTGAATTTGTTGAAGGCGTGATAGAATGCAATGTAGAAGATATCTTTGTAGCTTCAATACAAAGGGATAACTAGCTGGTGGTGTCATGAAAAATAAAGATTGAAAATTATTTGTGCTCTCGAATACACATGTAGAATATGTATTTGGACAAAAGATCGTCAAACACATAAACGGGGATGTTTGGCTGAATTTAACCTTTGATCTTCTGAATACACAATGCAAACCTAATAAGCTCTTAACGAGCCTAAGGTGATCAAGGATGAGCTTGTGTCTAGGTCGGATAGCTCAGCGGTGTGCACGAATGGTAAACAATGCTTGAGGAAAGTTGCGGACGGGCACTTCACTGCTGCTGTTAAAGTATTATGTTCTTCAAGAGTTGATCCTGTCGATACGGATACTTTGACAACGTTGTTGACTAAGCATCCTATTATGCCCCCTTCGTTTATGCATGTTTCGTGGGCCTCTTAGTTTCCTCTTGTTATGGATGTTTATAGCATTATGGGGTGTATGGGGTGTATTCAATCCTTCCCAAAAGGGACTTCTTGTGGGCGTGACGGATTGAGGGCCCAACACATTTAGATCCATTTTACGGAGAGGGGTCGAAGGTCGCCGTTGGGTTACTCAAAGCTATCTCTGTAGTGGTTAATTTATGTTGGGGGGGGGGGGGTCCTAAGGTTTTGGCGGAGTTTGTTGCATATGCGCCTCTCACTCCATTGCTCAAACCGGACTGTTTCCTCGTGGGATTTGGAGGCTGAGGTTGGGTGTGAAACTTCTTAGAGGCGCTGTTAGCAAGAATGCGGGGTTCATTAGTCGTTTAGCCGTAAATATGGCATATTGTACTGTGAAACTAATGACTTGACTCTCATGTCTACGAGACCCTCAATTTGAGCTCCTTTTGCTATGCTCGTGTATGGGTGTTGGTAAGTTGTTGTTCGGTCTCAGAACGTGCCAACCTAAGTATATAGGGGAAGCTGTTTCTATTTTTGATAACGGCCTTCGGAGGGCGATAAAGGCAATTGTGGTTTGTGGGGGCCTTTTTCGGGGGGATTTTCAATGGAGGCTAGCATCACTTCCGACTCGGTTTGGTGGGTTGGGCTTATGTTCGGCTGAGGATGTATCTACTTATGCTTTTGTGGCCTCGAGGGCACAATCTTGAAGTTTGTAGGGCCAAATTCTTCAGGGATGTGGTATTGATGGGTTTGACACTGATTATGGGTATACGAAGGATCGATTACGCATATCCCCTCCTTGACTTTGATCTTAGCGGTTTCTCTAGGACACCGCCCATAAATATTTGGCGTGTGCCCTATATAGTGGAATCGTCTAGAGTTTGGGAGTAAAGATTGATTTATCCCCTCGCCAAAAAGCGGTGTTTGAATGCCTCTGAGCTCCTCATGCTCTGAATTTCTTAACGGTTATCCTCATTGAAGGACTAGGTCAATATATGTCGGCTTTGGAGTACCGGACTATGCTTAAGCACCGACTAATGATCCCTATGTTTCTAGGCGATGAGCCTTGCCTAGTCTACGACAAGAATTGCTTGGATTATTTTGGTGAGCATGTAGTATATTGTACGGGGTTAAATATAGCCCGGATTTGGTTAGGGATGTGTTGCATGATGCTCTTAAACGAGCATGTATTTCTTCAGGCCCCCGTGAACTTTTTGACGGATCCGATTGAAGGGAGGTCTACTTTACAGTCAACTGATATACTTATGTTTGGGTGAGCTCGAGGGAAACATGCTTGTGTGGATCTTACAGGAGTGTCCCCTCTTGTTGGGCTCAAGGATAATGAGTTTGTTGCGGGACAAAATGCGTTAAAAGCGTAATGGAGCAAACTTGCTAAACACGAGAAAACTTGTTTAGAGGATCAACACGTGTTTATCCATTTTGCTTTTAATACATTTGGTTTTTTAGCTCTGGAGGCAGTGAAGTTTTTGACTAGGGTTCAACGAGTTGCGTAAAGTACTTTTTCGACCCCTAAGTCAGAAAACTTTACTTTTAGTAAAATTGATTTTGCCATATAAAAGGGATTGTGGTGCAACTTTTTGCTTATTTATTATAAAGAGTAAAATAATAATAAATAAAACAATTAAAATAAAAACAAAAATTAATAATGAAAAAGGAGAAAAGTATAATTATAACTTGTGTCCTAGGGGCACATGTTAACACCATTTTTAAATATTAAAAGTATAATAAAATCAAAAGTATCAAAAGTTAAAAAATCAATAAAAAAAAAATGATACTTTTTGATACTTTTGATTATACTTTTAATATTTAAAAATTGTGTTAACATGTGCCTTATCCACAAGTTAGAAAAACCTTTTGATTATTTAGGATGTTTTTTGAAAGTGTTTAATGAAGGTTATCGCCGATATAGGAGACCAAACTCGGCGGTTATTCTGATTGTAACAAGAATGTCGGATGAGTCGATGGTTGTTAAGAATCCTGCTGCTGCTGCTGCTGATGAGATAAAGCTTGTTGAATATGCCGTCAAGGAACTCCCTTCAAACGCACTCAATGACCTAATTTCACAACAGGTACCTTTACTCTAAATAACAATAACAATAACAATAACAATTATCTAACTCTGGATTGTGGTTGCAGGTGTGTGTCCGATGCGTTTTTCGGCTTTTTAACATTCATGAGGCTCTTTATGCTACGCTCTCCCCGAAAACCCTTTATTACATTCTTCCAACTAATACTTGTCAAGAGTGGAACTCAACTATATGTCCACTTTGCTTAGGTGTCTTACAATTCACTTATCATGACCAACAAGATACTTTAGTGGAAAAGGATCATCCCCACGACTTTGCCATGCTCGTTTCTCAAAACGTAAAACAGATGTGTCATGAAATTACCAGCTTTACTCTTGAACTCTCATTGCCAACGATTATCACACAAAATGAACAACTTATTATGTATGTTGTTTTTATTAAATCAGAGGGAAAATTACTTTATGCAAATGCAGGGTTTTAACTAATTTGATTATTTTCAGGGCGTATATGAAAAAGAAATATGCTTCTGAAGTTTGGTTCCAACACAAATTCTCGGCTGAACCTATTTCAGTAAAAGATGCATTCAAGTTATCTATAACACATCCCATTGAATTATTCTTGGTAATTCCACTTCTCTTACTCCCTTTGGATTAATGTTTACTCCCGTTGGGTTATATGTACTCATGACCTCTGCTTTTGCTACCTCAATGCTGATATCGATTTTTTGCTACCAACCAATTGCTAATACACATCAGATTTTTTAATGTATGCAACTGAATTATTTCAGGGTGTTAAATCCAGTGCTAGTGATTTTCGCATTCGTTTGACATACGAGCTTGTTGGGGCTTCATCTGTTGAAAATAATGTGGGTAAAAACCAATGCAACAAGAGAATAAAATCAGGTATTACCAATTGGTTACTAATATTTCTTGATAACATCCACTCATTGATTTCCATTTTTTTTTCTTTTGAAATTTAAATTTTGCGTTATTGAGACCCCCCCCCCCACCCCCTCTTACTATTACTGCTGCAGAGGTTTCTAGTGAAGGTAACGGACTCGTTAAATGTAGTAACGGGACAACGCAAAGTGGTGATATTTCTGACGTTAATTCCTTACTGAAAAAGGTAATGTAATGTCTCTTAAAACATTAGGTTAATTAGTCTTGTGTGTATCTTATTAGTTTTCAATTATATCTAATTTTGATGTTTGACCGTTATCATAGGTTGCTCAACCCTGTCATATGACGTTGGTTTGTTCTAGGGCACCTATCTTCATTGGTGGTCGATATCTGAAGGTATTAATATAACTTAACCTACATTCGAACAATTGAAGCCTTTGTTTTAAAATGCAATACCTATTTTAAAACTCGCTAGGTCAAGTTGCCTCTACTCGCCTTGGCACACAGCCGAGTAGCTTGTACTCGTCGAGTACTCGGCCTTGGAATCTGTTTGTTACAACAATGTTTGTGTTTATGTGATGTAATATAGGTCATCATATATTCTTCTTACATTCTAGTTGTTACTGTAATATTGAAACTTATATTTTTCAGTCAGAGCTTCAAAAAGTATTTCACTTTAAAGAGGTAACACCAAAATTTATTATCTGTTTAGAAGAAAGAAGTTAAAATCTAAATAATAGCTCTAGTTTTGATAAAAAAAAAATGTCAGTTATGCCTCTTAATCTCGATGTAACAGCACAAGCTTAGATTAATACTATAAATGTTAATAGTTCGTGATTTCGTTCAGTATCTTTCAGCCACCCATGCCACTTTGGAGGGGAACTGGTCGAATTCATAAACTTATATCGACTTAATTTAATAGTATGTGATATCAATAATTAATTTGGCCGTGTTTCTTTTGCAGTTCTCACGAAATGTGAGTCAGACCCGTTGGATAATTGACGATGAAAGGAAAGGAGAGGCATCTGTTGAGGTACTAACATAAGTTATATTTAATGTTAATGGTTCGCTTGTTATTGTTTAAAATTATGAAAATGTGGCTGATTTTGTAGGAACTTATTGGTGACAACATCCTTCCTGTGTGTAAAGGTGATAGCTTCAAGTTTCATGCTGCTGGGAGAGAGGATATAGATGTATAGACACTTTACTTTCGTCAACATAATTTTTTAGAGTTGGCAAAAGGGACGGGGTGGGCAGTGGGTCAAATTTTACGGGCCGGCTCCCAATATATTTTTGGGCAAATATTTTTAAAAGCCTTAAAGGAAAACTTCGATTACACGACATTTTAAGCATTCGACACTTTTCCTTATCAGTTATATTTGACCATTCAGAGATCATAAACCGTGGGTTGAACTATTTGTTAGTGAATGGATTGAATTGCCACCTCTGGAATATTTAGTCTAATAGAGACGGTACTCTGATCATAAAATTGTACTTTTCAGGTAAGGATGTTGGGTTCAGGTAGACCCTTTCTGATTGAGATACAAAATGCACGTCATATCCCTTCTGAGGTGTCCATCAAAGAAATGGAAACGAAGATAAATAGTATTGAAAGTAATCTGGTGAGTTAAACATCTAGGTTAAAACTCTGCACAAATATTGGTCTTTTTATTTCATAACTCATATGCAATACTATACTTGGAGGTACTGAACACATTCTACACCTAGGTTAGAGTTAAACATCTCAAGGTGTTGGGGAGTCAAGGTTGGAGTTTAATGCGTGAAGGAGAAGCAGAAAAACAGGTAATTACAAAGTTTTGTACCGTTGCACAGTCTTAATCAGTCATCTAGATTCTAACGAACCTATGTTTTGTAAGCAGAAACAATATGCTGCTTTGGTGTGGATATCTCGCCCGATTAAAGACGATGATCTGCAAGCCTTGACCTCACTTAAGGATTTGGTAAGTGTTTCCATAATTATTACCGAACTAATATTTATGAAATCTAAGTTGCCCTCCATAATTTCTTTTCATTTATAAGATCGTTGTTTGTTATAATTTTAAATCTCTTGGTTTTGTCAGAAAGTTTTGCAAAGAACACCAATAAGGGTTCTTCATCGTCGAAGTCCTTTAGATCGTGAAAAGATTATTCATTGGTACAACAACTTACATTTTCGGTTATTTTCTTGCGGTTTCAATTACTTATGAACTGTGTTTGTAATATTATTTTCTAATTGGGAATACATAGGATGAAAGTTGAAGAAATTGCTGGGAGTTCTCAATATTTTCTACTTCATCTGTGCACCCAGGTTATATTTAATTGTCCGTTTTGTGTAAATGGATATGATAGTAACTACATATGTGCGGGGAGTTAAACTTACGAAATGTGGGTTGCTTGATATTTGCAACTTGTAAGTGATGTAGTGTTGATTCAAACATGATAAAGGAAGGGAAGATATTATGTGTCGAACATGTCAAACGAGTCGAAAGTCACCGTAAATGAGCTTTTCATCTAATATAGCTGCCCAAATTGTTATATTTAAAAGTTAAATTGTTAGTGTAATAATACAGTTAACCTAAATATTTATCACATTAATTATTCAGAATTTTTGCAAGAAAATGGACAATTTTTTTTTTTTTTTTTTTTCCAATGCAACCCAACCCACCTTAACACGTAGTACCAAATTACAATTTTGGCCCGAATCTGTTACCCATTTCACCCGACCTGTCTACACTGCTTAATTATTGATTTTTTATTAACAGGCTGGAACTTACATCAAGGAATTTGTCCATGGAGATCTTGGACGTACTCATCCTAGGTAAGGAAACGATTATCTAAACCAATTAATCATTTTATAAATGAGGAATTGTTGGTAGAATAACTTCCTGATTAGACTCTCTGACATTCATGTCATCTCTATTTTCCACCACTCTTTAAAGCGTACTTTTCTTTATCGTCATCATTGACAAATATACCACTAGCCTAATTCCAATGGAGTCCATAGTTTCCTTTAACTTCTATAACATGAGAGCCCTTTCTAATATGACCCTCATCGGTGATATTTGTTAATTAATATCAATAACAACCTTTATGGGGATGATACAGTTCGTTAAGCTTAGGAGTGTCTTTAATGATAAAATATTAATCTTGATGTTGGATTATATTGTCATGATTCCATGAAAATTGCAATGATCTACTTTACACATGTATCAACTTTCTTACGTGTTTAGAAAACAATTGTCTAAAATACCCTTTTTGATCATGACAAGTAGGGTTAACATGAATGAAGTTTCCTTAAAGTATTTACGATAAAATGAAGATCGCTGAGACCAAATTAAAATCATGATTTTTTTTTAATAGCAACATTTTCGTGAAAAGGGCAACTAGGTAAATTAGCTAAATACTTTTGTTAGAAATTGAAAACTGCAATCAGCATGGAATATATGTTACCATAGTTTCTTAACATTTTATTTTATTTTATTATGTTATGTTGCAGCATTGGCTCCATTCTAGAATGCAGAGCTGAAATTCTGCAACTTGATGTCACCGATGTTAAAATGGATATCCCGGACGAGTGAGTGTGAATTGCTTCGCTTCCTGTGAGTTATACAATTTCATATTTGCCTATTGTATGTCCTGGATTTTTAAAGATTTTGAGTTATAAGGAAAACGTGTCTTGCAAACTAAGGAAGCACAATTCATTTAGTGATGGCATTTGATTGTGTGGCGTTGATATAATATTGAAGTCACGGCAGAGAATTGATGATAACGTAATTGTTTCTCTTTTCTTATATGACGGCCTTTTATCTCATGCGTTGTAACTTGTAAGTTGTATGTTTTTTTGAACATGAGTTCAACAATTGGCTAGCGTTTTTCGTTTTTGGAAATTACGAGTGAAGTATGCTCTGCCATTTGTGGTAGTTAGCTTAGCTTAGAATAATAGGAGGGGTCGGAAGGGATGATCTTTTCATTTTCGAAACCAATCATGCTAGATGAAGTATTAACAATTTTTTATGTTATATTTCTGCCTCATTTGCAAAATACATTTGAAATTTACTCAAACAAGCCATTTCTTCGTTGCTCCCGAGTCATATTTCATTTTATAAACTTCCTTCGTTATTATGTTTCTTCCATTAATAACAACGAATTAACGCTAAGAAAAATAGACGATTCAATAATTTCTTTAGCCATATTATAATATCGGTTATTGACTCGATTTGAGAAAGGTATGGAAACAAAATAAGAACTCAAAACTTGAAGACCGAGAATATAAAAACAAAAACTGTTATCAAATTAAAAGAAAATAAATGACTAGTTTTTTCTATTTATTTTTGTTAAATAATAGAGGCATGAAGTGAGTAAGTTAAAATTATTTTATAATTACTAGTTGTTATTATAAAAGAAAGACGCATGGCATAAAAGTCAAATTTCTCTTGGGATATTTAATTCAATAATAGAACATAAAGACTAGTTGCATTGAATTGAAGTATGTCTCATTATAAAATTTTATTTAATCTTATTCTAATATAAATGATATATAAGGGAATATTACTTGATTTAGGGATGTGGTTCGGATATGAATTAGATAATGGCATATTCATGTTTATATCTAGTTATCTAATGAATGAGGGGATAAATGGATATCCATTGGATATTTGAATTTTAAATTGAAATCTTAATAAAAAAATTCGTATATTAGATGTATGTCAATAATACCCGTTTCAAAACAAATTCATATGTTCATTTCACTACATTCTCTCGGTTTGATGTGACTATATTGTGGATTTTCGACTAAATCGCACACTTATATAAAACTTTATGTCTTTAATAAACTTTTTGATCGATTTTTTTGTCACAACTTTTTTCTGCTAAACTAATTATATTTAGAAAATAGATGTCCAAACAATTATATCTACAAATTAAAGTTGAAATGGTTGATTATATATTGTAGGTTTTTTGTTTGGGTTATAGTTATATAGGTATTGATATGCTCATTTACATATATATAAGGACATATGTTTAAAAAAAGGGAGCTGATTTTTACACTTAGGACTTTACTTCATACACTTAAAATTAGTATATAATTACGTTCATACCCTCATATTTATTCCCAAATATTTTACCTTTGACTTTTGACAAAATATACATGGAAACTTACCTATTTTCTTAGAAAACAGAAATAAATTCGATTATATATAAGTATTCATTTATTATAATGTATTTATTACCAATTAAAAATTTATATTTATTAATTTATTCAATTATCAAAAAAAAAAAAGTTAATAATAATAAGAAATGTGAATAATAATGTTGAACAATTTTGCAACACATTCATCTTCCTTGTATTTGTTCATCATAAAGTATCACCAATGTGCCCTCGTTTTCAGGCACCATCACTCACTTTTAACTTACTTCATCTCTCCTTAACCGACATTATTTTCCATCGACGTTCACTTCCACCGCTATCAAAACCCCGTACACATAAACAACCTGACTTCTTACTATTGCGTTCCAACTTCGCTGAACACATCTCACGTCGGCGGAAATAAGATCGACGAATTCGATTGTTAATATTTACTCCTTTGATTTTATTTTCTATAAAAGTAACTGTTCTAATTGTTTATTAATTTTATGATTCTCGAAGTTGATTAATTTTTCTTAGAAAATGATAATCCGTGTATTAGAGATATATGGTATTAGAGATATGTGAACATAAAAATGCATTCAAGATACTTTATGATGAACAAATACAAGGAAGATGGATGTGTTGCAAAATTGTTCAACATTATTATTCACATTTCTTATTATTATTAACTTTTTTTTGATAATTGAATAAATTAATAAATATAAATTTTTGCTTGGTAATAAATACTTATATATAATCGAATTTATTTCTGTTTTCTAAGAAAATAGGTAAGTTTCCATGTATATTGTCAAAAGTCAAAGGTAAAATATTTGGAAATAAATGTGAGGGTATGAACGTAATTATATACTAATTTTAAGTATATGAAGTAAAGTCTTAAGTGTAAAAATCAGCTCCCTTAAAAAAAAAAACTATATATATATATAGATTGGGGTTCAAAAGGGATCCCTAATTTTCTAGAGATCCAGGGATCCCTTCCTAACCACCCATTTTTCCTTATATCTTTGTTCTTTTTTTTTCTAAAATTTTTTTTTTACTATTTTTCTAAAAAAAAAATTTACTTTTTTCTTTTCCTTTTTTTTTTCTTTTTTTTTTTTTTTTTTTTTTTTTTTTCGAAAATCACATTTGATTTTCAACCTTACTTTTTAAAAATCACATGTGATTTTCAATCTACAAATATTTTATGGGTAAAATCACGTTTAATTTTAAAAAATTATTGATTATTTTTACCAAAATCACATTTGATTTTTAACTTACAAACTATTTTGCTTAATTTTCGAGAAACAAATTTTTCAAGTGTGACTTTAAAATTTATAAAGTTTGGTTTTTGAAAATCACATGTGATTTTCGACAAAAAGAAAAAATTCACGTGTGATTTTAAAATTTATAAATTTTGGTTTTTTAAAATCACATGTGATTTCAATTTTTTACAAAAAAATCACATGTGATTTTGAAAAAAAAAAAAAGTTAAGTAAAACATAGAAAAAAAAAAAAAGACGAAAAAAAAAATGAAAAAAAAAATATAAAGGGAAAAATGAATGGCTACGAAGCCTTTGTGATTTTGACCCCTAAGTGAATTTGTGTGGCTAAAAAGTGGATCCTTGGATCTCTAGAAAATTGAGGATCCCATTTGAACCTCACCCTATATATATATATATATATATATATATATATATATATATATATATATATATATATATATATATATATATATATATATATATATATATATATATATATATATATATATTTAAAGTTATATTGACCACTAGGGTTTGTCCAAGTGGTTATCTGCCTATCTGTGGGAGGTAGACACCTTTCAATAAACCTCTTTTTATATTAAAAGTTATGTTTTGGGTGATAAAAGGGTGATCAATGGATCGAATCGGATGACCATTACCATCCCTACTCGCCAAAGTGAATGTGAGTGACATTGACATGATAAGTTTTATTTATAATAATAATATAGATAACATACACGGCATGCTCTTCTCGCATGTCTTAAAACTCACAAAGTCCCTTTTTAAATAGTTAAATAAGTTTTAGCAATAACATTTAGGGTCATGCTTGAAAACTTTAAACAACTCATGGAGGAGCTTACGATCTTAAAATTAATGTTTCATGCTAAAACAAGAGTATTGGAAGGCTAAATACACCGACAACTACCTTCGTGAAAATAGAAGGCTACAACTAAATACAGAGTCGTGAAAATAGAAGGTGATAACTAGGCCTGGCAATGACAACCCGTGGTATCAAAATCGGGTCAATCTGGGTTAAATTTTAGCTTAATTGGGTTGATTTGGGTCATGCTAAATTTATAAGAAGGGTCCAACAGGTCGAAATTAGAGTTTATGCTAGAGTGTGAGCGGGTCAAACGGGTCGACGAGGAATTTGCTGTCCTAACGTAAAATTGAAAATTACCACGTCCCAAACACAACTTTCGGCGGTACCGTCGAAAAAAACTTGACTGTCGCCATTGCAAAAAAAAACTTTCAGCCGAAATAAATCATAAATTAGAAGTATTATAAAGTAAATTTAATTAAACCTTCTATAGAATGTTAGATCGATCGGTTAACCGCCATTGTCGCCGGTAAAAAGGTTGAGTACGCATAAGAAAGAGAGAGAAAGCTATTCCCAAAGTTCAATTTTCAAGTTGTGTTTTTAAAAATTGCTTAATATTAAATAGTAATTTAATATATAATTAATTTAGTTTTTCAATATTTGAGTTTATACTTAAATAATAAACATAAAACTTTATAACTTTTTTGATACTACCAAAAATATTAAAAATATTTCCGTTAGATAATAAAAATTGCTTCACATGAATGCAACAATAGGGAAGAAAATGCAATTTTATTTATTTTCAAAAAAAAAAAAAGGTTCAACCCGACCCGACCCTACGAGACCCGTTTGACCCGTGACCTATTTGACCCTTTTTACATTATGACCCTTTTTGACCCTAACCCGTTCTAACCCTAACCCGTTTTGACCCATTATTCAACCCGACCCGACCCGTCCATTTTGCCACTCCTAGTGATAACTAAATACAGGAGGTGGTTTTTATTTAAGGTACACCTAAATTATGCGTGTTCAAATATTTTAACAATAGCTTTATGGCCATTGTTTGTTGCTACATTTTTCAAAATTGATATTTGCAAAACTAGTGTCAAAATTTCAAAATTAATATTTGCAAAACTAGTATGTTCAAACAAAACACTTGCAATATCAGTTATTTTGCGGCAAAAAGCGAAGTAATGTCTTGAAATTACTCTTTTATCTTGGCTATTGTTAGCAATAAAAATGATATAGTAAGGAATTTTGTCTAAACAATTTCCAACCTCCGTTAGAAACTTAGAGCAACCAGATCTTTAAAACTAATTGGATGAAGTAGATCAACTCAAATTCACATCCAATTAGTCTACACAACGCCAACATACTATAAAATGACTCTTGCTTTTCATAAAACACTCGGTAACCAAAACAAAATTAGTAGAGCTGAGTTATTGACCAAAAACAACGGTGTCACCTTCTAACACATTCAGCGCACCAAGTTTTGTTCATAATGCTTATTATTCCAAACAAGAAATATACCATAGAAAAGTTACCCAAAAACATAATGTCATTGTTCTTCACAAATCATACGAAAAACTTAACATTTCTTCACTTCAGCAGCCTTGATGATGTCAATGAATTCCGGCTACAAACAAAAACAAGACACCAATAAGAAAAAGCCAATATATACCACTTTCCGAAGAATGGGTTGATCCGTGTTATGTTTTCTCTCTGATGGCTCAACCAAGCAATATGGAGAATCAAACAATTGAAATGTCACCCACAATGTATAAACCCCGCCCTCAATCATTTTATTCGATATAACAGATTCTTATTGACATAACAAAAATTTGTGATCATATTTTACACTAATTATTTTCAAAAACTTGGACAATAACTTACTGGTTTCTACCCATGGTCCAACTTCCATGGGACAGATGAAAAATTTGCAACCCTGATTTGAAAACTAAGAAACCATTGCAAACAGTATTCTAGAGGCAGGCGTGTAAGATTAATAGGCCAAAGGGAGTAAAACGACGCAATGAGACCAGTTACCTTGAGGGAAGCTCCACCAACTAAGAAACCATCAACATCTGGTTGCCCTCCCAATTCCTTACAATTCGAACCACTTACGGATCCTGCAATGTCATGTCCAAAGTACTTATATTAATACCCCATAGCAAAACAAAAAAAAAATTAGCATTTTCTGACTTAATTCTTTTCTCCATTTTGATTTTCAAGTTTCAAGTAAAAAATAAATGAGAAGCAAATTTTTCAATGACATATCAAGGGTATCTTGAAAATTGGGAATATGAAAGGGTTTTTGGCCGTGTATTTAGAAAATGATCTTGTGATATTAGTTAAACAAAATCAGATAATCAGTTATAATATACAAAAGGAGAGTGTCTAGATGTATGTGTAAGAGTACGATAAATTCTGACTATTAGAATAAATAAATAAAATAACAAAAGGAGGAAAAACTGTCTTTTGAATTGGGAATAAAGAATAAAGGGTAAATAAGTCGATTCATGTTACTATTAGGTAAGCAGTTATCTTGTAGCGATTATTAAGCTAATTACAAACCTCCATAGATAATTCTGGTTGAGGCAGAAACATCAGCGCTGATCTTTTCAACAAACCATTTCCTTAATCCTGCATGTACCTGTTTCAGTGGAAGTTAAGAATTCAAATTTTTGCAACACCAACAGTTTATTAATAAAAACCACGGACAAAATCTTTTTCATAGGTTGAGTATTCTGTAATGCTACAATAAATCATGTTTGGAGAAACGAATGCAATTCATAACCCGGAAAAACTCATTCATAGAGGAAAACTGATTTAAGACACACTTACTTCTTGTGCCTGAGCAGGAGATGCAACCTTTCCAGTACCGATAGCCCAAACTGGCTCATAAGCCAAAACAACATTGTCCCAACTTGAGATCTTGTCTGCAAAAATAATAACCAATATAAAATCAGAACATTATGTATCATGTTATAACAGCCTTGCTTTTTAATCAGCACTAAAACGAAACGCCCCAGATGGGCAAAGCTTTTATAAAATCAGAACCGTAAAACGAGGGGTCTCAAAATGGGAAAACTTTAGGTCTGAGTTTGGTCCGGTTGACCCGAAACACTTGGTCCAAAACTTTTTATATAAACAATTTGTAATCAATAATTTTTAAATAAAACGGTTCATGATGTTTTTTACCCCCAAACCAGACGCGGGAGGTAAGTTGCTCATCATATCAAGAAAAAGTCAAACGAAAATGAGTTGTGGTTTTGAAAAATACCAGCAATTGCCTGGGTTTGTGCAGCAACAACTTCCATGGTGGTCCCAGCCTCTCGCTGCTCAAGAGTCTCTCCAACACAAGCAATCACCTTCAAACCTTGAGAAAGTGCATATGCAACCTTGTCTCCAACAAACTGCATACAAAGATACAACCATAGTTGACGTGATTTTCATTAGCTGTTTAAATCTTTGCGTGGGGGTGGATTATTTTAGGCTGAAGATGAAATGATGTACCTCATTGGTTTCATTTAATAGGGCTCTCCTTTCAGAATGACCTAGGATGACCCATGGGACGCCCAAGTTGACGAGCATCTCAGCACTACACATAAAAAAATAATGATTAAAGAATGGAAATGCATCTCCCAAACTGAAATGAAAATTTCATATGAATAAAAAAGAAATGAAATTTCAGTTAGAAGCAATGAGTTGTTTCAACGCAGGTAGTAACTTCACCGGTGAATGCACCACCCTTCTTAACCCAACAGTTTTGGGCGGCAACTTGGATTTCGGGCCTCAATTCAGCCTTAACAGAGGTAAGAAAAACAAAGGGAGGGCTGACCACCACCTCTGCAAGAATAACAGATTAGCATTAAAACACAAAATAAAGACTTGTGAACTATAAATACGCATAAATACTCACCAACAACATCGGGGGATGGGAGATCACCAGCATTAAGTGTTGCAACAATTTTCTTCACATCCTCACTAGTTCCATTCTAAATCAAATAAACAAAATTCTATAAATTATTACAATACATAATTACATTATCTCTTTTCATTACATCTCCACTAAAATAAAAAACATAATTCTAATATGTTTATAGAATCGTTCAATTTGGACTGTGATTTACGTTATCATTATTCTAAAATCTCCTACTACAAAACATCAAAACATGAAGTGTATATGTTATTATAACTACAAACATCAGTATAAAATTATTTTCTATTAACAGCTTAAAATCTACATAAACATAAAATTTACGATTTACTTTTTATATCTAGTTTATTAATCATTAAACAGTAAAAAATATCATCAGATCGATTCAACTACTGTGACTTAATGAAATAATAACAGAACGAATCTGATCAAATCAAAACTAATAAACATCGATCGGAAACTTACGCATTTCCAGTTACCACCAACGAAAAACTTTCGCCCCATTTTCGATTTGATTCGATGAAAATTAGGTAATCCAGATCACTATGTCACTATTTATATTAAATTTCTGGATCACAGATCTGTCAAAAGACAGAATTGCCCTTGCTAAAGGTGGAACAATAGTAGAATATGCTATTGGGTGACTAGCTCAAGGGTAGATTAGTAAAACCAGTTTGGGTTTCTTGTAGACAACGACACAAACCTAAACCGGCTACTGGATTGGGTTTGCTTGGTGCTGGATTTGGGCTTTAACTTTTCTTTATTTTCCCAACCATACAAAATTATGTTTATTAAACCTAACAAAATCAAAGAATAAATATTACAATATTTTTATATTTTAGCTCAATATTTATTAAAAACTCAGACTGTGTAAAATAAAACAAATAATAATATTACATTACAATACCATTCAAAGTTGGATCTTAGATAAAAAAAAAAAAAAAAAAAACATGATGTCGTTTTATGTCATTTTTTCTCATCCGTAATTTTTCAATATCTATATTTATCTGTTATTTATTCTTTAAATTTTATCAAATTTCTTCAAATCGAAATCAATCAAATCGATATCCTAACTTTCATTCGTTCACCCGATATTCAATCCAATATTTCACCTAAACATGTAACATTTTTGTGTTTCAGTTAATATGTTTTGTGTTTTAATTCAAAATTAATGATCCATATCTATGTTATATGTATTATGGCTTATGGATAGTAAGAACCGAAACAAAAGCATAATCTACATATATATTGTTGTTCTTTTTTCATAATAAAACCTTCTTTACATAAAACTTAGGTTTTACCAAACACCTAGTATAAAAACATGACTCACAACATATGAAGTATGTTTCTTTCTCAATATCTCTTTCTTCATATTTATATAAAGCTTCGACTACATACAAAACTTATAAGATCCACACTTCTTGACAATAGATTTGTATAACCGTAAATTGAGAACAAACATGAAAGGGACAAAAGAGTTGGAACATGTTTCATTTTTCGAATACACGAGTTTTTAGCATGTTAACTAAACCCGAGTTATCTCGGAAACTCATAAATACTTCTTTTGGATTTTATAGCTGCTTAAGATATCTTTCAAGATAATGTTTTGCCGAATCTAAAAATGTAATTAACAAACAAAAAATAGTTCTCACTAATCCAGTTCACCTAAAATTTCTACCCTCAAAGCTAGCTATAAAGTTCAAAGTTACGGTGCAACAATATTGTCGTATAAAACTTTTTGATAAATATGAGTAGTTCATACTCCATGGAAGAGAATCAAAAGTTTTTGTTAAAATATCGATCTTGAGGAAAAAAAGGGGATATCTATGGAAAACATAAAAGAATCTCACTAAAAGTGAGAACCGATTAAACCTCAATCACTTTGTTGAGGTGTTGACCTAATGTTTTTATTTCGTTTTGAAATTCATAGATAAAAACCAATGTATATATCGAGGGCTACTTGAAAGCTTATTAGGTATATATTATTCAAAAAACAAAATAAAAGTTCTAGTCTCATTTAATCATATTATTCCAAAGATTATTATGATAATCTATAAATTTGAGAAAAAAAGAAGATGCAAGGAGGTCCAACCAACTTGATCCATCCCATGGTTCTTAAGCACTTTTAAGTGTTAATTTATTTGGACTTATTGTTTCATCCGAACAAAGTAAAAACATATTGTGACATGTTGTATCCCAACTTATTGCATTAAGTAAAAAAGAAGTTTACAGACAACAACTATGACCTTAATTAGTTGGGACTTTCAATGGGCTCACTTGGATTTTAATGAATGAAAGTGCTTCATAAACATGTGGCTTGTACGTTGTAAAAGAGGATCCAAACGAAACTCTGCACACAATAATTATAATTTGAAGACAAGATACTTACAATTTGTGCACAACACAGTTGTGACATCCAAGCGAGCAAAGGTTGTTTCAGGAGCGGGATTCACAGCAAGCCCTAAAAAGAGCCAAAGTTTTGGTGATACGTTCTTGAAGGCCTCCAAGATGTAGCCAAACTTGGTTGATAACCAACAAACACACGGAATATCAACAATCTATGAAAGGTAGAAAGAAAAAAAGACAAAAGGGTTAATCAGATCCAATCTTTTTAAATATAACACAAAATCTACTTAAATACTTTTTCAATGATTACTAATTCAGGTTATGTTTGTTTTTTATAAAGAAAATTGGTCAAATAGGTGAAAACTCATCCAAAATGTTTTTGTTTTATGCATAAAACCCACCTAAAATTTCATTTTATTAGAAAATACAAAGTAATATTTGGGGAAAGAGAGTAGGAGTTTGGTCAACTCGGACCAAATATTTACCCCTATTGACTCGCCAATTTTTCCACCTCTCTTTAATAACATAATTGCACACAATACTCAGAATTGTTGGAACTTTTATGCTCTTCATTTGTCTCCTCCACCTAATCAAATTGATGACAAATATATAAACAAGATGGCAATTCAAACGTAAAATAGAACATTTAAAAGACTAAAATGTTATTAGTTTGGTACCTTAGCATCGATGAGACATGTTCAAAACTTTTTGGACATCCGTAAGTTTCTTCTTGGTTAGATCAAATGTGTCACACACCTTCTACATGATTATAATTATTAATGTTTATAGAATGATGATATATAGTTCATGGTATTCATAACTAAAAATTTGTTTACGAATATACCTTGCCTAATGTTACGAACCGCTAAATTCTGCCCAAACGATTACACTTGCTGCCGGAAACTTCTAAAGACCTCAAGTATACTCTATGACCTTCAAGACTAAAGCCCAGTATAATCTAGTAAATCTCTAATTATCTAGGAAATTTATAGATTAAGTAGTAGGTATTCTAGATTAGACCTAATGTAAAGTTAGTCCTAGATTATTCTAGAGATTACCTAATAGTTTAGCCTAGATTATTTAGATTAGTCTAAGTCTAGAATAATCCCTTGAGGATTATAAATATGTAATCATCATCTCATTTGTAATCATACAGATTTCCATAGCAATAATACAAATATTGTTCCATTATCTCTCTAAAAGTAATCTTCTATCATGTGTTCCCTAATCGTTCCTATATAATCTTGGTTTACTCAGACCATTGAGAGCAGGTCAATCTAAGTGCCACACGAGTTCGAAAGTTAACTATGTGACAGGTGGTATTAGAGCAAAGGTTCGATCCTAGATACTCACTGAAAAGGCAGCACGATGGCAGGAGTCGATGAAACAGTTCCAGTAAGCGAAACTCGGGGAATGCAACTCGAGAAACAGGCCACTTTTGAAGAGAATCAGGAGCAAGTCACGTCTGCCCCTATTATTGTCACTGGAGAAGGACCGAGCGATCATGAAACACTTATTTCAAACTTAGAGTCTATAGTTGATGGGTTAAAGACAACTTGACGATGTAAACATGGGGCTCGGCAACTTTGTCGAAAATGGATTGGAAGTTACCAAGGTGGCGAAAGAGATGATTGACGGATTCAAAGAAGAAGTCAAGAAGGATATTGATTCAATATCCCATAATGTGTTAATGACTAGAAAGTTTCTCGAATAAGAGTTAAAGAAGGTATGCGAGGAGATGACGGACATGTAACAAGAATGGAAAAACTGGCGCGTGTGACCACCTCCAGCACCACAGGAGGAAGGAGTAGCTCTTCTGGATTTACCTTGAAGGTTCCAAAGCTCGATATGTACAGCAAAGCGCGAAATGCTACTCTAGTTGAAAATTTTATGTTTGTACTTGATTAATACTTTGACGCAATGGGAGTTATAGATGATGTTGCAAAAATAAGTTATGCCCCCACGTTCCTTCGAGAGGCAGCTCAATTATGGTGGAGAAGGAAGTATACGGAGAGAGAAAAATGCACTACAGTGATCGACACATGGGAGGAATTCAAAACAGAATTACAGAAGAACTTTATGCCCCATAATGTCGAGATACAAAAGCTAAGGGAAAACTTAGGCGCTGGCGCCAAACTGGAACCATATCGGATTATATTAAACAATTTACCACCATTATGCTAGATGTCGATGATTTTTCTGATCGTGATGCTTTATTTTACTTTAAGGATGGCTTGAAAGAATAGGCACGCGTTGAACTTGACCGACGTAACATTCAAAATCTTGATGATGCCATTGCTGCGGCTGAGACACTGATTGAGTACTTAACAAGGCTGAAAAGACCCGTAGTCAACAAAGTAGGAGATAGAGTCGGACCAAAAAAGTTCGAGGAACGCCCTGAACCCAACCAAAGGTTTGACCGGCCTCCCCTCTTTAAACGAGATATTTCTAAACCTTCGAAACCTTGCTTTATTTGTGACGGTCCTCAATGGATTCGAGAATGCCCTAAACACAAAGCAATGAATGCTTTGATTGCTGAAATGGAGAACAATTAAGACGAAAACAAAGCAGAACTAGGTTCGATCATACACCTTGGAGCCTTGACGAAAATATTTTCTAAAAAGGTAGACGATTAAGGGTTGTTATATGTTGATCTCATGTTGAGTGGGGGCTCACCACAACTCTAATAGATACTGGTGCGTCCCATAACTCTCTGGATTCCCGTGAAGCGAAAAGACTGGGAATCAAATACCAACCGAAATGAGGAACTATCAAGGCTGTAAAATCGGAAGCGAAACAAATTCTTGGGGTAGCAACCACTCAGGTACGCATTGATGATTGGACTGGAAACCTTAAATTTATAATCATCCTGATGGATGACTTTAAATCAGTATTAAGACTGTCCTTCTTTCGTAAAGCCCATTCCTTCCCAATACCTCTGGCCAAATCCCTTGTAATCTTAGAACGTGATCGGATACAAGTTGCTCTTTTGAAAACAAAAGGATAAGAAGAGGATGATCTCATCCTTACAATTCAGACGAAACATTAGTACTACCCAATTTTACCTTGCCACCATAAAAGAGTTAAGCAACAAAGAAAAGACGAAGAAACCAGAAGAAGTTCCTCACGAGATCCGGAACGTTCTTGAAGAGTTCATAGATGTCATGCCCAAAGAACTCCCAAAGAATACTAGATCGAACTAAAACCTGGAGCGAAACCCCCATCCATGGCACCATATCACATGGATCCACCCTAGATAAAAGAATTAAAGAAACAACTTGTCACACCCCGCTAAAGCGGAAACACGGAATGTGAAGAGCAAAGATATCATTACACGAGTTATAATTAAAAACATACGGTTCCAAGTCATTAAGATAGAAAATTTGAGTTTACAAGATGAAATAACCAAGTATTTAACGAGTTGCATAACAAAAGTACATAATTAAGCGTTTAACAAATTCCCAAAATGATAAAATAGGTCTTTTCCCAATTCTTGATTTCACGTGACATGCCTGACCCATCCACAGTGTGCACTTCGTGTCTTACATTCGGTTTCCTGAAAACATGAGATAAAGTGTCAACTACAATAAAGTAGTGAGTGAGTTACAGTTTTCTAGTCCTCGACTAAAAAGGGTTTAAGTTAAGTATATCAATACTTAATAGTTTTGATAAGTAGAGCAATACTTAAAGAATAGTTTCGATTCATAAAAGTGGTTCAAAAGATAGTTCGATCCATAAAAGTTGCTCAAAAGGTAGTTGCGGAGATCGTATATCCATATACGCGCAATGAAAGTAAACAATTGATTGAATTCATGTATAACGACTACTTGGCATAATATAACTTAAGTGTTCACACTAAACCGAATTACCAACCGTGAGGCCCCTTACCCCGACTACTTACGGGGAGTCATTTCTGATCAAGTAATATGTACTTAAGCTGCCGCCTAAGCAAGGAACGGTTATTTCCTAAGTATCGATACCCATAATTACTAAACGGCTTAACAAAGCTAATAGTGTGTTACGAAAATTAGGCACTAATGTTATTTTTAAAATTGATAGTAGTCACTTATGGTTAGTTATATCCCTCAAGAGTCACGATAGTTATACGATCAATCAAAGTTCCACGAGTGCTCAGAGTGGCATTAAATAAATTAAATACGGTGCCGAGTGTGGCAAAAGTAATAAATATATAACAGATTTGAACCAAAAAGCCGATTAAGGGTGGCAAACCATTTAGCCGAAAAAGGGTGGCAAACCATTTAGTTTTTGTATGCCAAACGGGCAATTAAAACTGTTTTCACATGTAAGTTCCACAAAACGTTCAGTAAGAGTTCAATAGTAATAAAACGTTCCAAGAGTTCGTAATAGTTCCATAGTTCGTTTAGATCTCATGTTTCCCCCAAAAATTATTTGAAAACAGTAAATAAAGTGGGGTTGTAACTCACGTGAGAATGAGGCGGTGAAAAGATAGCTCGGACGGAGGTGGGTCGGTTCTGGCTAAAATCCGGCAGAGCTTCCGCGCTATATAAAGAATGCCCAAAATAACAAATCACTTTCCCGCTTTACAAACTGAACTCGAAATGTGAAATGAATCTAAGGAATCACAAGGACTTACGCTAAATCGAGAGAATAGTACTAGGAGTGTGCGTGGAGTGACCGGAATAGGAATCGGAATCGCGTGAACCTAAATTATACTGAATATGAAACTGTCAGATTCTGTTGTTCTAATATTTTATAAAAATAACATAAAAATCACATTCTGGAATACGAAGTCATAGGAACTGGATTCGTCTCAATCCGACAGTTTTTGAAGAAGTTAGAGTCGTTTACGTATTTAACGCGTTTTAACCGTAAAAACAGTAAATAATAGTATATTAATTCCAAAAATTCCAGTAAAATCTGTAAAATCATATTTTGATAAGTTCTAGACTATGTCAAATTTTTATAAGCTGATTAATTCGTTTGGTATGTTTTCTCTAAAATCAAGATTAAATCAGATTAAACACTGTAAAATTCGTAATAAATCGAAAAATATGAGTTAGGTTTCCAATTTTTGACAGTAAGTTACATTTTACAGTTTACATCTTTGGTCAAAATTTCGTAATTTTTACATGCATGCAACAGATTCTGTCGATTTCTTCGGTTAGAGTCATAAATCAAAATCTTAAGTTGAAAAACATAACTTTAGTTTATTTTTAATGAAAATTCCAGATTTTCCATTTTATAAACTTCCATTTTTACCAATAAAAATTGCATGCAATGGAGTTTTTGTTATGCTTTCATCATTTTAGTTATAAAACATATATAGATTTGATGATTTATGCATAATCTTGAGTAAACATGAAAAATAAGTTCAAGAACAAGATTTTTTTACCTTTGAAATGAAGAAATGATGGTGATGAATGTATGAAAATGTCCTTGAATTAGTTAGATTATGCCTTACAGGGTGTTGTTTTGAAAGAGTTGTGTGGGTTTGTATGTGAGAGTTGAGAGAAAAATAAGTGTAAGTGTGTGTTTTGGTTTGTAAGAAATGAAGGTGAAATGGTGATACCATCTATGTTGAATTTTCTGGAGTAAAGGGGTGTTTGACACCTGTTTTTACAGGTGTTGGCCATAAGGGTCGGTTGTGGGTGAGTCACCAAGCACTAGCAACAACAAAATTTTTGAATTTCTGGAGCCCTCTTGCGCCGCAGTCATCACCTCTTGCGGCGCAAGAGGCTGATTTTCAGCTATTTCGTTTTTTGTTTAGTTTTCTTTGTTAAGTGTTTTCGTTAGTTGAAAGTTTTCGGTTATTTTAAATAGGAGCTTAGACAAGCTCACTAAGTATTTTCTTGGTATTAGGATTCATTTTGTGATTCCGATTTCGATTCCGACGTACATGAGTTTACGAGACAAGTAACGACAAGGTTAATACAAAGTTAAGTTTAAAGGTAGAGAGTGCGGTTTTCACCTGAACTAAGACGGTTGTCACATTCTCCCCGGGTTGAAAAGAATTTCGTCCTGAAATTTAGTTCGCCTCATCGAAGGAAAGATCTTTGAACAGGTGTGGATACTTCTGACGAATCTGGTCTTCACGTTCCCATGTGAATTCGTGACCTCGTCGGGAATTCCACCGAACCTTGACAATAGGGATACGACTTTGCTTGAGTTGTTTGACCTCTCGGTCTACAACCTCAAGCGGTTCCTCGATGAAATTAAGCTTGTTGTCGATCTGGACCTCGTCCAGTGGAATGACAATGGTCTCGTCCGATAAGCACTTTTTCAAGTGCGAGACATGGAAGACGTTGTGGATATTAGAAAGAGTTTGCGGAAGTTGAAGTCGATACGCCACTGGGCCGATACGCTCAATTACCTCGAAGGGGCCTGTGTACCTCGGGCTTAACTTGCCGCGTTTTCCGAAACGGACTACCCCTTTCCACGGCGATATTTTCAGGTGTACTCTATCGCCCACCTGGAATTCGAGAGGTTTCCTTCGGTTATCAGCATAGCTCTTCTGCCGAGTACGAGATGTCTTCAGCCTTTCTCGAATGGTTGTGATTTTGTCAATGGTCTCCTGGACGATGTCGAGCCTTGTTAGTTGTCGATCGCCAGCTTCTAACCAACAAAGCGGCGACCGGCACTTGCGTCCGTATAAGGCCTCGAACGGTGCACACTTGATGCTGGCATGGTAACTGTTGTTACAGGAGAACTCGACCAAGGGGAGGTGAGCGTACCAACTTCCTCCGAAGTCAATTACACACGCTCTCAGCATTCTTCAAGCGTTTGGATCGTCCGTTCACTCTAACCATCGGTCTGAGGGTGGTATGCGGTGCTGAGGTCTAATCGTGTCCCTAACGATTTCTGAAGGCCATTCCAAAAACGGGACTTGAATCGACTATCCCTATCGGAGATGATGGAGGGAGGTGTTCTGTGACGAGAGACGATCTCGTTGATGTAGATTTGAGCGAATTTCTCCATCGATTGTTTTTCTCGTACCGGGAGGAAATGAGCAGATTTTGTCAGATGGTCCACGATGATCCAAATTGTGTCGCTACCCCTTGCCGTACGGGGCAATTCGGTGATGAAGTCCATGGAGATTTGTTCCCATTTCCACATGGGGATCTCCGACTGCTGAAGTAGACAGGAGGGCTTCTGATATTCCGCCTTGACCTTTGAGCAAGTAAGGCACTTGGCTACATACAAGGCGATATCCTTCTTCACGCCCGGCCACCAATATTACTCCCGAAGATCCTCATACGACTTGTCTGATCCCGGGTGGATATAATATCTTAATCGGTGGCCCTTGTCCAAGATGAGTTTAAGAAGTTCTTCGGATTTCGGAATCCATGCTCGGCCCTTGAAGTAGTGGATTCCGTCGGACTTGCGTTCGAATTCCCTTTCGGTTGACTACATGGCCAGGGAAATATACTTCCCGGAGCTAACATTCACACTTCAAGAGTTTGGCGTACAGTCTTTGATATCTGAGGAGTTCTAAGATGAGCTTTAGATGTTTCGAATGATCTTCCTTATTCCTCGAGTATATAAGAATTTCGTCTATAAATACGATCACGAATTTGTCTAGATATGGCCTACACGTCTGTTCATTGGGTCCATGAACACTGCTGGTGTGTTGGTTAGACCAAAAGGCATGACAAGGAATCCGTGATGACCGTAACGAGTTCGGAATGTGGTTCTAGGAACGTCGGTCTCACTGACACGAACCTGATGATAACCTGGGTGGAGATCGACCTTTTAGAAGTAAGTAGCATCCTGCAACTGTTCGAATAGGCCGTCGATCCTCGGGGGTGGTTATCGGTTCTTGACGGTCAGCTTGTTAGGTTCATGATAATCGATGCACATACGGAAGGATCCGTCTTTCTTTTTAACAAAGAGGATTGGGCTCTTCAGGGGGAAACGAGCTCGGACGAATAAGACCGTGATCCAAGAGTTCCTGTAGCTGTTTAGATAGCTCTTGCACTTCGGGTGGTGCTAGACAATATGGGGTCTTGGCAACCGGTGATGTGCCAGGAACGAGGTCTATTCGGAAGTCCACTTGTCGTTGCGGCACTAGCCCAGGCAAATCCTCAGGAAAGACCTCTGGATGATCCTTGACTACGGGAATGCCTTGGACTCGGCTTTCTTTCGGTTTACGTTCGACGACATGAGCGAGGTATGCGTCGTAGTCCTTTGTCACACCCCGCTAAAGCGGAAACACGGAATGTGAAGAGCTGGAAAATCATATCACAGGTCATATAAAACATAACGGTCATCAAGTCATTAATTAAAAATAGAAGTGTTTACAATTTCATCCAAGACACAACAATTGAGTACATTAAACACAATTTAAAAGTTCATTTAAAATTCCAAAAATAAATGGCCAAGTCTTTTCCCAATAAGGTTCTCACACGACCGCCTCGACCCGTCCATGCCATGCATCACGTGCTTACACTAATTTCCTGAAACATAAGATAAAGTGTCAACTACGAAAACACAGTGAGTGAGTTACAGTTTAAATAATCGACCAAAATGTAAGTAAAGTATATAAAAAGTAGAGGTTTCCTTAAAGGAGATTAGCGGAGTAAAGTCGCTTAAAAAAAATTTATATACCTTAAAGTCTAAGTAACGGGCGTACAGGTGCCCTAAGTTTGTAAAGACCAAATTTAGTCAATTTAGTCAAATAGTAGAAGCGGATAGCAATCGCTAAAAGTTTATAAGTTTATGCGTAAGTAACTAATTAGATTTTTCTTGTATCAACCACTTGGCATCTATAACTTAAGTGTTCACACTAATCCGATTATCCAACCGTGAGGCCCCAACTCCCCGCCTCTCAACGGGAAATTAACAGAACTTAGTAATATGTACTTAGACTGCCATCTAAGCAAGGAACGGTTCTTTCCTAAGTATCGATACTCATAATTACTATACGGCTAAGTAGTTAATAGTGTGAATGTCAGAGAAACAGAAACATCGGGCACTAAGTAGTTTTATTTAAAAGAGAGAGAGTAAGATCTATCACTTAAGAAACATGTTATAGCTCCATCAAGGGTTGGTTACGTATACAAGCATCAATAATTAGTTTAGTCAAGAGAGAGAGAGAGAACTAATAAATTTAAGTAAAGTCAAATAATTTACGCATAAGAGATCAATTAGTTGTTCAAAAAGTCCGAATACGTCCAAAAGTCAAAGTTTGATAAGTCAAAATCATAGTTTGGTAGATCAAAAGTCAAGTTGATATTTTGCAATTTATTTCATAAGGCATAAAATGCATTTAATCTTATGCTTCCCCCAAATTCATGTAAAATATGTAAAACAAGGGGTTGTAACTCACGGATTGCGAAGAGAACGAGAACGTGGAAACTTGGTCGGAATATGTGAGCCGGGAATCACGGATCGCCTAATAATTACCAAGATAGTTTAATTAGTCGTTATATTATTATGTTCTTTATTTAATAATATAGATAAACCTTGTTAAACTTTAAGTGTCAAAGTCAAGTATAGTTAAAAATAGTCCGAAAGGTAATTGTATCGTTTTTGTCCAAAAGTCCGATTTACCGTTTTAGATTATTAGGCCTTAGGTGTTTTTGCTCGCTGAAGTGACTTACAATTTCTAGGGAAATTTGGGCAGCGCTTCCGGCCCAAATTTCATACCCAAAAATTGTACTACCACTTCCGCTCACAAATCACCTAAAACACGATAAATACATTTTATAGTTCATTTTAAGTCCAAATGGTCCAACACAAGTCACCTTTATTATTACTTTCATTCATCTCAGTCCCAACATGATATCAGTAACAAGTCCAGAATGTAACATATTCTTAAAACGAGTAAAACGACGAGTTTTCGGGGAGACAGCAGCCCGGTGCGCAGCACCAGTCAGGGGGTGCTGCGCACCTCCTTGCTGTTTTCCCGTTTTTGTGATTTCTTTTGTTAAAAACGTATTTTCACCCATGGATTTCGACATGCAACTGGTTAAAACTTATTAAAACATCTTTTTAACAGTTTCTAAGTATATTTGGTTACAAATCCGTGGATCTAAAGAGTATTTATGTTTAAAAACGTTTTTGACCATAAAAAGTCATAGATTTATGTAAAAATACATTTTCAACCGTTAGATCTTACATGCAATTGAATATTTGTGTAAGAATAGTAAAAATAAAGAAATCTACCGAAGGAAAAGCTTGGATGATGAGTTTTTTTTGGTCGGATCTTAGCTCCAAAAATCTTTACAACCGTGGTCCTTTTTCGAAATAACAACACCTCCGAGCTTCTCTTGAGGTTTGGAACGATTTGTATGGTTTAAATATGGATTTTAATGGTGAAATGCTTCTGGAAATGGAGTTCTTAGAGAGAAAACTTGATAGAATAAGTGTGTGTGTGTGTTTTTAGTTTTTGTAAAATGAAAAGAAATGAATTAAGAAAAGTGGGTATAGGGTGAGTTAATCTGCCATTGTGTGACAACCGTCTAAAAATCAAGAACTCGTTCGGTTATTCTATCGGCGAAATTCTCTAGTTATTCCTTCATTATGTTCACTCGTGTGACAATCGTCCCAAGCTCGGAGAATCCTTCAGTTACTCTCTCGGATCGAATCTTTTGTTACTCTTCTGGTGTTCGTATTGTTCTAATTTCGTATTTATTTTATCCGTATTTTATCGAATCAAGTGTCGGAATAATCTCCGGAATCGAATTATAAGTCCTAATACCAATAAAATCACTCTATGAACTTTCCTAAGTTCATAACTAATCATACTTAAGAACTTTCAATTAACAAAAAGGTCCAACGAAGCAATAACGCAAAAACGAAAATTCCAAGTGACCAAAAATGGCCCGGTGCGCCGCACCTAGCACCATGGTGCGCCACACCTCTCGCCAGGTTTTCAAATTATTTACAAATTTGGTCCCTTTCTCGTTTTAAACACTCACCACCCACTTTGGCCAATCAAAAATCGACCCTAGGTCTGTCTTTACTGCCATTCCAGTGTTCCAAGATAATTAAAACATCACTATACCTATTTCCTTTTAATTTTCATTTTCTTAATTCATTTTTACACACACTAAAACACACACACCTAATTTCCTCTCAACTTTCTCTCATAAACTCAAGCAAAACCAGAAACATTTCACCATAAAAATCAACTTTTCAACCATACAAATCGTCCCAATCCCTTGGAGAAGCAAGAAGGTGTTGTTATTTCGAAAAGGACCACGGTTGTAAAGATTTTTGGAGCTCAAATCCGACCAAAACTCATCATCCAAGCTTTTGCTCCGGTAGATTACTTTCTTTTTTTACCATTTATACTTAAATAATCAATTGCATGTAAGATCTAACGGTTAAAAATGAGTTTTTACACAAATCTTTGACTTTTATGGTCAAAAACGTTTTTAATCGAGAAACCCTTTAAATCTACGAATCTGTAAATAAGAATGTTTTAGAAACTGTTAAAATGAAGTTTTGGAAGATATTAACTAGTTGCATGTTCAATCTAAACAACAAAAACGAGTATTTATAAAGATTTATGTCATTTGGGTACAAAAACGATTTTTATCTAAATAATACTTTGATCTATGATTTTGTGGTTAAAAGTTGTTTAGAATCTGTGAAAACACTATTTTATAAAGTACCTACTGGTTGCATGTCGAAATCCTTAAGTCACAAAACGTTTTTAGCAAGAAAAACACAAAACGGGAAACGGACAGCAGCTAGGTGCGCCGCACCTGAGACCAGGTGCGCAGCACCGAGCTGCTGTTCACCCGAAAATCGTCGTTTTTACTCGTTTCAAGTTTACGTTTGCATTCTGGACTTTTACCCAAATTACTGAGGACTGAGTTAAATGATATTAATAACCTTATTGACTTGCATTGGACTATTTGGACTATTTTGGACTATAATATACGTATTATTGTGTTTTAGGTGATTTGTGAACGGAAGTGGTGGTGTAATTTTTGGACATGGAATTTGGGCGCGGAAGCGCTGCCCAAATTTCCCTAGAAATTATAAAACCACCTCAGTAAGCAAAAGCACTTAAGATGTAATAATCAAAAACAATAAACTTTCAACTAAACACAACGTTAATCGCTTCGGACCAAATTTTCGGAACAATATTGGACTTAATCTTTATTTACAAACGAAAGTCACACAATATCTTCTATACATAAAACACTTAATAAGAAGTTAACTCTTGAATTATATTGGTAATTCTTAGGCAATTTCGTGATTCCCGGCTCCTTTCCGACCGACTCCGAGTTCCATACTCTTCGCAAACCGTGAGTTACATCCCCACTATGTTTTACTTTTAATACTTTTCAACATTATTTGGGGGAAGCATAAGATCATGTTTTGTAACTTATAAACACTATTTGCAAATTATTGGTATTTATTGAATCTCGTTCTAAACTTTGAATCTATGAAGCATTTTAACTTAAATCTTACAAACTATCATGCGTATTTGTGTTAATGCCTTAGCAGGATAACTAAACTAGGATGCTTGTTAGTAACCAATCCTTGATGGATATATAAGCCCGTAAGATCTCTTGAATGTTTTTAATATCCTTAACTAAATGCCCGTTTTAGTATCTCTCTCTCTTATACACTATTAGCATTAGCCGTTAGTCATATGGGTATCGATACTTAGGAGGGGTCACTCCTTACTCAGGGTTAGCGTCCCAAGTACATATTACTACCTCACTCACTGAATTACTTACTTAAATATTTTTGGGCTGCCATCTCGACCATACAATCGGTTTAGTGTATACTTACTACTTATATTATGCCAAGTGATTGATATACAAGGTACCTTTAGTTAAGTTATGACACATATCCCATACGCATATACTTTATTTTAGCGCCTGATCCCGCTTTTACTTTATTTTAGCGACTGATTCCGCTTAAACATTATTTTAGCGACTGATTCCGCTTTCACATTATTTTAGCGACTGATTCCGCTTTATCATTATTTTAGCGCCTGATCCCGCTTTTACCTTATTTTAGCGACTGTTTCCGCTTAAACATTATTTTAGCGCCTGTTTTCCGCTATAACTACTATGCGAGTTGTTTATTCACTTTACTCGCTTGCTTAATAACTTTTACCATTAACTCTCTATTTTTGGAAACTTTCTATTTTTGGAAACTTTCTATTTTTGGTAACTTTCTATTTTTGGTAACTTTCTATTTTTGGTAACTCTCTATTTTTGGTATCTTACTATTTTTGGAAACTTTATCAAACTCTAAACTGTAACTCACTCACTACGTTTTGTAGTTGACACTTTATCTTATGTTTCAGGAAATTAATGTAAGCTTTCGGAATGCATGGCAAGGAGGGTCGTTATGGTCACGTGAGGCGCCTAATGGGAAAGACCTTCACATTTTGGGAATTTTTGTTTAAAACTTGTATTATGTCTTAAGTTAAATCGTGAACTACTTGGTTGCTTTTGAAATGTTGTATTTTTAACCATTTAAATTTCTTTATGGAAATGACTTGAATCGTTTATATTTGCTTATGACCGTGTAATGATATTCCAGCTCTCACGCCCCGTGTTTCCGCTTTAGCGGGGTGTGACAGACTTGGTATCAGAGCCCAGGTTGTAGTGAAAACGGTTTTGGAAATTTCTAAAAAGTTTTTGAAACCAAACTATAACCAAGACTTCTCGGAAAATCATTATGGGTTCAAAACTTTAGTAAATTAATTTTGCGATTGCATGATTATTTTTAACTACGCATGGCCTGGCCACCCCTGCCTAGTTCAAAATGACTTATGCAAGGACGGAACGTAATTTCTAAAGATAAACGGTTTTGAGTCAAAAACAAAGTTCCCGGTCTTATTATTCCCAACCTCACGTGATCGACCCTTACCTGCATTCCTTACATATTTCCTTTAACATTATCTTCTTCCTGTACTTACGAAACTCTTTACGTCGCAGATCCGTTATGTCTCAGTCATCACGCTCACGATCCCCCTCGCGTTCCCGGTCCCAATCCCAGCAGAGAGCCGCATCATCTCATGAGCCTTCTGAG
>CAJVGC010000589.1:2248057-2589685 GCA_910822075.1 Senecio squalidus
GGAACTAGTGTCGGAATAACTTCCGGAATCAAAATTATAAGTCCTAATACCAAGAAAACACCCATTGAACTTTCCTAAGTTCATAACTTATCATAACTAAGAACTTGTAATTAACAAAAAGGTCCAACGAAGCAATAACGTAAAAATGAAAAATTGAAAAAGGCTGAAAATTGCCCGGTGCGCCGCACCTAGTGTGGAGGTGCGCAGCACCTCACGCCAGAATTCAAAAATTTTACAACTTTAGTCCTTGCCTCGTTTTTATACATCCACCACCCAAACTAACCAATGAAAATCGACCCTTTACTGCCAATTACCAGTCCCTAGAGCAGTATCTTTAGCATTTCATTTTCATTTTCCTTATCATTTAACAAAAATCAAAAACACACACAAAACACCTACACCCTTTTCTCTCTATTTTCTCTCTAAAAACTCCCAAGAACACCTTCATTTCCAGAAACATTTCACCATTAAAATCCATTTTTAATCCATACAAATCGTTCCTTACATCTAGAGAAGCAAGGGGGTGTCGTTTTTATCAAAAAGGACTAGTGTGGCAAAGATTTTTGGAGCTCAAATCCGACCAAACTCATCATCCAAGCTATTCCTTCGGTAGATCTCTTTATTTTTACTATTCTTACACAAAAACGTTTTTAATCTATGACTTTTTACGGTCAAAAACGTTTTTAATCTATGATTTACGCATGGCCTGATCACACATAAATCTCTATTTTCATAACGGCTGAAAATATGATTTTTCATAAATCTATGACTTTTTACGGTCAAAAACGTTTTTAATCGAAATACTCATTAGATCCACGAATCTGTGGATAAAAACACTTTAGAAACTGTTAAAATGATGTCTTAAAAGATATTTACTAATTGCATGTTCGATCTAAACAACAAAGATAAGTTTTATAAAGATTTATGTCACTTTTCACACAAAAACGATTTTTATCTAAATAATACTTAGATCTATATTTTGTGGTTAAAAGTTGTTTAGAAATTGTGAAAACGTTATTTTATAAAGTATCTACTGGTTGCATGTCGAAATCCATAAGTCACAAAACGTTTTTAGCAAGAAAAACACAAAACGGGATTGAGACAGCAGCTAGGTGCGCAGCACCTGTGCCCAGGTGCGCAGCACCGAGCTGCTGTTCTCCCGAAAAATCGTCGTTTTACTCGTTTTAAGATTATGTTACATTCTGGACTTTTACCAATATCATTGTGGGACTGAGACAAATAAAAATAAGTGTAATGGTGACTTGTATTGGACTATTTGGACTCTAATGAACTATAATATATGTAATATTGTGTTGTAGGTGATTTGTGAGCGGAAGTGATAGTACAATTTTTGGGCATGAAATTTGGGCGCGGAAGCGCTGCCCAAATTTCCTCAGAAATTGTAAATCACTTCAGCGAGCAAAAGCACTTAAGATACAATAATCTAAAACGTTAAATCGGACTTTTGGACAAAAACGTGACAATTACCTTTACGAACTATTTTCAACTATACTTGACACTTAAAGTTTAATAAAGTTTATCTATATTATTATATAAGAACATAATAATATAACAACTAATTAAACTATCTTGGTAATTAATAGGCAATCCGTGATTCCCGGCTCACATATTCCGACCGAGTTCCAAGTTCTCGTTCTCTTCGCAATCCGTGAGTTACAACCCCTCGTTTTATATATATGTTTTACATGAATTTGGGGGAAATATAAGATTATTTGCATTTAAAGACTTTATGAAACAATTTGCAATATCTTAAACTTTGACTTTTGACTTATTAAACTTTGACTTTTGACTTATTAAACTTTGACTTTTGACTTATTAAACTTTGACTTTTGACTTGTTAAACTTTGACTTATTTGATCGACTATTTGACTCTTATGCGTAAAATATTTTGGCTTTACTTAGACTTAATTGTCGCTCTCTTTTGACTAAATTAATTATTGATGCTTGTATGCGTAACCAACCCTTGATGGAACTATAACACGTTCTTAAGTGATAGACGACTTACTCTCTTTTAAACAAAACTACTTAGTGCCCGATGACTTTTTGACTCTGACTTTCACACTATTAACTACTTAGCCGTATAGTAATTATGGGTATCGATACTTAGGAAAGAACCATTCCTTGCTTAGATGGCAGTCTAAGTACATATTACTAAGTAACTTTTAATTTCCCGTTTGAGAGGCGGGGAGTTGGGGCCGCACGGTTGGATAATCGGATTAGTGTGAACACTTAAGTTATAGATGCCAAGAGGTTGATACAAGAAAATCTAATTAGTTACTTACGCATAAACTTATAAACTTTTAGCGATTGTTATCCGCTTCCACTATTTGACTAAATTTGACTCTATTTGGTCTTTACAAACTTAGGGCACCAGTTCGCCCGTTACTTAGACTTTAAAGTATATACATTTTTAAGCGACTTTTCTCCGCTAATCTCCTTTATGGAAACCTCTGCTTTTATATACTTTACTTACATTTTGGTCGACTATTTAAACTGTAACTCACTCACTGCGTTTTCGTAGTTGACACTTTATCTTATGTTTCAGGAAATTAGTGTAAGCACGAGGTGCATGGCATGGACGGGTCGAGGCGGTTGTGTGAGAACCTTGTTGGGAAAAGACTTGGCCATTTATTTTGGGAATTTTTAATGAAACTTAATTGTCGTGTAACAATGTACTAAGTTATCGTATCTTGGTCGTTTGAATGGATTTGTAAACACTTTTATTTTTAATTAATGACTTGATGACCGTTATGTTTTATATGACATGTGATATGATTTTCCAGCTCTTCACATTCCGTGTTTCCGCTTTAGCGGGGTGTGACAAATAACCACATGGACGCAAATGCGCGAGGCTTTCATCAAAAGATTTTTCCCACCCGCCTTGGGTAGGAAATTACTCAGAGATATCAGAGGATTCCGACAGGAAGATGGAGAGACTTCCACTGAAGCATGGGCTAGACTTAAGGAGTTGTTGCGAAGTTGTTATGGTCACGGACTGGGCAAGGACCACATAATTGAAATTTTCTTCTACGGGTTAACCAAGGAGTCTCAAAACGAATTGGATCTAGCTGGAGGAGGAGATTTCATATACAAAAACACCAACGAAGCATACAACCTAATGGAAGACAAGCTGGTCATTAGCCTATCAAGGGAGTATCGAGATGATGGTCGAGGCCGAAGAAACAGGGGACAAGTTGCTCAAGCTGAGAGTAGCCATGAAATATCCTCGGTAGTTCAAGACGTCAAGACACTAGCGGACAGAATTGATAAGCGCATGGGACGGATGGAGAAGGACATGCACTTGGTGAAGAATGGATGTGAAGGATGCGGAGGACCTCACTATGCTAGTGAGTGTAATCAAGTGGAGGATGCCAGCTACGCACAGTATGGTTATCCTAATCGGGGGTCAAATTGGCAAAACCGCGGAGGTAACTACAACCGCGGTGACAATCGAGACAACGGATGGCAAAGAAACAACACACGTTCCCCACCACGACAAAGATACGATCCACCGAAAAACGAAGATGAAGATCCAATCATTAAAGATCTTTTGAAATCGTTCATCAACACCCAAAAATCAACCAATGACGATGTCCGTAACCAATTTAATGATGTCCGTAAACAATTTAAAGTTTTAACTGATCAAATCGAGCAAGGACAGAGAAATCAGCAGGCAGCACATCAAGATTTAGAGAGAAGGTTCGACAGGATGAACGAACGGAACTCAAATCGACCACCGGGCCAAATACCAAGTAATACTCAACCGAATCCATGCCAACCGAACCAAGGAAACACTTCCAGTAATCAAGCTCCGAAGTATCAACATCCTGGAAGAGCTGAAGGATTAAGAGATGGATTACCACCCTGTAAACACCGAGATGAACATGTTAATGCAATCACTACACGCTCGGGAAAAGCTTATGGAGGAGATCAAGCCGAAAATGAAGCAAAACAGAGCCCCGGTGCGCAGCACCAAGGTTCTGGTCACGGGGGTGTGCAACACAACCACTACAGTGCGCAGCACCGGGCTGCTGGCCAAACCGGTGCGCAGCACCACCCACCTGGTGCGCAGCACCTATCTGCTGAACCCGTTATTGACGATTTCGAGATCGATGACGATGAGGACGAGGCACCACCAGTTCAGACCAAGACCAAAACACCTGAACCAGAAGAGGAAGTTCCAATCAAAGCTTACAAGCCTCATGTTCCATATCCTCAAAGATTACGAAAAGCAAGAATGCGGGAGCAGTACGGTAAATTTTGTGACATGATTAAATCGGTTAATATTAATGTTCCTCTTGTAGATTTGATTGCAGGAATGCCAAACTACGCTAAATTCATCAAGGAATTGGTCACAAACAAAGGAAAGCCATCGGAGGAGCAAGCCGCATTCCTAAACACAGAATGTTCAGCCTTGGTGAAAAACACGATACCACCCAAGTTGGATGATCCAGGGAGTTTTCTGATCCAGTGCAACTTCAGTAATAACTACAGTTGCAGTGCTTTGGCAGACTTAGGAGCTAGCATAAACCTGATGCCGTATTCACTATATGCTAAACTCGCCATTGGAGTGTTAAAACCCACCAGGATGAGTATTCGACTAGCAGACAGATCATTTCAGTACCCGTTAGGAATTGCTGAGAACATGCTAGTGAACGTAGGAAAATTTACCTTTCCGGTTGACTTCGTGATTTTAGAGATGGATGAGGATGTCTTTGTTCCACTAATCCTTGGACGACCATTCCTAAACACTGCTGACGCAATTATTCGGGTGAAAAATGGGCAAATTTCATTAGGGGTTGGGAATGAACGAATTGTTTTTAATTTAGATAGAGCTATGACTCATTCCTATTCTACTGATGAAACCTGTTTTCGGATTGATGTGTTTGATGAATTAGATTGGCAGGAAATTCTCGAGATAGAAACTAGCTTGGAGGAGGAGTTGAAAGACGAGAAGATCGAGGAAGTGGAGGTTGAAGTTAAGGAAGAACTGAAGTTGGACCAAAGCATGAGGATCAAATCTTCAATCGAGTCACCACCAACCGACTTGGAGCTAAAACAATTACCGGTACATTTAGAATATGCTTTTCTTGAAGGTACTAATTTATTACCGGTTGTTATTTCGTCATCACTTTCGGGTGACGAAAAAGCTCGTTTTTTGACAGTCCTTAAGGGTCATAAAAAGGCCTTTGCTTGGCGTATATCTGACATACCCGGAATTAGCCCCGATTTTTGCAAACATAAAATAAATTTTAATGATAATGTAAAACCCGTTGTTCAAAGACAACGACGGCTAAATCCGAATATGACAGATGTCGTTAAAAAGGAAGTTGTGAAGTTGTTGGATGCAGGTATTATCTACCCTATTTCAGATAGCCCATGGGTGAGCCCCATTCATTGCGTGCCGAAAAAGGGAGGTATGACCGTGGTGATGAACGATAAGAACGAGCTCGTGCCAACAAGGACAGTCACCGGATGGAGAGTTTGCATTGACTACCGCAAACTGAATGAAGCCACCAGGAAGGACCATTTTACACTACCGTTCATGGACCAGATGATCGAGAGACTAGCAGGAAATGAGTTCTACTGCTTCTTGGATGGATTTTCAGGATACTTTCAGATCCCCATCGATCCCGAAGATCAAGAAAAGACCACATTCACATGCCCATTCGGAACCTACGCATATCGGAGGATGCCATTTGGTCTATGCAACGCACCCGCCACTTTTCAGCGGTGTATGCTAGCCATTTTTCAGGATATGGTGGAGAAGACAATGGAAGTGTTTATGGACGATTTTTCAGTTTTCGGAGATTCTTTCGACCATTGTTTGAAGAATTTAGATCAGATGTTGGGAAGATGCGAGGAAGCACACTTGGTCCTCAACTGGGAGAAATGCCACTTCATGGTTCGAATGGGAATCGTATTGGGACACAAAATCTCAAAAGCTGGGATAGAGGTAGACAAAGCAAAGATCGAGGTCATTGCCAAACTACCACCACCGACGAACGAGAAGGCAATTCGGAGCTTTTTGGGACATGCAGGATTCTACCGAAGATTTATCAAGGATTTCTCCAAGATTACTCGTCCTATGACGAAACTCTTAGAGAAGGAGGTAGCTTTCAAGTTTTCGGAGGACTGTTTACAAGCTTTCGAGATACTCAAGGACCGGATCACCAATACACCTATTTTGGTAGCACCGGACTGGTCTCAACCTTTCGAACTAATGTGTGACGGCAGTAATTTCGCAGTGGGCGCTGTTTTGGGGCAACGGATCGATAAACATTTTCGACCTATCTACTTCGCCAGCAAAACACTGAACGAAGCCCAACAGAATTATACCACTACGGAAATGGAACTTTTGGCCGTTGTATTTGCCTTTGATAAATTCCGCTCATATTTAGTGATGAGCAAAACTATAGTTTTCACGGATCACTCTGCGTTAAAATTCTTATTCTCTAAATTAGATGCAAAACCTAGATTAATTCGTTGGATTTTATTGTTGCAGGAATTTGACATCGAGATCAAGGACAAGAAAGGGGCTGAAAATGTCGCTGCGGACCATTTGAGCCGATTGGAGAACCCAAGTTTGGGGGAGTTGAAGGAAGAGGACATAGATGACGCTTTTCCGGGGGAAATGCTGGCCTATATCAGTAACACAGACAGCTACACCCCATGGTTTGCGGACATTGCGAACTATATAGTCGGAAAAGTCGTCAACAAAGACTTAACCTATCAACAGAAGAAGAAACTTATTTCGGATGCAAAATACTACTACTGGGACTCGCCATACTTGTTCCGTAGATGTGCTGATGGAATGGTGCGCAGATGTGTATACGGAGAAGAAACTCGGAAAATTTTGAACGAATGCCATCATGGACCCACCGGAGGACATTACGGACCAACGGTAACTGGGAAAAAGGTTTATGATGCAGGATTCTACTGGCCAACAATTTTTAAGGAGGCCTATACACTCGTAAACACCTGTGACGCATGCCAACGCCAAGGGAATATCACGAAGCGGGACGAAATGCCACAGCAAGGGATTCAAGTTTGTGAAGTTTTCGATATCTGGGGAATCGACTTTATGGGCCCTTTCAAACCCTCAAACGGAAATATTTACATTCTAGTTGCTGTAGATTATGTTTCTAAATGGGTTGAAGCTAAAGCATTACCGACTAACAACGCTAACGTGGTTGTTGATTTTCTTAAAAGTTTATTTTGCAGGTTTGGAGTGCCAAAGGCATTAATCAGTGATCGAGGAAGCCACTTCGCCAACGCTCAGCTTACAAAAGCTTTGAAAAGATATGGAGTAAATCACCGGTTTGCGACTTCGTATCATCCTCAAACTAGCGGGCAAGTGGAAAATACAAACCGCGCAATCAAAAGAATTTTGGAAAAGACGGTCAACAATAATCCCAATATGTTGTCAAGGAAGCTGGAGGACGCATTGTGGGCATTCAGGACGGCGTATAAAACACCAATTGGAACCACCCCGTATCGACTACTCTACGGGAAAACGTGTCATCTTCCGGTGGAAATCGAGCATAAGGCGTACTGGGCATTGAAGCTCTGCGATATTGACATAGATTTAGCAAAAGATTTGCGGTTCTTACAACTTCACGAGATGGATGAATTACGGTTACAGGCTTACGAAAGTTCCCGCCTTTACAAGGAGAGAACTAAGGAATTCCACGACCGTAAAATTCGTCGTAAAGAATTCAAGGAGGGCGATAAAGTACTTTTATTTCAATCAAAGTACAAATTCAAGGCTCCTAAATTACGCTCAAAATGGACAGGACCGTACACCGTCAAACAGGCTTATGCCTCCGGATATGTCGAGTTGTGGAGAGAAGGCGGAAAACCATTCATCGTTTCTGGGCAACGAGTCAAACTATACCACGAAGAAGATAATGAAAACGGTATGATGATTGATGATGGATTCTATTCCATCAACGCCTAATAAAGAAGCATATCGAGTCAAGCTAACGACTCGGTCGAAAAATTAGCGCTTCTCGGGAGGCAACCCGAGTTTGTTTCTTTTCTCTTCTTAGTTTTTATTTTTATTTTTAGAACTTTTTAACGTCGTTGTTTTGCAGATTTATTTAGTTAGGTACCGAGAAAACACCAGAAAATACAAAAAAAAAATCGAAAAACGAAAAAAATCCAAAAAGAAAAAGGCTCGGTGCGCAGCACCCCCCTCTTGGTGCTGCGCACCGCGGGTCTGTCCAGGTTATATGCTTGTTTTATTTCATTATTCACAGCACACACACACATACATAATCAGCAGCGGCGACGAGTAAACACACACCCACACTTCTAAATCATCAATTTAGTTCGTTTTTTTTCGTTTAATCCACTAACAATGAATAGAAGGGTATGTTTCTTCATCCTAATCTCTTTATTACTTTCGATTTTTGTTTTAATTAGGTTAAATTGAATTGGGGGAAAATCTAGGTTTTCCTTAATCCGTCCTATAAACTCAAATTGATGGTATAATAGGGTTAGGAATGATAAATTAAGCGGGTTTGAAGTGTTCATTATGGATCCGGACCAGTTTATGCCGGATTTTTGGCCGGAAAAAGCCGCCGGTGCGCAACACCGCCGCCTAGGTGCGCGGCACCGGCCTGTTTTCCGGCTGCTGGTCATCTCTTTCGTGTGTTTAACGTGTTTGTTGCTGTTTTGTTTGTGTTGATTTTTATGTGTGCAGGGAAAGCGGGCAGCCGTGGCAAGAGAAGAGGGTGAAGGAAGTCGTGCTCGTGCACAACCACGAGCTACACTCAATGCGGCGATTATGGCGCCCGAGAGCCACCCTTGGTTACATTGGTCGGGTTGCTCAGCAGATAGAAAGATCAAGTTCAATAACAAGCTTGCCTCACTACGGGGACGACCAGTTTCTGCTTCCCGTACTATGGACTGGGAGTTCCTGACCGGTATTCATGTAGATTTGCGCGGGTTCATGACTACCCGTAGCGAGACTGCCCAGCGTAGCATACCAGTCTGGGGCAGAGCCTGGAAGACCGATGAGCCGTCATTCAGGGAATGGATGCTGGAGTTTTATTGCTCCTTGGAGGTCTCGAGGGAGTTTACTGACCAGACCTTCTTGACCGCACCGCTGATTTCCTTCCGCTTAGGCGGCCAGGACCACCAGGTATCTGTTGTTGAATTTGGTAGACTGACGGGTTTGTTTACCAATGCTGAGGCAGGTCATGAGGATTTGATGAGGGCATATCTCTCGGATGCTGAGAGAGATTCTGTGGGGTTTGGGGCCAATGAGGCCTGGTATGAGTTGTCAGGACGGATGGAGCATCACTCCAACTCTAGCCGAGCCAAGGATATTCGGGATCCCATGCTGCGACTTTTACACAAGATGCTCTCGTATTCATTTCTCCATCGTGACACCCACCATGATAAATGTTACATGGAGGACTTGTGGTTGTTGCGGATTTTCAGTCTTAGTGATCCATCTCGGTATGCTAACGTCCCGTGGACGTTAGCTAGGTACATGGCGGACAAGGGGGAAGGGCAAACCGACCAGAGCAAGTTGCTTTGCGGGCACTTCATCACCCGCATTGCCCGGTCTTTAGGGTTGGCTACTCATGCCAACATCCAGATGTGCTCACCACCGGTTCACTGCAAGGTTTATGGGAAGGCTGATTTGATCCGAGTTGTGATTCTTCACCCATCCGGAGAGCGTTTGGCACCATTCGGTCGAGTTGAGGATGTTCTAGCTCCAGCTCCGGCACCGAGGCGACGGGCTTTACCACAGTTGGACTTTCAGGATCAGGTGCTAGCTGGGTTACACAGGCTTCAGTTCAATGATGAGCAGTCGGATCGGCGATGGGATCACTACCAGCGCCGCGAGCAGTATTTTCAGGATAGATACCAGTCATCCTGGGAGTATGTATACCAGCAGCAGCATCCCGCCCCATATCCTCAGTTTGATGCACCACCCTACTATTATCCGGAGCCATATCCTGGGTACCACCCAGCACCCCAGCAGGAGGATCGTCATGACAGTGATGACGAGTGATTTGTATTATTTTTATGTATTGTGATGTTATTTTATGAACTTATTATTTACCTTATACTATTTTTATATTCGTCGTAATTTGTATTCTTATTATTTTTCTTTTTATTTTTTCTAACATGTGTGGTTGAGTTTTTTTTAGTTTTTCTAAGACTGGCAGTAAGTTCAGCACCCGCTCATAAGCCTGGCATTCAGTTCAGCAAACCGCATTTCACCGCCATATTTACACATTACACCAACGGGTTCTATACTTTCTACCCTTCTTTTATTTTTGTATTATTTTTATTTTTTATGATAGTTTTTGTATAATTTCCCTTAGTTTTGAGTCGTAAACACATTAGGGACAATGTGTTACTTAAGTTTGGGGGGGGGGGGGGGGGGGGGGGGGGGGGGTCATTGGGAAATTTTACCTTTTATTTTTCGACCCTTAGCTTAGTTTCCATCATGTTGAATTGTGTTCTTTTTGTACATTTTTGAATTAGAAAAAAACCAGAAAATCCAAAAAAAATTGAAAAAGTGAAAAAAACCAAAAAAATATAACGTGTCTAGTCGGTAAATACCTTAAACTGTAAGCATAACCAGACGCATTTTTACCCCACTCGAGAAAATAGTGAGATTTTTGAGCCTTTGAAAGCATTCATTTTTAATGCTACTTTTTCGTTTCTTTGAGTGTGCCGATGGGGATGACTTTAGAACTTGACATTGTTATACATTTCGAGACCACGTATGAGCAATTGCATTAGGGAAACTTAGTGTGATTTTGGTACAATGATAGGGGCATTTAGGATTAACCCATTTGTTAGCCATTTTTCGTTTCTTTTTATATTTTTATATATTTTCCGCCTAACCCTTGTAACACTTATTTTTAGTGTTAGAAACTCTAGTTAAACCAATTTGCGCCTAAACCGTTTCGTTTCTAAACACTACTATATTATTTTGTACACTCGCCTTATTTTCGTTTCTTTTTAGATTAGTTCCGAACTTAGTTATTTGATTGCTATATATGAAGCAAAGTTAGAGTTATTAAGGCATGGAAGAAAAGTAACAATTATAATTGCCTTGTGTTGCTATTGTATTTGGAGAAATAGTAGAAAAAAAATATATAGTGATTATTAGCCTTTTGAGCATGTGTACTTACCACGAGAAAAATTATTTTGTAAGGCATGTACTAGGCTAAAGAAAAAAAAAAATCGGAAAAACAGAAAAGCGAAAAAAAAGTAGTTGTATATTTTAAGAGAAATAGTGTATTATGAGTCGTGTATTATTTACCATACATGTATATTTGGAGAAGAAAAAAAAAAGTGTAAGTTGGAGAAAATGAGCAATCCAGCACGTTAGAGATTATATTTAGTTCGGACTTAATCTAAGTTTTGTATATTTTTATTTAACCCATTTACACTCCATTATATATTTTCACATGTCTTTACCTGTAAATTATAACCCGAATAAAAGTCCCCGTTTAGTTGTACCTAGACTCTAGTGGTGGAGATTTGATACTTTATCAAGCCTATGATAGAATATTCACCATTACTGAGCAATTGAGCGATTCTACAGAATACGTTACACACCCTTTTAGATTAGTTTGAGATATTGTGTGATTTTACTTCCAATAAAAATCGTGAGGAGTTTGGTTATGTTTATTTTTGGCGTTGATAACTAATTTGAAAACAGTTTTTGCTTGAGGGCAAGCAAAAAGGCAAGTTTGGGGGGATTTGATATCGCATATTTATATAGATATTTCTATGCGATATTTGGTCGTATTTCATAGTAAACATGATGGATAGGATAGGTTTTTACATTTAATCGTGTGGAAAAGTGTTTTTATCTATTTTACAGGTTTACATGATCGGTAAGCGGAAAGGAGTGAAGAAATGAGCTTAAATGACAAACTAAAGACGAGAAGTGAAGAGGTGCTGCGCACCACGGGTATGGGTGATGCGCACCGAGAGTTTGAATTGGTTTTGTACACGGAGAATAGCTCGGTGCTGCGCACCAAGTGATATGGTGCTGCGCACCAGTTGGATAATTACAAGAAATTCGTGTTTGAGTCGAAGACGATTTCCACCTTGATTTTGCCTATAAATACAACACCAAATCCGTCCAGAAATTGATTCATTATTATTCTCACGTCTCTGGAGCTGTTATTACGTTTAGAAGCAAGAATCAAAGCTAGGAAGATCATATTTTCGGCAATCGGCGATCACGACACGTTCGGCGATTTTCCTCGTTTGTTCTTTTCTAGTTTTGAATTATTTTTCCAGTATGCTTTCTAACAATTTAATTGTTTTTTCAGACCACGTTAGAGTTGCTAAATTCTCTTTATGCTTGTTTGAACAACGGATCCTATTTGATGTTTATTTAACGTTTTCGATTGTTTTATGTTTTTGTGTTTAACCGTCGATCCTTATTTGCTTAAATTTTAATATATTATCATAGTTGTTTATATATAATTTGTTTAATCAACATTCTAGGTATTCGGAAGGAATCTAGATAGATTAGATAAGTTTTATGAAGTAATCGGTCGGTCTATAATCGATTTAAAATTATTAAGATTCGGAAGGACTTAGTAATAACAACTTAGGTAATTAAATTTAAGTGAGTAGGTCTAAGTATTAAGATTCGGAAGGACTTGATAATTAGAGGAGTTATTCGGAAGGAAACTCTATAAGTTTAAATCACTAAAAACAGGCTTGTTACTTATTGCTTGATTGTTAATATTTATAACTGTATTCAGAAGGAACGGTGTAAGTAGAGATAATTAAAGTTAGTAAAAGATTCGGAAGGACTTTTATTATATCTTAGAAGTTGGAAAAACAATCGATCTCGTAAAATTAACGGAAAATAGGTGAAGTGTCAAACAAGTATATATTCTCTTTATTTGATTTAATCCATAAATCTTTCGTTCGATTTTAATTAATCATTACTTTTTTCTTAATTACTTGCAATCTTTGTTACGATAAAAAAAAACCCCCAAAAATACTCAGTATTATTTATTCAAAATATTAAAACAAATTAGTCCCTGCGAACGAACCTATACTTGCTTAGAACTATATTATATACGGATAGGTCCACTGCCTAGAAGTGTGTAATTGCGTGAAAAAGTAGGTTTAAAATTAAGAATAGATTTTACACATCAGACCCTTCGCATGTGCATTGATTACCGAGAACTAAACAAGGTCACCATCAAAAATAAGGTCCAATTCCTTTAAACGCCGACCTTTTCGATCAATTGGGAAAGGCTAAATAATTCTCTAAACTCGATCTTCGATCTGGATATTATTAAGTACGAATTGCAGAAGGGGACAAACCAAAAACAACATGTGTTACCAGGTGATGTCACTTGGGTTTCCTAAAGGGCCAGTAGTCTAAAAGTCAACATTAAATAGCTTGTGGTCAGTTTTATTTTTGGCATTTATAAATTCTCTGTTAGAATCACAAGGGAGGTGGCTTTTTGTTTTTTAAGATTGTAATTTCTTTATCAATAAACTTATCTAATCAGCTTATTGAAGCTTGATTTACCCTAATGTCATTCCGTTGTTAAGAGTTCTCCTTCAACTCCCTTAGTAACACTTCTGACCCGTTGCAGCCTACTGCATCAGTTGGTATCAGAGCAGGCTAGTGCTCCTGCTTGCGACCATGGCTCCTAGACGCAGACCACGACAACCGGCAGGTGTAGCGACTAATGCCAATGGTGATCCAAGAGAAGAAGTGAATGAACTAAGGAGGCAAGTTGAGATTCTGACTCAACGTTTGGCTCAACTTGAAACTTCCCAGGAAGAAGAAGAGTTCGGGTCAGAATATTATGAGAATCCATTCCACAGGCGCGTTCATCATATTGAACCTCCGGGTCGTGATGATCGAAGGTGGGAGGCTAACATCAAAGTTGAAATTCCAGAATTTCATGGTACTTTAAAAGCTGAGGAATTCATTGATTGGTTAAACACGGTTGAACGGGTGTTTGAATTCAAGGATGTGCCTGCTAATAAAAAGGTGAAATTGGTGGGTATCAGGTTAATGGGTAGAGCATCTGCTTGGTGGGAGCAAGTCCGGGTTATGCGAGAAAGAAGAGGGAAGCCGAAAATCACAGATTGGATGAAGTTCAAAAAGAAACTTAAGGAACATTTCCTTCCATTCAATTACACACAATTAATGTTTCAACGCCTGCATAATTTACGACAAGGACTGAAGTCTGTGGAGGAGTATACCGAAGAATTCTATGAACTCGTGTCACGTAACGACATATCAGAGTGTGAAGAACAACTTGTTTCAAGGTACTTGGGTGGGTTACGACTTAGTATCCATTCACACATTCTGGTCAGTTTCAGAGGCGTATCAACGAGCTTTGGCAGTAGAAAAACAACAATCTAGACCTGGGTTCCGTATGGGGGCTTCACAAAACAAGTTTGTTGGATCGGGGCAATCTCACCCAGGTGATAAAAGTCAAGAATATGGTGCTGGTTACTCTAAGGGACCAACAACAGTACGTGGAAATCAGGATGGAAATGTTGCTGGTTCGTCCAATAAAAATTTCAAATGCTTTAAGTGTGGGGAAGTGGGTCACAGGTCAGCCGCTTGCAGACGTGATAAAGGTAAGCAACTTATGATGGAGAATACGGAACTGGAAAATCAAGATTATGAAGAGAGCGAAGAATATCCTACTGGACCACGTTATGATGATGACCAAGAAGATAATGAAGATAACCTGGTGTATGGGGATGTTGGTCAGATGTTGGTTATTCGAAAAAGTCTTTTGCTGCCCAAAGAAGAGGAAAAAAATGATTGGCTTCGGAATAACATCTTCCACACGACTTGTACCATCAAAGATAAGGTTTGTAAGCTTATCATTGATAGTGGGAGTTGTGAGAACGTCATTTCCTTGGAGGCTGTAGAGAAGCTCAAATTAAAGCAAGAGAAACACCCGAAACCTTACAAGTTGACTTGGTTCAAGAAAGGAAACGAGGTGAATGTAGGTACTCGTTGCTTGGTCTCTTTTTCCATAGGACATAAATATTGTGATAACGTGTGGTGTGATGTAGTTTCAATGGATGCATGTCATATCCTTCTTGGAAGGCCTTGGCAGTTTGATCGTTGCACGATTCATGATGGTAGATCGAATACATATAGTTTCAAGAAAGGAAATGTTAATGTCACGTTGGTTCCATCAAAAGAGGATGACATCACCAAGCAAAGTAAGAGGGGCAACGAGAATTTTCTTTCAATCTCTAAATTCATAGGAGAGGTGGACGAGTCTGGAGTCATGTTTATGTTGGTGGTCCGAGATGCTGAAACTTTTAGATCAGCCTCACATTCAATGGAATCACTCCTTGAAGAGTATGCTGATGTGATGCCCGAAGAACTTCCTACAGGGCTGCCTCCTATGAGGGATATCCAACATCGAATAGACCTCATTCCAGGTTCGAGTTTACCGAATAAACCAGCATATCGTCTGAACCCAAAGGAACATGAAGAATTACAACGTCAAGTAGAGGAAGCTCTGGTGAAAGGATTGATAAGGATAAGCATGAGTCCTTGTGCTGTTCCTGCACTTCTAACTCCTAAGAAAGATGGTTCATGGCGCATGTGTGTTGATAGTCGGGCCATAAACAAAATCACTGTCAAGTATCGTTATCCAATTCCTCGATTAGATGATATGTTGGATGAGCTTGCTGGTGCTAAAGTGTTTTCTAAGATTGATCTGCGAAGTGGATACCATCAGATTCGCATACGACCCGGGGATGAATGGAAAACAGCATTTAAAACTCGGGAAGGCTTATACGAGTGGATGGTGATGCCCTTTGGGTTGTCTAACGCTCCGAGTACTTTTATGCGAGTCATGAACCATGTCCTTAAGCCGTTTCTTCAAAAGTGTGTTGTTGTGTACTTTGATGATATCCTAATTTATTCACCCTCATTCGATGAGCACTGCGAACACTTAAAGGTAGTACTTGAAACTTTGAGGCGAGAAAAGCTCTATGTAAACTTAAAGAAATGCAGTTTTGCAACCTCAAGTGTGTTATTTCTTGGGTTTATTATTTCAGCAGAGGGGTTAAAGGCAGATCAGTCGAAGGTTAATGCTATTCTTGAATGGCCTACACCTCGTTCCATTCACGATGTTCGAAGTTTCCATGGTCTAGCTTCATTTTATAGACGATTCATTCGAAATTTTAGTAGTCTGGTCGCCCCAATAACTGAATGTATGAAGGCTGATAAAAAGAACTTTTATTGGACTGAAGAAGCAGATCAAAGCTTTCGGCATATCAAGAAAAGAATATCCGAAGCTCCGGTTCTTGCATTACCAGATTTCGAGAAAATGTTTGAAGTAGACTGTGACGCGTCTAAAGTCGGGATTGGTGCTGTCTTAAGCCAAGAAGGACATCCTGTTGCTTTCTACAGTGAAAAACTAAGTGGTTCACGACTAAATTACTCGACTTATGATGTGGAATTCTATGCTATTATCCGAGCGTTAAGCCATTGGCATCATTATTTAGTGCACCGGGAATTCGTCCTTAATTCAGACCATGAAGCACTAAAGCACATTAATAACCAGCATAAGTTGAGTCAAAGACACGCAAAGTGGGTAAGCTTTTTACAGAATTTTACCTTTACATTAAGATACAAAGCTGGAGTCCAGAATAAAGTCGCTGATGCTTTGAGTCGAAGAGCTTCTTATTTATCAGTAATGAGGGTGGAGGTGCAAGGTTTTGACACCTTTAGGGAGATGTATATGGAGGATTATTATTTTAAACCAGTGATGCAAGCCGTTTTAAATGGACAGCGTTGTGATTATCAAGTTCATGACGGGTTTTTGTTCAAAGGACTGAAGTTGTGTATTCCTGATTGCTCTTTAAGAGAGAAAGTTGTTATGGAACAGCACGCTATCGGACATTTTGGGCGTGACAAGAGTATTGCACTCGTAGAGAGCAAGTACTATTGGCCAAAATTAAAACGTGATGTGGCTAGACATGTGGAGAGGTGTCAAGTATGCCAACGTTCGAAGGGTGTCTCTACTAATGCAGGCCTCTACACCCCATTACCTGTTCCTTCATCTCCGTGGGTCGATGTGAGTATGGATTTTGTTCTTGGTCTTCCCCGCACTCAAACACGAAAAGACTCCATTATGGTGGTGGTGGACAGATTTTCAAAAATGGCTCATTTTATAGCGTGTCGGAAAACAATGGATGCTTCAAATGTCGCAGATTTATACTTTAAGGAAGTTTTTCGTTTGCATGGCCTACCTCACACTATCACTTCCGATCGGTATCCTAAGTTTATGGGACATTTTTGGAGAACTTTATGGAAGAAATTGGGTACTCAACTATGCTTTAGCACTGCATACCATCCCCAAACGGATGGCCAAACAGAAGTTGTAAATCGAAGCTTGGGAAATTTGATGCGATGTCTAGTTGGAGGCAAACCAAAGCAGTGGGATTTGGTGCTTCCTTATGCTGAATTCGCATATAACAATTCAAAGAACCGTACAACTCAACGAAGCCCATTTGAAGTTGTTCATGGACTTAGTCCAAGCAGCGTTAGTGATTTGGCCCCTATTCCTAACTCAAAGAACCATAGTGTGAAAGCTGATGAATTTGTCGAGCACATCAAGAATATTCATGAACAGGTTAAGTCGCAAGTTGAAGCGAACAATGCCAAGTACAAAGCAGCAGCTGATCTTCATCGTAGACGAGTGGTTTTTAAGGTAGGGGACCTGGTATGGGCTGTGTTGACTAAGGACAGGTTGCCGGCAGGAGTAAATGTGAAGTTACATGATCGAAAGGTGGGTCCGTGTCAAATCAAAAGGAAAATTAATGATAACGCATACCAGCTACAACTACCGGCACATCTCAACATATCAGATGTATTTAACGTCAAGCATCTAACCCCGTTCAAAGGAGATCTTTCTAGCAACTAAAACTCGAGGACGAGTTTCTTTTCAACCTGGGCCGACTGATGTCACTTGGGTTTCCTAAAGGGCCAGTAGTCTAAAAGTCAACATTAAATAGCTTGTGGTCAGTTTTATTTTTGGCATTTATAAATTCTCTGTTAGAATCACAAGGGAGGTGGCTTTTTGTTTTTTAAGATTGTAATTTCTTTATCAATAAACTTATCTAATCAGCTTATTGAAGCTTGATTTACCCTAATGTCATTCCGTTGTTAAGAGTTCTCCTTCAACTCCCTTAGTAACACTTCTGACCCGTTGCAGCCTACTGCATCACCAGGTATGATGCATTTGAATTTCTCGTAATGCCTTTCGGTCTAACAAATGCTCCAGCCACATTTAGTACATTGATAAATAAGATATTTCACCCCATTCTGGATCGATTTTTGATTGTTTATCTGGAAGACATAGTCATCTACAGTCTAGCACTCGAAGACCATGTAAAACATTTACAACAAGTCTTCCAAGTCCTTCGAGAAAATGAACTCTATGTTAAAACAGAGATGTGCTCGTTTTCCCAACAAGATGTAGAGTTCCTCGGACATCGTATCTATAACGGAAAATTGATTAAGGACCCAAACAAAGTAAAAGCTATCCAAGAGTGGCAGCTGATGTGTAAAATCTAGTTTCTAAAACTCGACCTACTTGTAGACTTAATTACACACTTATAGGCAGTGGACCTATTCGTATGTAATATAGCTTTTAGTAAGTAAAGGTTCGAACTCAAGCACTAATTTAGTTTTTAACTTTGAATTAATAATACTTGTTTGTTTTTGGGGTTTTTGTAACGAAAGATTTGATTAATTAAAACTGAAAAGTGATTATAAGAAGTGATTATAAAAATCGAGTGAAAAAGGTAATTAAGACTATCAAATATTGGAGAAATTACACTTGTTTGACACTTCACTTGTTTTCCAATTATGTTTACGTAAATGAATGAGAAGTAGATAAAATGTAATAATGGTTATATAGGTACTTAAATTTGTAATTTGTTAGTTGAGCGAGAAAAGCAAGACGACAACAAACGAAAGAAAGTAAGCAAGTGAGTAGTTACGGAAACAACTAAAACGAAGTAAAACCATATATAAATATTATCATATTTTTAAAGAATAATAACTTACATTTCATTTATAAATAATATATTTGTTACTTAAATAAAAATAATAATATTTATTGAGTGTTTAAAACTATAAGGCAAATGCTAAATTTTAGATAGTCGTCACTTAACCACTTTACGAAACTGCTTTTGTATATCTTTTTATTGTTAAGACTTAGAAATCTAACTAGTTACATATAACATATCATATCAAACAATTAAATAGAAGTTCACCAAATTATATCATATCAAACAATTGTTACAAAACAAAATTCAACTTTATCAGACGATTTAACATTATTGATTAATCATAATTAGCTTTGACCAAAGATAGGCATGAGTATAATGCGCGTTTATCGGCTTATTACGAAGCCTCGAAAAATTCTTTACAGAACCAATGACAATGTTGAACTTTTCCCATAAGCGAGGGTTTTGAACTTTACCCCACCTCCCTCCCCCACTAAGCAAGCTGCTTCATCTGGTATCACTACCAAAGTCCATCCAAAATCTGACACCCTTCAAAATCTTGTCTTTCTACTTTTACTCCTTTTAACCTTTTTTTTTATATCACTTTTTCGAAATTGATTAATCATAATTAGCAACCCAAATCTATTGCTTATATCTTCTTACGATCCACTCATAACCCACCATCGATAAAAAGAAATCGCCACTTTAGACTACATTGATTCATTTCATTGTAGAGCATTCTTATGGCTACTAAATGATTAATAGGGTGATTTCAAGACACTTTGATTAGTGTTTTTGTTGTTAGCTAGTTTTGGTTTTCTTAAGGTGTGTCTTTAGGGATCTTAGGATCCCACTCTTTTAATTTGAGAGTGGGTGGATATACATTAGAACCCACTTTACCCATAACGACTCTTTCATAGTTAGCAATTTCCAGATATGGACGGTCATGAGGGCCGAATTCCAAGATACCAAGTCACGAATTCCAAGCCCTCCTTCATTTTTCGACATACAAACATTCGAACAAGCTACATTTTCTTTACCCGACTTTAAATCCCCTTGACACCACAAAAAACCCCGTAACATCTTCTCAATCTCACTAATAATAGAGTTCCGTAATATGAAAACCGACGCCCATTAAACATGCATAGAGGAGAGAACAGAAATTAGTAATTGTAATGTTCCTGCAATAGACAACGATTTATTCCTCCAATCACCAATCCGATTTTTGACTTTTTAACTAGGCTATATACGGGCCTATCACCTACTAACACTATCACTCATCTATTCGGATTATATACAAATCAGTTTTAAAGAATGTGTCGTTATTATATAGAATCGATATTACCAAATACCTAAAAATCGCATAAATAGTTAACAAACACTTTATTTATAAAGTATTAGAGTCCATAGATGTCTTGTTCACATGTCGATAGTCGTTTCATGTTTGTGTTACAAAAATGGAAGAAATCTTTTTTAATACATTTTCCAAAACTACAAATACCCAAGAAAAGAAACTCCCAAATTGAACTAACTTACCAAAGACAAAACTTAACTCAACTATTTTGTATTAACTCATACTTAACTCGTACTCGATTCAATTTTTTTTAAATCCTAAAAAAGAAGAAATAAATATGATTTATAACATCTTTATCATCACCATCAATGACAATGACCTTTTTTATCATTTGTAATATTATTATGTCCTATGTTTTACTATTGTCACTGACTTGTCTCTACAAGATCTCGTGCGTCACTTAGTTCTCGAACCAAGTCATCCTAACTCCTAACCATACTCGTAAACAAGGCAAAGTGATCAAGAAAAAACAATGCAAGAAGAATGCAAGACTAAATGGGAAAGGTTACTCTATTACTCGAAGAGGAATGTTTACAAATGAGAGAAAGAACACAAGATTGTTTAAAGGATTATGGGATTTGAGATGATTTACAAATGAGGGAGGAATGACCTATTTATAATAGATTTACTCCCATCAAAAGAGTTCTATAGAACACTCAAAATCTAGAATTCTCTAATTTAGATAGTTACAAGGACATTCTACATACTTCCAAGTCTATATGCTTCCATGATTTTCTATCACCTTCCAAGTCTCCATGCTTCCATGACCTTCTATCACCTTCCATAGTCTTTCATGGATTTCTTGAATGGTCTTCGTTCCTTGAAGCTCCTTCACTTTGTATAGTATTGTTTAGATTTCCAACTTCACCTTAGCGAATGACCTCCTAAACTAGACGGCTCGTAACACTATGAACACAAAAAACCTTAGGACCGATCATGAAAAGAATCATTAAATATCATTCTTTTAATTCAATTTTTCTACATATTATCCATGGATAGTTGGTTTTGATGTTTGTACGTTGTATGCACAACGGAAAAATTTGTCCACGCGATAGCGGGGGCAATAAGATTTTTGTTTAGGAGAAAATAAAATTAAACATTTTGCATCTTGAATTGTATACTTATGTATACAGTTACATCATCTAGTACCCAACGTAATAAAACTCACACTTTTTAGTGTTTTCTAATCTTGTAACTAAAATGTATAGGTTCCTTGTTAGCTAGCCAATATCGTTACCGAGTCGTCGATGTTATCACCTCTGTTTGCGCAAGGCAGGTTGAAGATATAGTAATATCACTAAAGAAACAGTAGGGAGATATTGTAATTTTAATCAGGTTGAGAATTATAAACTAATTTTGTTGCCTATATTTTTCATTAAAGTAAAAAGGTTATAATTTATAACCTGATTGTGCTCGTCCTACTTGATTGACGGTGGTATACACTTCTGATTGTGTTCGTCGTAGCTGATTGACGTCGTTATTCACTTTTTACTACATTGTCAAATTCCACTCTCTGAACATAAATTAACAACAAATGTAATAATGAGCAATCGTGTATAAAACTGTATAAGAATATATGAATAATATATGACTATAATATGCAAATAGCTAACTAAAACGGCATTATGTTGATTAGAGAAATAAATTTGTAAATAATTTAATACATGCTATTACGTGCCCAAAAGGTTCTTTTTTTATCTTTATCCGTTGTTTGTATATTTTCATCTATTACCAGACTGAATTTTGTTCATTTGCTAGAAGGACCCGGGTCACCTTCATTGACAATAAACGGTTGACGACCATTGTATAAGTTATACCGTTTTGTATCTTGTCTTATAGAGGTAAAACCCGATTGGAAACTTGTATCATGGGTGAGTGATTGATCATTGTGTGATTGTGGTGTGGTGCTGGTCCTTTGCTTTCTTTTCCCCTTCATTTCCGCATAAAATCATGAAAGTGGTATACAAAGAACATAATCAATCATTAAAATGCAAGTTAGGAGGGTACGTAAATGAATGAGAAGTAGATAAAATGTAATAATGGTTATATAGGTACTTAAATTTGTAATTTGTTAGTTGAGCGAGGAAAGGAAGACGACAACAAATGAAAGAAAGTAAGCAAGTGAGTAGTTACGGAAACAACTAAAACGAAGTAAAACCATATATCAAAAGGTTTTGGTCAATTTTTGTTTAAACTTTTTTCTTGCAACTGTCAACAAACATGTACATAATTGATTGTCGTGAAATTTTTAAGGTTACAAAGCATACATGTCTCTGGTTTAATTTTTGTGTTTTGCGTACGTGAAGCATGTATGTTTTTTTTTTGGGTTGAAGTTGGCTGCTTAAGATAATTCAAATTTAGGTCATAAGAAGCTGATACAAAAAATTTGTACCCATGTTTTGCATATTTTTTAAGAATCATAGACATCAATGAACTCGAATTTGGATATGAAAGCAAATATGATGTAGTTATACTAATACTTGGTAAGGCTATACTTATATGGTCCATTAATCTCTAAGACCTATTAATAAACACATGGGGGACAAAAGCAAAGTATAAAAAATAAACAAAGACTATGTGTATGTAATGTTTTATAGCCTCAACAAAATAAATAATAGACTAATCATGAAAGTTGATATATGATTGATCCTAACAAAATTAGGTTAACTGTAGTATTATGTGAAATTGACTGTTGAAAAATTAAGCCTAAAAAATGCAAGGTGTATGATATATTTCACTTAACACACTTTCAAAAATCGTAGGAAGAAGCATATGATTAGATGGAATCCAAAATAGGTGATGGAGAAAGAACAATACGTCTGTTGTGCAAGTGTTGTACCGGATAATTAGTAACACAACATAATTAGAAGAGATGTCGTGAAGATAGTGTTGCATTACGTAAAAATCATTGACGTGTTTTGAAAGTCGTATGTCCCACACGTTATGAACAGTGTCAATATCTATGGTCATGTATATAAAGGATAAGCTCCCATCTAAAATCACCCCCTATATGGGTTTTGTCATAAAAGCAATATCTGCCCATTTTCCAAACATCTTTTGCGTCAAATCATGGATTGATGGGTCCCACCTTGTTATCATACGATTACAAGTTTTCAACCTCTCTAGTTTTAATCCACCTACTTCATGTTCAAATTTAATGATGAGCAAAACATGTATTTTAATCAAGGATGAGTTTAACAAATATTATTAAAAAAAAATTGACACAAAACAATCGATCACAGCTTTTTATTTTTAAAAATTCAATTAAATTAATTTTATTTAAAGTTTAAGTATCCCAAAAATCGTAAATTTATTAAACGAATAAATTACCCAATTGTAACGACATTTAATTAACTTTCTATAGAGTACCCACTCGATAGTTTTGACGGAATTTTTTTCCGGGTTTTCTTTTAGTTTTGAAATTTTATATTATAAAATCAAGATTTTCTCACATGTGATTTTAGTAGTTTGACATAGTATTTTTATTTTTTTCTTTTTGATTCTAGTTTAATGTATATAATATAACAAATATATGTTTTGAAATTCATATTTAGTGTTCAAATCAGAAGTGATTTTAGCATGACCCATAATTAGACGAAAATGTAGAATTATTTAGGGTTTTACTTGTTACAGTTTTCAAACCCTACGCAAAACTAAACTCACTCGAAAATCATAATCACTGTCTCACTCGCTTCAACTACCAACAACAATGGAGAATCAAAACCTCGTATCACCCTCATCATCACCACCACCATCACTTCCGCCGCCGCCACCACCGCCACCACCGCCACAAGAAGAACCCACTTCAAAAAAGCCCAAACTCTCAACCACCACCACCAATTCCGATGACGAAGACCACACTACCAACACCGAGGAGAAAAAACCAAGATACAAAAGAAGAAAAATCGCCATACTATTCGCTTACTGTGGTGTTGGTTATCAAGGAATGCAGAAAAACCCCGGAGCTAAAACCATTGAAGGAGACCTCGAGGAAGCACTTTACTTCTCCGGCGCTGTTCCGGAAGCTGACCGTGGTTACCCGAAGCGTTTTGACTTTGCGCGATCTGCCAGAACTGATAAAGGTGTTAGTGCAGTTGGTCAAGTGGTTTCTGGGAAGTTCTATGTGGATCCACCTGGCTTTATAGAACGTCTTAATAACAACTTGCCTGATCAGTTTCGGATATTTGGGTTTAAGCGTGTTACCGCTTCTTTTAGTGCGAAAAAGTTTTGTGATAGAAGGAGGTATGTTTATTTGTTACCTGTTTTTGCACTTGATCCATCTTCACATCGTGATAGAGAAAGTGTGTTAGCTAGTTTAGGCTCTGATAATGAGCTTGCTAAGTGTTTAGAGTGTTCGGAAAGAGGCCGGAAAGTTGAAATTCAGTCGTCAAGGGTATTATCGGATTGTGATGGTAAGCAGGAAAATTTACTAGTTGAAAGCAAATTAGTGGACAATTCATCTGCTTTAGGCGAGGGTTGTGCTAATAATAATATTAGTTCGGGTGCTGTAAATGGCGATGGTGAAGAGAATGTGTTTTCTTATGGTGATAAAGAGAAGGAGAGGTTTAATAAGATTCTTAAACAGTACGAAGGAACTCATAATTTTCATAACTTTACTACAAGAACTAAGGCGGCTGACCCGGCTGCTAAGCGCTATATTATCTCGTTTCATGCTAAAACAACTGTTACAGTTGATGGGATAGAGTTTGTGAAATGTGAAGTTGTTGGGCAGAGCTTTATGCTTCATCAGATACGGAAGATGATTGGTGTAGCTGTTGCTATTATGAGGAATTGTGCTCCGGAATCGTTGATGGAAACAGCTCTACAACAGTTAGTTCTTCCATCGACACCTTTTTATTTCTAGATACACTACATTGTTTTTGTCAATAAATTTTAGATATACGTTTTACGTTTAGTATCTTTTACAAAAACATATATCCAAATCCCCAAGATTTTAAATTTGATAAAAAAAATGTTTTGTATTTTAAATAAAGTTGGTATTATTCAGTAGTAGTCGTGGATCTTGGGTTTTTTATATACGGGTCAACAGGGTCAGGCTAAAATGAAACAAAATAAGCCATAAACAATGTGAATGGGTTAGCTAACCGGTCAATACTTAATACAAGCAAGTTAACTAACGGGTTGTTCACTTAGTACCTGTTATTAATTTGTTGCTAAGTTTGAAATGAAGGGAGTAATATAATTCAAAAGGGGGAAAAAGGAGCGTATTAGTTGGTCTAGCTATCATGTCTAGATCATGTTAGAAAAGTCCACAGTTGTGACCTTTTCATGTGTTATATACATATGTTACTGGTTATTGCGATTTAAAGAATCAGAATTAGATAAATAATTTACATTTATTTTAATAATTAAATTTCTTATCACAACTTTTTACCTACCTCTACAAACCGGTTATCTTGAGTTTTACTCGAAATAATTGGAAAATAATAGTCATAATTAGTTATGACTAAGCACTCTAAACTGATTATTGCGACTCGAGATTTCATTCTTTTATATATCAGTTATATTTGTTCTGTTTTATTCTCTCGCTAGTCAACTTCATTTCTCGGTAATTAAAACCCTTGATCCATATTCATTCCTTTTCATGCCATGCTAAAAATTGGGAACGACGTCAAATGACTAACATAAACAGAACCTTTACAAGACGTCAAATGACCAACATAAACAGAACCTTAACTTGTAAAGAGGGCAATTCAAACCTGTTAGAGTACTATCCAGTCTAGTTTATCTTTTTTTTTTCTTCTTTCAGTTTTTTGTATCTGTATATATAGATTCACTACCTTATGAATAAAACGACATAAAACGACACACTTTGCCTGATTTCTGATTACACAACCCATTCATCGAAGAGTTCTGCTCATATTTGATTGATAACGGGTCATACGGTTTAGTATAGAAAATCAAGTAAAAATGAAATGTTTTAGTTAGGTCTAACATGTTAAAATTCATCTAACATAAAACATGTATCCAAATGTTACCATGTCAGTAAATCTTTTGAACTAAAATAAATCCGATTATTATATCAATAGTATAGTTTTGTAATCATATACGATACATTATCTATGTAGAAAGTTAAAGAAAAAGACCAGCGTGTTTTGCCACCTCTATTAAATTGTTTTCTAACCCTGTTTCTTATGATGATTGAAGGGATGTTAGAATCACTGTGCCTACGGCTCCTGAAGTCGGGTTGTATCTGGACGAGTGTTTTTTCTCATCATATAACCAGAAATGGAAAGATACACATGAAGAAGTGTCGATGAAAGATTATGCAGAGGAGGCCGATGAGTTCAAACTGAAACATATTTATTCTCACATTGCATCCACAGAGCATAAAGAAGGAGCCGTTGCTGTTTGGCTGCACTCTTTGAACTACCGAAATTATCCGGATTTAGGCCCCGATGAGAATGGGGGAGCTAATGGTGCCGAAGAGACAAGTGGGTGAGTCAGACTCATAATCAATTTATATTGCTTGGATTCTTTTCATTTGACTATTTATAAACTTAGATATCTTGTGAAACACTAAAATCGACACGACTTTTCGGCTAATACGATTTTGTTGTTTGAGTTAAAATTTCTTTGCGTTATTAGCTATTTTGAAAGGCCAATCCGTCTGAACCAAGGCTTTTTCCTTGCCAATGGTTTCCTTGTAGTGCTTTATTGTTAAAGAAAAATAAATATGAAAACAAAAAATAAGTTATTGTAATTCTTTCCGTGACCCATTTGTTTGTTTGTAAGTGCAAAACTGTCAAAAGATTCTATATCTACCATGTTGTGCAAGATGTAGTGACAATTTTGTAATAAATCCCACCGATTCTGAATTTGTCAGTTACATGTAGAACAATAGGATTAAATGAATCGCCCTTTTCTGACAGGTACAATCCTGATTACCAAAAGACCAGTTGTTACAGAAAAAGCGATACATTGCTTAATCTAGTTTCATCAGGCCGCTTCAGCAGTTGGCCTATGGACACGAAGGTGACAGTTGCTGAGATCGACTTGGAGCATCTTGCAACAACTATGAAAAATCGTCTTAACCTTGCTTTGTCTTTCATCCTCAGTGAGCGCTACATGTGTGATTCTGAGTCCGACAGTACTAATACAATAATGTCTGATATAAACATGATGGTAGACGCAGCAATGTCGGTTACTTACAACCGACTTCGTTACGTCCTCCAGCGTTATAATCCTGACGTTTTCGTTGCTCGGATGAACCCTCGTTCACCTTTAAGCAATAGGATCAAGTTTCCATCTTTTATCTCATCTGTTCTTGGTAGTATCGGCCCACTTCGTATAAAGGACGGTCCAAAAGACATCCGTCTCGTTTACGCCACATCAGCCGATAGGAGTCATAACTACGGCCGTGTTCAGCCGTTTAACTTTCTCCCCGGTCGGTTGGATCGATTCATTCAAAATCTAGAGGTCATAGGTGTACCGCTTGCCCCAATAGATGTGAAGGTGTCTGATCGTGAAGGGTCGTTTTTTTCCACCATAAACCCGACCCTTGAAAGTGGTGTATTAAACTTCAAAGCCTCGTTTCATCACTCTTATTACAAGCATAAGGACATTATGAGTGCTTGGCTCACTATCAACGATAATCCTACCCTTCGTGCTTTTGAAGATTGCAGTATGACAATCGGATGTTGCACCGATTCGGCTGTTGTTGAAGCCCTCGTTTCTGCACGTTCTGAGAACGTTACTGATGACGTGGATGGAACTGGGGCTTCAACACGGCAGGTGGGTGGTGTTTTTATGGTAAACGGTTCTGGGATTCAACCAGCAGTTGATGCCACGGGAGGTAATCCTGCTGCTGCAACTGCGGTTTATATAATTGGACGAGGTACTGAACAATACTATGGCACTTCACTCGCTCGACGTATACATGAAACTGAAATGTGTGAAATGCTGCGTGATTTTTTCTTTATGCCATCACAAGGGGATGTTAGTTTTTAGGCATATGGTACAACAATATTATGGCTGCTCAATAACATTATTTGAGCAAGTATTGGGCAGCTTAATCTATTACTCGCTCTAGCGCCCAATATTGATTTGAAGGCTATTTTGAATATTAGGATGTTGTAATATGAATTTTTCAATTTAAGTATGACCATATTACCGCGCTCCAAATGTACACACGTACTAAGAAATCGCTACATAGAAACCAAACTTTATAATCTGAAACAAACCGTGTTGATTTACATAATTAAGTACTGATTGAAGAAACATTTTCGATTACTGTATTAACTATAAATATACGCTTTTAACGCCAGTTTCCGAAAATGGGAGATGCTGTCTTCACACTTTAATTTCAAAGCTTTAATGCAAATAGTAAAACCGCAAACTAGATTTCTTCATAATCAACATAACTCAACATCACTTCTTGAGTCATTAATAAGATCTATAAACTTATGTTCTTCGATACCGATTTGCCGGTTAATCCATTCAAGAGTAATCAAGGGTTTTCATTACAATGATTACTTCATTGGTGATAGACTGGTGTCCTTATATGCTAGACTGGGATATATTAAGGATGCACACCAACTGTTTGAAGAAATTCCTAACAGAGATTTGGTATCCTGGAATTCAATTATTTCCGTGCTTTCACAAACTGGGGACATGAGTTTGAGCTTGAATGCATTTTATAAGATGAGACACGAGGATGGGATGAAACCCAATGAGATAACACTTATATCATTACTATCTTCATGTGGAATTGTAGAGGGAGCTTACATTAATGGTTTTGCTGTGAAAAATGGTTTGTTATCTGAAATAAAAGTTTTGAATTCGCTTATTAACATGTATGGGAAATATGGGTGTTTAAACACATCTTCAGAGTTGTTTGAGACTATTAAGTTGCCAAATTTAGTGTCTTGGAACTCGATCATTAAAATTCATATTCAAAATGGTCATATTGAGAAAAGTATTTCTTATTTTAATTTTATGCGTAGAGCAGATATTCATCCCGATCAAGCTTCAATCGTCACAATACTTCAGGGTTGTGCTGATATGGGCGTTGGGAAAGCAGTTGATATATTTCATGGTAATATTTTGTGCTCTGGTTTAGATAAGAGTATTCCTATCATGACTGCACTATTAACTGTGTACGCGAAATCCGGAAGATTAAATTATTCGTGTGAAGTCTTTCGAGAAATGAAAGAACCAGATATGATAGCTTGGACTGCCATGCTAGCTGGATACGCGATCCACGGGTATGGCAGACAAGCTATTGAACATTTTGAGTTCATGGTCCAAAAAGGTTTTGAACCCGATCATGTTACTTTCACGCATTTATTATGTGCTTGTAGTCATTCGGGTCTAGTAAATGCGGGAAAGAGATTTTTTAACATAATGTCTAGTGTTTACAAAGTCAAACCTAGGTTAGACCATTACTCGTGTATGGTTGATCTTTTTGGTAGGTCAGGACGCTTAAAAGATGCACGGATTTTAATCGATAGCATGCCAATGGAACCCAACGCTGGTGTTTGGGGAGCGCTTCTTAACAGTTGTAAGGTTTATGGAGACATAGAGCTCGGTAAACAAGTTGCAGAAAAATTAATTGCTTTAAACCCTTCGGACCCTAGAAATTATATTATGTTATCGAGCCTATACTCTAAAGGGGGTCATTGGAACGAGTTTTCAAAAGTAAGGGCTTTAATGAAGGAACAAGGTCTTGTACGAACTGCTGGATGTAGCTTTATTGAACATGACAATAAGATTCATCGATTTCTGGTGAGTGATCAAGCACACCCTGACAGTGAACGTATATATGCTAAGTTAGATGAAACTATCAAAAAAGTTCAGAAGGCAGGATATGTAGCGAATACGGAGTTTGTTCTTCATGATGTAGAGGAGGAAGTTAAGAGCGATTTGGTGAGGAAGCATAGTGAAAAGCTGGCTATTGCGTTTGGTCTTTTGGTGTATGATAAAAACAAAGATATCATAATCACAAAGAATTTGAGGATCTGTGGTGATTGCCATAACATGGCAAAGTTTGTATCACTAGTTGAAAAGCGTATGATTATCATTCGTGATACAAGGAGGTTTCACCATTTCGCTGACGGGGTATGTTCTTGTGGAGATTATTGGTAATCTTAATTTTTCTGGTCCAGTACAATCAGGTAGAGGTGAACATGTACTGATAAATGATGTAATTTTATTTTTGTTTTAACCTTCTTATACATGTGACACTCATTTGTTGAATGATGTTATCTTCAAATTTTTTTTACATACTGCATGTTTGCTTTGTTTATTGTTTTTACCCTATAATTATCAAGATATTAATAACACATCACAATTACTGTAATCATATTTTCTTTTATTTTACTATCATTTTCTGCAACTGTATTATGTAACCTTGTTTTAGACTATTTTGGCATCTGTTGTTTTCGTGAAGGTTTTGAAGATGTCAACAAAACATCTTAATCTTCTGCATTGAAGGAAGACGAAGATAATGTGATCATATGGGTAGATAATCTCAACCAGGTTTTCCGTCACTGCATTATCCTCATTTTCATATCTTTAAACTACTCGTTCATATATAAGATAAGTTGTCAGTTCAGCAACAATAAGTGAAAAAACTAAAAATTAACAGAATAACAAAGAATTCGAGAAAAGTGTTTGAACTTGTTAGGTTTTTGAAAATGACCACATAATCCCTTGAAATTTAGGTTTTTGAAGATAAATGATTTTATTTTTGGCATAATAATACGTTTAGACATGAATAATTATAATAAATAATGTTTTCACCTGTAATCCCTTCCCCTCCTCTTTCTCATCCTTTCTTCTTTTTTTCCTGTAATTTCTTTTCCACGGTGATTTTGTTTCTTTTTAGGGGGGGAAAGAAAGGATGTCTGTATGGGTAGATTGGTCCTCATTACCACCGGAACCGACTTGACAAAGGTTACATTCGTTTCCGAGCCGTTTGTTCATCTTTTCGTTACTCTAAACATCTTTTGAGCCGCTTTCCTCTTCCCGAAGCTTCCAATATTCTTCTCATGGTTGACTTGTCATTCTCGAAGTGGTTTTCCTTATTAATCCTACAACACGAGTTAAACAACATCTTCAATGTCAATACTTGTAGTTTGACAGAAATGCGTGACGATTTGGATTATATTTCCCTTGATATCTTAAATGAAACGGGGGATCTTGCTTATTGTAAAAAAGGCGATACTGTTTGGAAGTTTATAGATAATGCACAATCTTATTGTGAGGACGTTGTTTATCAGAAGGGTTTGTTTTTATGCTGTCAGTAAATATGGAACTATTGCGGTTTGTGATGTCTCCAAGGATTTTCCAAATGTTTCTTTTATCGATACACCGTTGCAAGTTTGTGGTGGTATGCAGTATTTGATTAGTTTAGATGATAATGACTTGTTGGATTTGATGTTGAACAACATTCACTTGATATTTTTTTTCAAAACGCCCGAGTTTCAAGTGTTTAAGTTGGTTTTGAATGGATCTATGTGGGAGAGTGTTGGCAAGTTGGATGAATGGGCTTTGTTTGCCGTGGAGAACTCGTCTATTGCGTTTCGTGCTTCTGATTTTCAAGGCTGTATAGGGAATAGGATTTATTTTACGGATGATTATTCGGAGTGGAATTATGATGGTGCAAATGGGGATCATGATGATTTGGAAGATGGTAGTGTTGTTGCTTTGCCATGTTATTCACAAAGTTTCTATAGTGAACGACGATGGCCGCGTCCCATTTGGATCACTTCAAGTCTTCACTGATTTGTTAAGATTATCGCATATGTTTTTAACTGTTTCCATTTGTATTTTAGCTCAACTCTTTTGACATGTTAGACGCAAAACATAACCCATAGTGACCCATATCTAGGTCAACTAGTCAAAGTTGGCAACTCTTAAAGATACTCGCACTATATATAGTAAGAATGCAACTTTTTTTATTTTTTTATTTATAAATAAAGTGATTTAGACTTGGGATGACTTTCGACGTGTTCCGAGCATTTGTCCCATGTGACATAAACCTAAGAAAACCCAGTTTGACCCCTTTGGAGGCCAGCGAGTCAAAACTGGCAAGCCTTAAAGTTAAGCATTACTATATCAATTTTAAAAATCTTCCAAACTTGAAGATCATTACACTTGCAAAATCAGTGGAAGAGATAAGTAGGAGAATCGGTGAAATCCAAAATAGTAGGTAGGTAACAATAAATCCTTGGGTTAATATTAACGATGAACGAAACGTTGTACGTAAATATGTATATAGCAAGTGTTGCTGTTTGAAATATCAACCCAATATTATTTATCGTTTTTCTTAAACAAGGAAAAACAATTATTTGTACCAGTAGGTAATAAAAAAAGTAACACAAATTCAATATTAGCCTGCAGTTATGCTGACTAAATTCATATCGAAAGAAAGCAATTTCTATTCAATGCCTGTATAATCTCTAAGAGTAATTTCCCTGTTAGTGTCTATTATTATGTGTAGTTAGCCCTCTGCATAGTCCATTTATGCTTGTGATCCATTTGTACAAGAAGGCCCAAGTGTATGTACAATTATGTATATCGTGTGTAGTTGTGAAGGCACAAAACTAATCCCATTCATTCACGATCACTCACTAATTAACATGGTTCCTCCTCTTCCTGCCCTTCTCTCTGTCCGTCCACCTCCCTCATCGCCGGTTCCCTCCTTCCCTTCTCCATCAACAATCCCCCTCAAAGAAGCATACTCTGTCAAATATAGTAGCCGATTTCCCTCTTCAACTTAATCTCGATAACCTTAATCATAATTTCTAGCCAAAACTTTTCTCAACCCGGTGTGACAACTTTGATGTAGTTGACCCACATTCACGACAACCCCCCTCCTACAGACCAAGAGTGGCTTAAACTTGATTCCATCGTGAAATTCTAGATATACGGTAGCATCTCTCCAACTCTCCTCCAAAATATCTTCAAGAAGAGCACCTCTACTCGAGAACTTGGCTTAACCTTCCCAACTTGTTTTAAGAAAAGAAAGAGGCAAGGGCCATCTGACTCGATAGTGAATTACGTAATCTCTCTACTGGGAACATAACAATCACTCACTATTGCACAAAAAAAAAAAAAAAAAAAAAACCGATGGCGGACCTCCTTGCCAATATCGACTCCCATGTTCCAGATAAAAACCTTGTTATATTTACCATGAACGACTTACCTCGTCGATGGAAAAGTGTGGCTTTACCCAACCGCCTTAAAAAACCACTCCCGACATGGGTTGAGACTTGGGGAATCGTCCTTGGTGAATATCAACGCATCTCCTCGTCACAACACCATGAAAATATTAGATAATAAGCCCAAACCCGATATGTGGGTTACCCAAACCAACATATCGGGTTTGGGCTTATTATCTAATAGAAAATCCTTGACATGATTTAAAAAGGATAAAAGAAAGCACGAAGTGAGTGAATTGATTACCAAACTGAGATGCAGAATCTCTCAATTTGATTGAATCTAAGCTCTAATTGGATTGTTAATCGGTTAATTTCAAGAGTCCGTATTTATTTCATCATTGAATGATTTTTGGCGGGAAAAGTCGTTTCAAAGGATTACACAAATAAGCTCTAATGGTTCTCTTACCTTACAATCAAAGCTAGAGAAGAGCTAGAGAAGACCTGGTCCAAAGACAACGACTCTTACAACCTATCATTCTATTTCGACAAGGGTTTCACCCCAATAGATGTATTCACAACAATCATGCTTACATACGTAACATGATGATGGGGACCTTAGTGGATCAATATGTTACTTGGGCAATACGTAAACGTTTAGAGGTTGTGTCGGCCACTAAAAACAATAGAGCATGTATACAACTCTAAAAGTAAGGTAACTTTTGTTTTAAGAGAAATATGTTTAAAGAATTGAGTAAAATATATAAAAGTTTCTTCAAAGTAACCTAAATATATTCACTAAAAACTCTAAAAGTATTTATTCTCTTACTAGTATGTATACACTAGTCTAGTTAAGTGATATAAACTTTATGAAAGACATGTAAATTTTGTGACATAGGATATGAGTTTTTAGAAAAATTACTTCATAAAATGACGGGTTGGAAATGGAAGAAGAAAACTTGAATACACACTAGTATTTCCCAAACAAGAAGATTACACCCAAGTGCTTATGTTACTTGGAAAAAATTTGTATTAATTGTGTATGGGGAAGGGAAGTTTGGTCGATTTTATGTGTGTGTGTGAGATAGAGAGGGAGTGGTGTTGCTCTTGCTAGCAGTGAAAGTATCGAGGGAGAGTGTGCTTATAAAAGGTTTACAAGAAAACTACCAAAGTAACTTACTAGTATGGTTTGGTCTTTATAAAAGTATGGATTTGAGGTTCCAGAAGTATGGTAGGAAAAATGAAGGACTTTTAAGTTTGATGTTGTTTGTGGGATTAAGTCTAAAAGAGTATGATATCATAAAAAACTATGGGATAAAAGAGTATGGGGTATCTATGAAGAAATTAGAGGCATACAAAAAAGTTGACTTACATTATATAGGGGTGGGATGGTGGTTAGTTATGGAGGGGTAGAAAAAAAAGGGTGAGAAGAATTATATTTTTTTAGCATGGTTAAATAATATGTATTACATACAAAAGTTGTGCTACATGTTGGTTAGTTTATGCATGCATGCAATATAGTTATATTATGGTCAGGGCTTGTTGGGTTTGCATAAGTTTGCTATGTGATATATAGGATGAATCTAGTAATATTTATTTGTTGTCGATCAGGGTCGTTCCGTGGATTTTGGAGGCCCTGCACTAAAACTAAAATAAGCCCTTTAAAAACGAAACTATTAAAGCATTGACCTAAGACTTATCAAGCTCAAACGTCTTCTTTTCTATTTACGCGAAGAAAAGGGTCGATTTTATCAGGCTGAGAAATTTTTTTCCATCTTCAAGTTCTTTCTTACATATAATTAGTAATTATCTATTATATCAATTATCAAACTATAGTTTGGTAATGAATAGTGATCTAGGGGTATAATGGACATTTCATTTATATTAATTAGGAAAAGAGTCATTTAAATACATAATTATCTATTATATCAATTATTAAACTATTTTTTGGTAATGAATAGTGATCTAGGGGTATTATGGACATTCCGTTTGTATTAATTATGAAAAAATATATCAATTATCAAACTATTTTTTGGTAATGAATAGTGATCTAGGGGTATCATGGACATTTCGTTTATATTAATTATGAAAAAAGTCATTTAAATACATAATGGACATTGTTTATATATTAACTAGTATATTACCTACGCGTTGCAGCGGAGGATAGAAAAGTAAATTTTATAAAATTACATTAAAGAATATGATTACGGAAACTTAATATATAGAATGATAAAAATGAAAAAACATGAAAAGGAATTAAAATTATAATCATAACTAAAAAGTGAAAATACAAAATCCATTTAAAAGAATAACATTAACTTTTAAAACACATGTAATTTATTCATCACGTAAGGCATTTAGATAAACAACATTTGAGGTGTATACTTTGTCCCGCTTATAATCTTTTGCAACTTCACTAATACATTTGTATTTCCATATGTTATCTCTCTTGACATAGAGATGTTCATCAGAAGATATGTTACGTACTTATGTGTAATAATTAAGGGAACATTCTTCATGTTGTAAACATTGCTACTCGGAGTACTGTTGTTCGGGCAAACTTTGCTTTGAGCATTGTTTCTTGGAGCAGTGTTGTGGCTTTGTGCATTGGTGATATTGCTTTTAGAGTTTATTTTGAATAGCACAATGTTTGGATCAATCCATAGAACTTGTTTGGGTCTTTTGAAAAGAACAAAACTTGTTTTCAATTTGAATTGTTCTAGTTCCTACCTATAGGTGGCGAGTGAACATCCTCATTGCCATTTAGAAAACAAAGTGAATAGGCGAACCTACTTTGGTGGCTGAGTATAACAGAGCTTTCTAAGATCAAAAGAAGTGAAGTTGCAAATAAGTCAAAATTAGAAGTCAAAAAGACAATCAAGAAAGAAAAGATAACTACTGACAAACAGAAGTTCATGAACTACTTGAAGGCCATAGGGTATAGTGGTAAATCTTTAGGTCCCATGAGCTTTGGAAACATTCTTGGATTGTTTGAAAAGGAGAGGAAGAAAGATAAGGAATAAGCTGCCAGGTTAACAAAACAACAAGAAAAGGAGAGGTACGAATTAGAAAGGTTGGTGAAGAGAGCTCATGAAGTTGGAGCTAGGGTGCTAGATGAACATGGACAGTAATTCCTAATCCATATAAATCTCAACCTATTATTTCTTCTGAGAAAAAGAAAAGGAAGAAGTCTATTTCTTCTAAACAAGTCCACAAGAAACAGAGAGTGGAGGTGCCAACTAGTGCAAAGAAGGAAAATATTACAGTTGAAACCACTCATGCTGAAACTCCACTTGATGAATCAACCACTGCTTCAAATCAATTTATTCTTGTTGATTCTACTGCAATAGTGGAGAGGGAAGGATATGTAGAGATATCTCCTGATGATTGTTCAACTTTGATTTTTCATGAAAAAGGAATACATGTTGAGCCTTTAGCAGTTTAACTACAAGAAATCATAGATTGGTAGTTTGTTGGAGGGGAAAACAAAACAACTTACTTGGTTACAAGAGTTGGCAACAAGAAGTACCAAATGCTTGCTTTCTACAGAATGATCAAAGACTTCAGAAGACAAGATATAGTCAGACTGCATGAGAATGGAGTAAGAAAGTACTCACATAACAGAGGTTCATGCTCTGGAACTGATCTTGCTCTTGATTGGCTCAATGGCATGTTTAATCCTGAAGTTGAGATGTATAGCAATATATTTCACAGAGGAGGACATGATCCAGTTATCAAGTGGGTTATGTATGAAAGAAGTGGGGTGAATTCAATCATTAGAAAACAAGGTGTGATCAGGTCTTATTTGGTTGAAAGAAGGTATTATTTGGACATTGGTACTTTACACGAGATGATCACTATCAGGTTGTTTGCCCTAAGACAATCTCAGATGGCCAATGATTTGGTATGGAGAATGGTGCTTCAACGAAATGAAGAACATTTGAAGATGAAGGAAGAAAGGTCTAAACAGAAGAAAAACAGTAAAAATTAGTTTTGTAATCATCATTTATATGTAATGAAATTTGTTACTTTAATGATAATCAAAGTTCAAGTTTAGGGGAAGATATCTGGGATTAAACTGTTTGAAAATCAGTTAAAGTTCATTACTACTGCTCAACTACTGCCCTGTTAATACTGTAAGTATATCAGTTAATGCTGCAAGTATATTGGTTACTACTACAAGATTGATGGTTAATACTGCTTGATACTGTTAGTACTGCCCGTCTTCTGTTACTACTGCATGAAGAATTTGGATAAGTTTATAATAGATTTGTAATTATCTTTTCCGTATTTGTAGTTAGTTTACAATTGTAGTTATATTACAATTGTAATTGTTTAGTCGTTTTCTAGATTTGTTAGGTTAGCCTCAAGGTCAATATATAGATCCTTGTATTAGGAAAAACACGTATATTGATCGATCATTAAGATTAATATATTGAGGCTTATTATTGATATTCGTTATTGTTCTTGTTCGTTATAAACAATATTCGTTTAATCAATAAACTTGTAATATCAAAGTGTTTAAACCCGCTCCTAAACTTCTTTGAAGATCAAGATCTTTATTCAAAGTGTGATTGTGTTTACATTACTATATCAATCCTGACAAACTTACATAGATACTATGTTCAAGAAAGGATATCACTATAAGCCCTGATAAGAGATGGGCAAGGACCGGTTTGAACTAGTTTTCATTTCAGTTCAATTTTTTTTTCCCAAAATAGAAGCTGGTTTTTTTAGGCCGGTCTCAGTCTAATTTTTTTCTCATTTTCTTCAGTCTTATAAAGACAGGTAGTACAATTTCACTCTAGTTTAGGTCAGACTAGTGTTTTTTTTTTTTGATTTTTTTTGTATTTAACAAAAAATAAACATAAATTTTTGGATTTTTCGATATTATTGACGAAGACATAGCTACTTACTAGAATTACTACTTTTATTAAATGTATATTTATTAATTATAGTTATAAACTCGTTTGAAGAGTATTCTAGCTCCGAACATGGTTATTGGATTACTCTTAGTTATGATTTGATAAAATTTTATTTGCAACGTGCATTATTTTCTTTTTTAAATTCATTAAATGCGTTTTTAAGTGATTCTTAGTGTCGATCACGTTCACAACTATCTAAATATCATATGTATATCAATTAATATTAATTATAAAAGTAACAATAACAAAAGTAAAGAAATAATAAATAAGAAGAAAAAATATTTTTGAAGAAGTAATTTCGTTTTTATACGACAAGTTAAAGATTTAAATGATTTTAGACTAATTACGGGTTTTTTTATGACATATTTCACTTTTTAACCGGTTTTGGATTAGGACCGGTTTCACTATGGATTGATTTCTTTCCAGATTTTAACCGGTCATTCAACTGAAAGTAGAATTGATTGAGGACCTGTAGACTAGTCTAAGACAGTCCCGGTCCTAATCAGTCTAGTCTTTTCCAAGATTGGTTTCAGACCGGTCCTGAACCGGTTTCAGTTTTAGATTGTTTTGCCTATCACTAGCCCTGATGTTTAATTTCAAATGGAAGATCCCACAAAGCACGAACCACGTTTACCATGGAGAATTTTGGATGAAAGAATTTGCATATTGGAGCAAGCAAGAGGAATAAGAGGAATTTGAATACATGCCATACATGCCATGCCGCCCATAAATAAAACAATAACAATGCAAAACGAATAAAAGAATAAAGTTGAAATTATACAAATGTTGTATTACAACGTAAGAACTACACATTTTGATTATAATAATAATGGGAATACACTAATGAACTATAACTGTTATGAAAAATAAAGAATGTGACTATTTGCTATACCAAATTATCAGTGATTTGAAAAACTAGTAAGATGTACGAGTGAATAGCTAGATACCAATTTAGGAATTTGTATAAGTTTGAGTTTTGTTTGGGACCAGCATTAAGGATGACGAATCACATGTTTATATAACTATATACGTCAAGTCGATCGTCGTTCTTTCAGTTTTGATAATATCATATGTGACTCTTTTATTCAAGACGAGATGATATCATATCTAAGGACAAACCACTTCCATTATTTCGTCACAGCATAAATTTGGTGACATCAAATCAATTTGTGAATCATTTGAGAGTGTAGATGCTTCAAATGTATGGTTTGAAACAAGTTTAGTTCAATTATGCATTTTGAGCTGAAAGGTCAAATATTCCATGGGAATTAATGGATATTAGAGGTTAATTAAAAAAAATGAGCCCACCAAAAGTAATATAAATAAAGAATGCACGAGTGGCTTCTTTCGGCACATGAATTTGATTCATACAGTATCACAAAGCAGGAAACACGTTCTGGATATAAACAAAACCATTCATTTGGTTGGATGTAAGAATCGGTATCAACTGAGACGACATATAAGCATGAAAAACATGTGAAAACTAAAATATATTATTTGCAAAGCGCCGAAAATATCCATTACAACTGATCCAAGATATGTAATACAGCAACTAAGAGGAATAAGAAGAATCCAAACATGCGGCCAATACTAAAACAATGTAAAAACGACAAGACGAACAATAACATTGAAATTTAGCTAGAATAAGAGAATAAAGTTGAAACTACAAAACTATTTCGAACTACATCATAAGAATCGAACCTAAATAAGTTTATATTTGAAATAATCAATATCGGTATATGTAAAAAAAATTCTATCGATACCACCATGACAGTGTTAGTAGGGTCTACGTCTATATTTATAGGACCCAAACCCTAGAAACACATAAAAGTCAAAACTCAGAGCTTCGGAAACTTGTGATATGTCCAATACCCACAGCTTGAGAAGCTTGGGATATGCCCAACAACCAGAGCTTGGGAAGCTTGAGATATGTCCAACACCCAGAGCTTGGGAAGCTTGGAATATGCCGAACACACAGAACTTAGGAAACTTGGAATATCTAGCAAAAATCAGAGCTTTCATCCATTCATCCAAGCGTTCAAGCTTACAAGTGTCCGAGAAACCAAGCAAGGCACGACCGCCGACTGCCAAGCGAGGCTTAGCCGGCTGCCAGTAAAGCCCAGCCGACAACCAGCAAGGTCCAGGCGGCAGCCAGGCGTGGCAGAGCCGGCAGCGGGCGATAAATGCAGTTGTGGTTGAATGTCGCAACTCTTTGAGCGAGCTTGGCCGACTGTTAATGTCTAAACCACAGATTCTTGTCGTCCGGGCAAACCGTTTGGTCCAAGTCATTTGTAACGCCTACAAAAACTACGACATTATATTTGAATAATGTTGTGAACGTTAGGCCATTATTAACCTAATCAATTGTGACTTAAATAGACGTTAATATATGTACGTTGGAATGTTGAGGAGCATAAATACCCAAGCTATGGTCATCTTCACCGACAGGTTATCTCTCTCTCACACACACGTTTGCAGTATCATACTCCTACGCTCTAGCTGACATAACATACATCATTATCTTGCACATCCATCACTGTCAAGATCATACCACCTACCAGCCTTGATCACCTTAGGTTCGTGAAGAACTTGTTAGGTTTTCAATGCCTTTGGTAGGAGATTCAAGGTTGGAATCACCCAAACATCACCTTTTCTGTGTTTGACGATCTCTTGATCAAACATTGGCGCCATCCGCTGGACCGTTTTAGCCAACGGTGTCTCATTACATTTCCATCTTTTCATTTCATTTTTTAAATTCACCAGCAATCCGTCTTTCCCATGGGAAGCACCCACCCATCCCAACAGTCCATCATTCTCATGGAAAACACTCACCCATCCCAGGTAGTTTCATGAAAATAAAAAACAACCACCTCCACTCCATCCACCACCACCCCATCAAGTTGCACATACATGGTTAACGAGGAAGCTACATCTCGTAAAAGGCAGATTTTCTGGCTGAGATCGAAGGAGTGGATGATACAAAGGAGCCATCATTGGTAGACAACCCTCCTTGGACTCTCTTTACTGATGGCGCCTCAAGCCTAGAAGGCTCAGGAGCCGGCCAAATACTCATAGATATAAGCACAAATGAATACACTAATGCACTTAAGTTCAGCTTCCCAACAACTAACAATGAAGCAGAGTATGAAGCTCTCTTATCAGGGCTACATATATCTATAAAGATGAGAGTCCAAAATATAGAAGTTTTAGTGGACTCCTATCTAGAGGCTAATCATTTTAATGGTAGCTTTGAAGCAAACCAAACTTCTATGCAATAATACTTGGAAGAAACCAGAAAAGTCATTTCGGAATTATCAAAATTCACCATAGAGCAAGTACCAAGAAATCTTAACAAAATAGCAGATGCATTGAGAAAACTTGCAACATCTTCCTTCGCCCACCTCAAGAAGGAATTAATGGTAGAAGTCCTAACTGAGAAATCTATAGCACCGACGAAGGAAGTGGTCGCAATAACGGAAGAAGACTGTTGGATGACTCCAATAAGAAAACTTTCCCTCCAATGGACAACTCCCGGAAGACAAACAATGAGATAGGAAAGTCAGAATGAAGGCCCCAATGTACCTTCTCATAAAAAGCTACTTGATCAGGAAATCATTTTTGGGTCCACATATGATATGTGTTGGCCCAACACAAGCAAAAGAGATTATCAAAGATGTACATGCTGGGAGTTGTGACATTCATGATGGCCCTCGCTCAGTAACCACCAAATTCATGAGACTTGGATAATTTTGGCCATCCATGCATAGAGACGCAAAAGAAGAAATCGAAAAATGTGAATCCTGCCTACGACATGCTTTAGTCTCCAAAATGCCCAAACAAGATCTCATTCCATTCACCACCGCCTGTCCATTCTATAAATGGGGAATCGACATTGTTGGACCATTCCCTCCTAGGGTGGGTAATGTCAAATACCTCTTACTGGTTGTGGATTATTTCACAAAATGGATAGAAGCTAAACGCTGGGCGACTATTGTTGGAGCATAAAAAAGAGTGATGGTTTAAGCTTCCAAAGACTCTTCATCAAGTGTATTTTAATAAACATTTAGTTTAGGTGAACATTGTTCATCACTCGAACTAAACATTAGTTAGGACAATTCATGAAGACTTTAAGTCGGGTGAACTAACTCTTCACCAGATTTTAGTTCAAGTTCATCCGAGCTAAAAGTTAAATGAAGTTTTGTTTATTTGTTCACCCGAAGTGTTTTTAAATAAACATAAGGGTTGATGTAATGTAATAGATAGAGTATGTACTATAAATAGTTGAGAGAGTGAGTCATTTGGTAAGAGCATATGCGTGAGTGAGGGTACCATTTGTAACTACTTTTCCCGACATTTATATCTTATGAATGAAAGTTCCGTTACACATGTAAGTTTGATTCATAATTCTTAATTTGATAACTCAATTCATTAACTCGTGATTCCGCCACCAGTTAGTGATTCTAAACATAAGATTATTGCTTTGAAGATTGAATAGAACTGACAAGTGGTCATAACTGGTACCCGAATGATAAAATTTGTTTGGGGACATATAGTATGTCGATTTAGAGTCCCGCACGTCCTCGTTAGTGATAATGGAAAACAGTTCACAGACAATCCATTTAAAACTTAGTGTCAAGATATGGATATCCAACAACGATTCACCTCGGTGGCACATCCCCAACCTAATGGCCAGGTAGAAGTCATGAATAAAGCAATTATGAAATGAATCAAGGCCAGATTAGGAAAATATGAGAAAACATGGGTGGATGAGATCCCAAGCATCCTCTGGGCACACAAAACTTCGCCCAGCGGGACTACATCTGAAACTCCTTTTAGCCTTGTCTATGGGACCGAAGCAGTCATTCCATCGGAACTTACAATCCCCAGACACCGGATCCTTCACTTTAATCCAGAACCGAATTAGGAAGCATTAAGAGAAAAATTGAACATTATCGAAGAGCGAAGAGAAATATATCTCTTTCGAAAAACAGAAATCCACAGACAGATGGCCAAGTATTATAACCAAAAATTACGCCACACATCCTCCAAACCAGGAGATCTTGTGTGGCGGTAGAATGAAGCTAGCAGAGTAGAGAACTTGGGAAAATTGGGTCCTACGTGGGAAGGCCCGTATAAAGTCATTGAAACATATGGAAATTATTCTTACACCCTTGCTGACTTAGATGGGCAATAATTACCCAGCACATGGAATGCCATGAGCTTAAGGAAATTCTATGTTTAGAACATGCATCATCTATTACACCACTCCGAACTACGTTTGGGAGAATATATGTGAAGGCAACCATAAACATCTTAAGTCTACACAAAACATACAAACAATATAAACACATAAGGCTACACATGAATATTTTAGTCTAAGCCATACACATGCATCCTAAATAATATTTGGGACAACAAAAGCACATACATGGCACCCACGACAATACATGTCCAAGCAAAACGTGCATATATAAATTCGTCTTTCTACCTACCGGGAAAAGGCAAGCACTTTCCACTAGGGAGCGACATCACTCGCGAGTAAACAAAATTAAGGTTAACCAATAATGTCATAGGCACAGTGCCATAGGCACACTACCATGCACACCTAAGGCAGTGTCATGGACACAACATTCATAAAACAAAAGGAAAAAAAAAATTATTCTTGGCTTGATCACCTTATAAAAAATTATTATTCAAAACTACAACCACACATGCCAAACCTAATATGGGGGCAAGGAAAAATCTATATCCAAGAAACCCCATCGATAGACATGGCAAGAAAGGATATGTTTGGTCAAAACAAAGTCCAAAGACTGGTAAACCTAGCGACATGGCTGACATGGCTAGTTTTGGACAAGGTTAAGTCCAATGGAAGGCAAGGCCAATGTCGGACATAATAGTGGAGTACAAAGAAATAAAATTAGGCTTCAAAACAACTTTTAAACCCTAACTGAGGGGCATGATAGTGTGAGTACTGTCTAGGTCTATGTTTATAGGACCCAAACCCTAGAAACACATAAAAGTCCAACACCCAGAGCTTAGGAAGCTTGGGATATGTCCAACACCCAGAGCTTGGGAATCTTGGGATATGTCCAACACCCAGAGCTTGGGAAGCTTGGGATATGCCTAACACCCAGAACTTGGGAAGCTTCCAAGCGTCCAAGCATCCACGCTTCCACGCGTCCAACCGTCCAAGCTTCCATCCAAGCGCCCAAGCTTCCAAGCATCCAAGCTTCCAAGTGTCCGAGCAACTAAGCAAGGAACGACCACTGGCCAAGCAAACCGTTTGGTTCAACTCATGTGTAACGCCTACAATAGTTACGGCATTATATTTGAATAATGTTGTGAACGTTAGGCCATAATTAACCTAATCAATGGTGACTTAAATAGACGTTAATATACGTGCGTTGGAATGCTGAGGAGTATAAATACCGAAGCTATGGTCATCTTCACCGCCATGTTATCTCACACACGCACACTTTCAATATCATACTCCTACGTTCTAGCTCACATAACATACATCATTATCTTGCACATCCATCATTGTCAAGATCATACCACCTACCGACCTTGATCACCTTAGGTTCGTGACAAATTTATTAGGTAACGAAATAAATTAATCTAAAACCTTGATCACCGCCATGTTATCTCACACACGCACACTTTCAATATCATACTCCTGCGACGCAGCGGGCAAGTTTATAAATAAAAATAAACCTTTTTTTATTTACAATTAAAAGTTAATTAGAAACTAAAACCTGAAACGCAAATTTTGATGTTTAATTACCTTTTTTTCATGTTTACTTTTTATGCAAATTATGTTTATAAATTTACATGCATAACTTTGTGGACATAATTAGATATATTGATATTGTTAAAAAGTAAATTGAATTATATATTATTAATTGTTAATTGAATGTGTGTGACACCAAATAGATTTTGGATTAATTAAAAGTTGTGTGTGGTTTATTTGATATACGAATTGTTCAAAAATTGATAGCTTACGCAACCAAACGTTTTTATTTAAACGGATGTATGTGGTCCGTTTTCTTTGAAACAGGAGTGTATCAAAATGTGAACAATGACCATAGAGACTTTTATTTTAGGGCTCACCCAATTGTTTTGCGTAGATTAATTCTTTTCATGTTATTATTTTTTCAAATGTTTTTGAAAGAAATAAATTTTAATGTGACTAAAGAATTAGGTAACGAATGTTTTGATTTATTTGACTATTTTATACCTTCTTAAAGCATGGGTTGGGTTATATCGTAATTTTCTCCCGTGATGGAACGTATTAAATTGCAAAATACTTTAAAAAATCGAAACTTTAAAAAAACTTGTGATTGGTAATTCATAATTAAATGCACATCCTCAGTGTATAATTCCCAAGTGGGCTCACCTAGATAAAGGACGATGTCTAGGAAAGTTTGCGGGTGTAATCTACTCTTAATGAGGTCAGATTTGAAGAGATGCTTTGTCATCCTCTACCCTCACTTGCTTTCCTGGTCGTACCTTTTGTAGATCTACCGAAAGGGTTTTATGATGACGATGGTACGTTTAATTATTATATACACTCGGTGTATAGGAATTAGGTAATCATCGAAACACGTTTAAAACCAGTAATAAAAACGTTTTGTTTTTAAACACCAAAATTATGTGACGAAGTTTTGTACATGCCTCTTCGTACATAGATTTTTTGTCACCCATGGAATTAAGTCGTATTGCTATCCATATTGCTTAGAAAAATTGTACTTGCTCGTTACTCTACATGAGACGTAGGTGAAGGGTATCCAAGGTGGATGACCACTTATCGTGAGACGGTGGTAGACTATCTACAGTCTTCAGTTGGATGACTTAAATCGGGTTATGCAGTGAGACTGTAAACGCCGATGGAAATAAGATGCAACGAAACATGATCAATGTCACTATCACCATTTTGATGCTTGATCGAGCCATGAAGTTAAGTCCCATAATCTAGGAATTGCATCGGTAAATGCAATTATTGAATGTCACTTACCATTTGAGTATCATTTAGTTCCTAGCAGATCAACTGATGGAACAGTGATATGTATTTTGGATCCTATACATAACGGAAATTAAACCATGGGTTTTACATTTCTGTTAAGAAATTTATGTCGAAAGTACTAATGAGAACTTTCTTTCTGTTTTGTAGAAATGACACAAAAATCTGCTACTGATGAGATTTTGGGTGAAACTAAAACATCGTTAAGAAGCAATAAGCTTTCTGGACCAAACTATAACGATTGGTATCGATCACTAAGGATTGTCCTAAGAGTGATGGAAAGACTTGAAATCGTTACTACACCTATGATCGTTGAGCCAAATGCCACTGCTCCTCAAGTAGAAAAGTATCATAATAAGGAAACTTATAAGATTCAAGATGAAGTTGCTTGTCTCATGCTTAGCAGTATGACTCCTATGTTATGTAAGCAATTCGAGAGGAAATGGCCCGATCAGATGATCACTGAGCTGCGTGCATTGTATGAGAAACAAGTTGGCCTTGAACAAAATGACTTGATTCGAGATGTACATGCGTGTAAACATGTATCTGGAACAATAGTGGGGATTCATGTTCTAGTCATGAAAAGCTTGTTTGATCGCTTGGATCTTCACGTATTTTGACTATCAAATTATTTTCTTTCTCTAAATCCAATACTTGGGTATATGACACTGGTTGTGGTACTCATATTTGTAACTCCTTGTAGAGGTTTAGAGCAAAGAAGAAGCTAAAGAATGGATCCTTGTATGTGTACGTCGAGAACGGTATACGTGTAGTAGTGGAAGCCATCGGGATTTATGACTTACAATTACCTTCGGGATTATTCTTTTATTAGACAATTGTCATTATGTTCCTTCTATTGTTAGGGGAATTGTTTCAGTTTCAATATTGAAAGATAATAGTTTTAATAATGCATTTATAGATTTTGGTATTTCGGTTTCAAAGAATAATGTTCATTATTTTAATTGTATTACAAATATTTGAAATTGATTTGCATGATTGTCTTTCATATACTAATAATTCAATAATTAATATAAGCACTAAACGAGCCAGGTCTAACTTGGACCCATCCTACCTATGGAACCGTCGTCTTGCACACATAGGCAAACACCGTATCGAAAGGCTTCAACGTGAAGGGCTTTTGAAATCAAGTGATGATTAATTTGATAGGTGTGAGTCTTTTGTATCGAGAAAAATTGCAAGGAAACCCTTCTCGCATGAGAATCAAAGGGAAACCGACCTACTAGGAATCATACATAATAATGTATGTGGCCCCTTTAGGCATATGTATAGGAAATGAGCTTACTACTTCGTAACATTTACGGATGATTTCAGCCGTTATGGTCATGTTTATTTACTTAAATATAAACATGAGGTGTTTGAAACATTCAAAGTGTTTCAAAACGAGGTAGGAAACGAACTCGGAAAAACAATCAAGATTCTCCGATCGGATCGAGGTGGTGAATACTTAAGCCTAGAGTTTAAGGATCATCTACAAGCGCATGGAATTATCCAACAACTTACTCCTCCCTATACACCACAACATAATGGTGTATCGGAAAGGAGAAATCGAACCTTGCTTGACATGGTACGATCTATGATGAACCTTACAAATTTACCAATATCTTTTTGGGATTATGCCTTAGAGTATATTGTACGTATTCTCAACATGGTTCCAACTAAGAAGGTTGATAAGACTCCATATGAAAGATGATATGGGAAATCCCCTAATCTGTGTTACTTAAAGGTCTGGGGATGTGATGCACTCGTTAAGTGAGATACGCCTGAAAAACTCGAGCAAAGATTTGGTAAGGCTATCTTCGTAGGATACCCAAAGGAAACGATGGGTTACTACTTCTATAGTCTTTCTGAGAATACTGTGAAAGTTGCTCGGTATGCTGAGTTTTTCGAAACAAGGCTTATCGCTCAAGGAAACAGTGGGAGGATTGTAGAACTTGACAAGGTTCAAGAGGAAAATACATCACCTTCTACTCACACTGGTGATAAACAATTTTTTTTGGGGGGGGGGGGGGGGGGGGGGGGGGGGAAGAATTGAGCATTAAGTCATGATGCCTCAATTTGATCCTCAAGTTGCGATTGAGCTGCCTCGGTCTCAAACTCAAAATGTTGATGCTTCAATCCGTAGGTCCGAAAGGACGATACGTGTACCTATTAGATTGAACTGAAACGTTAATCTAGAGGAGGATGGCCTATCAAGGGATCTTAATGAACCTCGAACCTTGAAAGCTGCATTATCAGGGACTGACTCTGACAAATGGCTTAAGGCTGCGAATGTGGAGATGCAATCCATGAAAGACAAGAACGTTTGGGATTTGATTGATCGTCCACCGAATACCAAAACGGTGGATTGTAAATGGATCTTTAAGATAAAGACCTACATGGATGGCAATATACACATCTATAAAGCTCGTCTCGTGGCAAAAGGATTTACTCAAGTTTATGGAATAGACTATGAGGAAACCTTTTCCCCAGTGGCAGACATTAGGGCTATTAGAATTCTCTTAGCCATAGCGGCGTTCTATGACTATGAGATATGGCAAATGGATGTCAAGACAACCATTCTGAATGGTTATCTAGACGAAGACGTCTATATGAATCAGCCAGAAGGTTTTATTGATCCATTACATACCAACAAGGTGTGCACCCTTAAAAAAATCCATTTATTGACTTAAGCAAGCATCACGGAGTTGGAATAAAATATTTGATGAAGAAATCAAAAAGTTTGGTTTCGTTCAGAATTTCGATTAGTCATGTGTGTATCAAAAAGCCAATGGGAGTAATGTTACTTTTCTAGTCTTATATGTAGATGAAATATTGCTCAATGGAAACAACATCCAATGCTTGAAGATGTTATATCTCATATTGGAAAGTGTTTTGTTATGAAAGAATTAGGAGAAGCAACATTTATTTTGGGAATCAAGATCTCGAGATATAGATCTAAGCGGTTGATAGAATTAAGTCAGAATGCTTACATTGATGAAATACTAAAGCGATTTAGTATGTAAAATTACAAGCGTGGATATTTACCAATGAAAGATGGACTTAAACTTAGCATCAAGGATTGTGCCTCTACACCTCAGGAGGTGGAGCGCATGCAAAGGATACCTTATGCTTCGGCAATAGGGTCTATTATGTATGCGGTAAGATGCACAACACCTGATATTGCTTTTGCTCAAAACGTTGTTAGTAGGTTTCAACAGAATCCAGGTGAAAGACACTGGATTGCTGTAAAGAACATACTGAAGTACCTTAGGGGTACTAAAGATATGGTTCTAGTCTATGGTGGAAATCCTGAGGCTGAAGTAAAAGTTACTAGTTATTGCGACGCCGGATTTCAGACTGACCATGATGAAACCAAATCTCAAACTGGATATGTGTTCACTATGAATGGAGGAGTTGTAGCTTGGAAAAGCAAGAAGCAATCCACTACAACCATGTCTGCAATAGAATCAGAGTACATAGAATCAGAGTACATAGCAGTTGCTGAAGCTGCAATTGAAGCTGTTTGGATTCGGAAATTTATTTCTGGACTTGGTGTTGTTCCCACAACCAAGTCTCCTATGGATATGTATTGCGACAACACTGGTGCAATCTTCATAGCCAACGAACCCAGTGTTCAGAAAAGAGCTAGACACTGTCAAAGGAAATTTCACTATAGTCGTGAGCAAGTCAATCAAGGTGTAATTCGAGTGATATTTTGTTTTTATTAACGAAATAATATTTGTGATATTTTGTTTATGAATGAAATAATATTTGTCATATTTTGTTTTCATTTATTATAATAATTGTTATCATATTTTTCATGTTTTATCCTTGAATAATGTTGTGTAATATTATTCTAAATATCCGTTGTCGGTTAAACATATGGGAATATGATTGAATTAAGACATTATTTTAGTGTTTTGTCAGCTTGACTCACTAACTCACATGGTATCCATTATGATGCATACTAGATTATCCCACATGAATTATAACTTATGGATCATTGTCATTAAGTATAATTCATAAGGTTTGTTATCCTTAGACTTGAGATACAAGTTGTTACTCATTTACACAGTACATTATTTAATCATAGTCAATACTACTCCTGGATAAGGGTGGCAAAAAAAGTTATTTTTGGTAATGTTGCGAAATACGATGACTACGAGTTGTATACAATAAATGATTTGTTCCTTCAGTAAAAACTGAAGTTAAATACTTACTGGCCCACTCATGGATACTTAAGATGTTTGTCTAGCCGGACCCAAATAAGTACAAAACTGTCTCGACTGTATTCGGTAATCTTAAGTGATTCACAAAATAGGAAACAGAAGTTAAAATGGAATGACTTTGATCCATCTCCAAAGTTGAACTCATGTATCTGTAACAAAAAGATATAAACCGAACATAGACTCACAGTGACTTTGGCGAAACTTCACTCGTGCATTATGGGAACATTTATATGTTGCTAACATTAATCAATGTTATCATATCTGTTTGAAAATTATTCAAAAGTGGGAGCTGTTGGTATTTGAATAGTTTTAGCAAATATGTGTCCGTAAATGTGTGAGCCTACGGGAACCCACACATCGACATTTAGACACGACTATACGTTTATTATTTGCTAATTATTAATTAAATACGTTAATTGTAATAATTAATAAATGAGAGGATGTATTATGTAATTATGGAGGTTTCCTAATTATAATAAAACTTGTGCTCCAAGTAAATATCACCTATATAAAAAAGTCGATCTCCTCCTCTCCCTTTTTTCCGATCGGCCGAAACCCTAAAGGGCTATTCGGGATTTTGATTAAAGCCAAGGAGAAACAAGTGTTGTTCGACAATTGTTGTAGAATCAGTAAACGGGTACTAGCATACAAGTTTGTTGCTAAAGAAGGTGTCGCGTACGTAACCGGGGAATAGATCTTATACGTAGATCTATAGCTTACTTGCTATTGATTCAAGACGTAAAGGTATTACTTAATCCGATTTAATTATTTCTATGTGATTCTATTTTCCGCTACCATGTATTGTTTGAAGATATAACTCAAGTTGTATACCTATATTTAGGTAAGTAACTTCTTAATCTTCAACATGTGTTGGTCGAATTATTGTTAACATGATGAAGAAATCAAAGACCCGATATATTAATAAATCGTACAATTACTTTTCATAAGAAATTATTAGACCATAATTGTTTGTATTACACAAATATTGCTTTAGGATAATCAAGAGAATTATGTTCTTAGTTAAGGCACGAATCAAAAACCCTTGGTTGAAGAGTATCTTTCTCATTTGTTATGTATTAGTATAATAGGTAAAAACCGTTACAGATCAAGATAATTAACTATAACAAAACTTTTGAACATCAGAATGTTGAACTTCAACTGAACAACTCTTACTAAGCAGCTTTTAACTTTAGTTGAAACAATGACGTCTCAAATTAGACAAGTCAAAGACTTACATGGTGTTTGGTTTTAAGAAATAAACTCACTTATATCTTTTTCCCTTTTTTGTTTCTTTGAAACAATGAGGTCTCAAATTAGACAAGTAAAAAAAGAGGAAGTAAATTTAGCGTTTTCATCTTCAAGTAAATTTGTATCCAAAACAATTATCAAATTCTATCATCTCCATAAAATCATATTCGATATCCACAACTCCAAACAAAAACTAGCACATTTTATCATTTCATCTTCGTAAAATCATACCTAAATTAACAACTCAAAAAAAGATTTTATTGTTCAATCGTTTAGGTGTCCACTCCGGAATTCCAAACCCATATCAAAGTTAACGAGGTGAGCGTAGCTCGGGTTGTCTTTGTTTTTGCATAAAACCGAAACTAAACCGAATATTTTGGATTTTAAAAGTTAAGAGTTGTTCGGTTCAATTTAAAGGTCTTTCGGTTTTTAGGTCCAAATTAGGTTTAATTGGTTTTTTAGACTTTGACTACTTAATTAATAAGCAACATTTTAGATGAATTAATAAACAACATCTTATTCATTTTTTTCTTTCTTGTTTACAATCATTAAAAACAAGTATAATCATAATATTTACATATAGAAGTTTGTATTTTAATATTATATTATAAATGGGTCGGTTCGGTTTTTGAGCTCTTTTTTCGAAGTAAACCATAAACTGAACCGAATATTTTGTTTATCATAATCAAAACCTGGACCGTATGTTTTTGTTTTCTTAATTTGGTACTTCAGTTATTACTTTTTGGATTCGGTTTTTTCATGTTGTTACTGATACCTAACTTTTGTTACCTTAATTCAAGCCCATTGTTATATCCATTATTAGCTTTTAGGGTACGTTTTGTTAGATTAACATTTAAATATCTTTTATGATTCTATAGATCTTAATATACATATAAGGAAAGGAATTTATGAATTAGCTTCTATTGATAAATATAGGAAATCTTAATTTTAAATAGTTTTTGAAATCAATTTAATCATTTATTTTTAACATTTTATTCAATTTAGTCATTTATTTTTTTTTAGAAAAAAATTTCACCATTTACCTAAAATATCTGCATATAATTGTAATAACTTCGTTATTAATCAATAACGATAATAATAATCCTTTTTCAAATAAATATATATATATATATATATACTATATTATAATGAATCTCCCTTAGTGTCTTAATCCCTTAATTTTAAGTACTTGAATTTACCTATATACCCTTTTCACACACGCATTACTACCAATCCCTAATTCTATTCACAAACGCATTACTCCCAATCGGCCGTCACTGTCAGAAACCCCCTAACCCTGGTCCATCTCCACCGTCTCCAGTAAGGCACCACCTGCTGTTGCGTCTACGAGTATATGGCTACTGCTTTGCTTGGGGATGTTGCCCATTGGAAGCCGTCGCTAATTCCAAATCAAACCAGCCGTTGCTCCCACCTTCCACCCTTCGATCTCTTTCCACTACAAATCCGAATTGGAGATGGCATGTTGATGTCAAATCCGAAGCGTATGTGGGTGGGTTTCAGATATTTTGGTAAGTCTGTAAACCATATAATTTTTCGATTTAAACCGAGCCGTATTGTAAGAAATCAACCCTAGCTTTTGTTTGATTTTGGTGGTGAGATTTTGTGAATTTGATGTATTTTTTGATTAGTTTTTTGGGTTGATTAAGAATTGCATACAACATGTTTGATGAAATGTCTCAGTGAAAAATGTTATGATGAAGTCGCTTTGCCGAAACTGGTACTATTCTGCGTACACATTCTATGCGTACATAAATACAACCATTTATCCAATCACTGCAATTCCACTTGTTATTTACTGTACCTTACCGGAAAGTTTATAATTTGGTCGTTCATACACAAACTATGATGATATGAAATACGCTGTAATTTTTTTCAACTTTTCACTCTTGTGTGATTGTCTTTTTTTTTAAGTTACAGTGCAAATTTTGGCCACATCTAATGCTTTTTAATCTTCATCTTTTTTTGCTCACAGATTCGGAAGTTAGATGACTCTGAGTTCCGGAATGCTTTCTCTCGTGGAGTTATTCGTGTATGATTCAAACTAATATCTTAATGGTTCTATTTGTTGAAAAACATTTTTTTGTCATATGTGCTTTACTATCCACAAAAAATATAATTATAGGTGAAAGAGTACGATTCAAGCCTCTCTAGGAGCCGTAGTCGCAGCAGAAGCAAGAGCTATAGCCGTAGTCGCAGCAGGAGCCGAAGGTTGAATCCTTTTTCATTGCATTGTGACATTATAAACTTCTTTTGGAATCTCTTTTACTCGACTGTGTATTAAGAGGCATGATGTTCTGTTCTACTCTTAATCATAATCTGATCTTGCTTTTTTCATCTAGAGCAAATCCCCAAAAGCAAAGTCTTCTCGTCGCTCAAAATCTCGTTCAAAGTCTGCTTCTCCTCGTTCTCCGCGTTCTGGATCGGAACCACCTCGCCCATCAAAAGCAAGGTACACCATCCTTGGCTTACGTTTTATTGTTTTTTAGTTTTTTTTGTTGTTGTCCTTATTTCCTAATCTGAATCAAAACTATGATAATTGCTAATCACTGTCTATAAGTAGTTTGTTATGTTTCCTATTGTTTTAGTTGGATTTTTTGTTTTGTTTAGTTGTAGCTCGTATCTTCTCATGCTTTAATCATGCTCTAGCATTGCTAGAGATTAATATTTCTTTAAATAGGCAGTGGGAATGATTGTCCTCGTCATGACTTTATATGAGAAGTGTGCGTATTTACTTAGGATCTTGTTTGAAAATAGAGTAAATATATTCTTTAGTAGCCATGATTGTTGCGGTTTTTCTACGATTATATATAATTGAAACTTTTAACCTGATGATCTACTAAATTCTCATTCTGACTTATTCAAGGAATGTAAACTAATCTTAGCTACTGTTTGCTTTACAGGCGTACAGGAATGGTTCTCGACAAGCAGGTACAATGTCTAAATTCCTTCTGTTATCATTTTGATACTTGGTATGTTTTGTTAAAGTCGAGATTTTTAATTTGCAACTTCGTTTCGTATTTTCCATTAATAGGATGTTCGAGGCATGTCATTGATCGGATCAGAATACCTCATAATTGCATTGGGGAAGTTATTCTAATACGCACTGGGTCAAACAGGTAACACTTCATTTTGTTTTAAATTATGTGTAATGAAGTCCCAAATCATCAACTATTCCAACTTTTTAAACTACAGCCAGTCCTTGGATAAGTTGCTACCCTGGTTATGTTTTTTTTGCTAACTCATAAGGTCGTTCAAAGTGTTATCTTTAATGCATAGTGGATTATATCCTCTTATTTAAAATATAAATTAAGTATCCAATAATATCGACATTTGTAATCATATTTGACACTAATCGATTGAGAGTTCAGATGATGTCAAAACTGTTATAATTTTTGTTATAATTTTTTTAGATGTAATATTTTTGAAAACTGAGCAGGACCAAGGGAATATTAATCAATTTATGGGAGGTAATCAATCGATGTTAATCAATTTATGTTAAGAAATCAATCAATTGAAACTTAAAAAGTATGGGAGGTAATCATGGAAATCAATCAATTGATGTTAATCAATTTATGTTAAGAAATCAATCAATTGAAACTTAAAAAGTATGGGAGGTAATCATGGGAGGTAATCATGGGAGGTGTTTTGTAACTATATATATGATGTCAATTCCATAAACACTTTTACATTTCAAATTTGTGAACAAAGTAGTCAGTCATATATTGAAGATGAATTCCGGAATGAACAACAACAACAACAATGCAAATAGCAACATAAACAAAAACAACAATGAAGAGAACAACAACAATGCAATTAACAACACTCCATTGGTTATGTCAGCTAACCCCGATCTTCAGGTACATAACTATATCTATATGTTCGTACAACTATTTTATTACATGTTTTCATGATTTTAAGTTGTCACACTACATGATCTACAACCAAATGTTGTTCCATACAAAATCGTTTTTATATATAAAAATTAAAGTTTAGTTTATGTCAAGTCATTCTTTTATTACTTTATAGTTTTATAATAACTCATTATAAATCATTTAAACTTTATGTTTTGGTTTTCCAGATTGTTGAAAATCTGAAAAAACGAAAGAGAGAAGATAATTTATCAAAATGGTCATGGAATGAAATGATGAAAGTGATGAATTTCGTTTTCAAATACGTAATGTCTCAGTTTTAAACAGAAGTCGAGTTTATAGCCAAGAGAATGAAAGTGACGAAGATTAAAAAATTATGTTTTACTTTTTTACTATTTTAGTTTTCATAAAAATTTAAGTTTTTGTATGGAACGGTATTTTTATTTTAGTTAAATAATATGAAATTAATAGGACATTGTCCTCCATCAATTATATGCTTCTTTGTTTAGTATTACGATTTGTTTAGTATTACGTTATTACGATATGTTATATGTTTCTTTGTTTATTGAGTTTTTGTTATAATGGGTAGGTTTCGCAGATAGCTTTTAGTCCGAGAATTAAATCTATATTCTAGATAATTAACATGTCAAAATATAATAAGAAATAAAATAATATTTATTTCAATAATAATCTTTTCTGAACAAAAACATAAACCATGTGGAAAAAGAAAACTCAAATACTTCAATAAGCATATCAAAGAATATCTTCCTCATTTGTTTTCTCAATATCGAATGGAAGATATCTTAGTTACTTTTCAATTTAACATCATCGTGTAGGTAACAACATCCGGTATTATTTCTTTTTGAAACATTTTATCAAAAACCCATCTAGCCATATTCAAATCTCCAACACTGGGAATATACATATATAAGTTCACCGTACAATAATTTACACGGGCCGTTTTCTAATTCCTCAAGTGCTTGAAATAATTTACAAATGCAACGTCAATGGCCTACGAGCTCATGTCTTTTGATCAGTGTTTTAGTTAGTTACCTTCACTCAAAGCGTATTGTAATGCGTGTTCTGCTTCTTTTAGGAACTGTCGAGTTAGTTGCTTTTGACCTCGTCTGTAGACTATGCTTGCCCATTTATTTCGACTAAATTCTTGCTTCTTAGCTTCTTCATCTGTACCATTGCTTCAATAAGAATATTCAAAAACTGTTAGCTAATGTAAATAGCAACATAAGTGGTAAATAGTTCGTAATCTCAAAGATTTTATTTATATAGCTAATTATCTTTGACCAATTATATAATCTTTTCAACTATGAAGTTAAACTTAAAAGTACGACGTGTACTCTTTTTAGAACCTAAAGCTTTTTATTGTACCTTTTGCCATCTTGGATGTTTTGTTGCAATATAACTTCTCGAGGATGTCAGTGTCCATATCTTCTATTCCCGAGCCCTCTTCAAGATCCATCATCCTAAAAAAATCATAAAACCACAAAAGTAAATTTTCAACTTTTAATATAAAACAATAAAATATAAGAATACCTTGTATTTAGGAGATCAACGAGCAATTGTAGAGCACCCGAGTCACCACAAGCTTCCCATATCGCTGCACTAACTTCTATATTCGATGGTTGTCTCTCCCCTTCTGAATCAACAAGCTTTAACTACAAACAAAAAATGATCTTATTTTAATAGATAAAAATTAGATAATTACCTTAGTTTTTTTAATAGATACATATCATATATGTGATATAATTTATATTTATCGTCTTATCATTGGTTATCACATATGTTGTTAAAAATACGTTATTCGTTTTAAAACATATATATTTAATTTAATTTAACCATGATCTTACAGGAAATCTATACTGTTGAACTCTTTTCCGACCTCCAACCATGTTATTTTTGGTACAACCTAAAAGCTGTTCAAGTTGAGTATGTGTGGAAGGACGTCAAACGAAATAGATTAATCCTATTTTTACTTGATCGCAACGTAAGTTATAAATATATATTTTGTTAAGTATATAATATAATAGTTAAGTTTTAGTTAATAAATCCTATGTGCCATACAGAGAGATAAACTTGCGGCGATCGTCCCATCTAGCCTTATGAAGTTATATGATAATATGGATTTATCGGGTGGTCTGTTTTCAACTAGTCGTATTCGACTTGAAGGATTGTTCCCAGATGTATTTCCAAGGTATGAGGGTTATAGTTTAATACGATAGGAATGGGAAATTTTGATCAGCAAGGACACAGTTTTTTCGGTTGAATGGTAATGCCCAAGAAGGGTTCCCAGTTTACCCGATAGTGGATTCACTAAGAAATTTTGCGTATGATAAAACATCTCGTAAAATGATAATTGGTATGTCAAAAAAATGAACCAACCATTTATTTTATTTAAATTTTTTATAAAACGCAAACATTCCTACATTAACTACAAATATTAACTTTTAGATGTCGTTGGAAAAGTCATCACGGGAGGTCTGATTACTTATACACGTCGTCACTATTTATATCGTCTACACTCATGTGAACTATTTCTTGGGGATTCCACGTAAGTTTTTATACCTTATATATTTTTATGTATAATAAATATATCTTTACTATATCTAACTACTGACACAAACAAATACTTTCACTTACTTACTGACATGATGTTTTATGAATAGGAGACAAATAATGAAGCTTATATTGCATCGTAGCATACTTGAATTTCCGTCAATGCTTGCTAAAGCAATCAAAAATAAGATACTTTCACTTACTTACTGACATGATGTTTTATGAATAGGGGACAAATAATGAAACTTATATTGCATCGTAGCATACTTGAATTTCCGTCAATGCTTGCTAAAGCAATCAAAAATAAGGAAATAATTTACGTGACTCGAGTCAAACTTGTTCACTTGGAACACAGTAAGCAATTAATCTTTATTCAATTATTAATAAACTTACAATCTATTACTCTTTATAGTATTATTCATAATAATATACTCATATCCAATTTATATTAAATCAATGTCACTTACATTAATAAATGATATATCAATTACAGTGAACATTCTTGTATCAACGGCCTTAACGAATGTCGAGTTTAATACCAAAATGCCAGAAGCGGAAAATATGAGGAAGGAAATAGAACACGGGATGAAGGTGAAGACAACAAGCCTAAAGTGGAAGCCATTTAAAAAATGTGGATTGAACTTTTTATGTTTTTTATTTGTTTAAGTGTGTTGGAATGATGTAAACTTTCATGTTATTGTTTGGTAATTTAAGGCACGTTTTTTTTTAATATTTATATGAATGTTTCGAGACTTTATTATTTTCTTTGCCCTTATAAAATGCATCACCCCTATATTATTATGCTGTTTTTACTTTATATTATTTTAGATTTATTAAAGTACTTTAATTAATTAGTTAACTTGTGTCGTTATTGTGACAACCGTCAAATTCTAGGTGCAATTTATGCTCTATGTCTCTCTTATTGTCTACCGTTGCCTTTAACTGATCAATAGCCGGATACGCGACAATGTCGGAATCACTCCCGGAATCAATTTATATAAGTCCTAATACCAAGAAAACACCTATTGAACTTTCCTAAGTTCATAACTAATCATAATTAAGAACTTTCAATTAACAAAAAGGTCCAACGAAGCAAAAACGTAAAAACAAAAAAATCAGAAAAATCTGACAAAACGCACGGTGCGCAGCACCTAGTGCACGGTGCGCAGCATGTCACACCCCGCTAAAGCGGAAACACGAGATGTGAAGAGCAAAGATATCATTACACGAGATATAATAAATACAAACGGTTTTTAAGTCATTGAAGTTAGAAAACGTTTACAAAGTTCAAAGATAACCAAGTATTTAACAATACAGTACAACCACGATAGCTTATGTAAAAACTTCAAAAGACAATTCCCAGAGTAAATAAATAAGGTCTTCCCGATTCTTAATCACGTGACCTTCCTGACCCATCACAAGAGGTATGCACTTAACATCCTTACATTGCGTTTCCTGAAACAAGAGATCAAATGTCAACTACAATAAAGTAGTGAGTGAGTTACAGTTTTCTAGTCCTCGACTAAAAAGGTTTAGGTTAAGTATATCAATACTTAAAAGTTTCTAAAAGTAGGACAATACTTAAAGGATAGTTTCGATCCAAAAAAAGTTTGTTTAAGTAGGGTTGCGGAGATCGTATATCCATATACGCGCAAGAGAAATAAACTATTGATTGAAATCATGTATAACGACTACTTGGCATAATATAACCTAAGTGTTCACGAATAGATGAACCGTCGAGTAGCGGGTATTTGAGGTAACGCTCTATACCAATCGAGAAAAATAAGTACTTGAGCTAACACCCAAGATTTCGAGTGAGAAAACACTTGGACTAACATCCAAGATCAATCGATGAATAAACACTTGAACTAACATCCAAGATCAATCGATTGATGAGCACTTGAGCTAACACCCAAGATTTCGAGTGAGAAAACACTTGGACTAACATCCAAGATCAATCGATGAATAAACACTTGAACTAACATCCAAGATCAATCGATTGATGAGCACTTGAGCTAACACCCAAGTTGAAACGATTAAGATCTTAATACAGAATTTGGCTAACACTAAAGTGTACCTAGGCTAACACCTAAGTAAGGATCCGAGTGATATGTACTTAGGTCAACACCTAAGTGAGAAATGATGGTTTCCTAAGTATTGATACTCATACTAAGCGGCTTAAACAAGCTAGAAGTATGTAAAGAAACCGAGCACTATTAGTCGAGAGGCACTTACGAATCGCGTTATATTCTCATCAAGAGTCACGTTAGTTATACGATTAATCAAAATTCATACGGGTGCCGAGAGTGGCATAAAGTAAGTTTATCACAGATTTGAACCAATAAAACGATTAAAGGTGGCTAACCATTAAGCCGAAAAAGGGTGGCAAACCATTTAGTTTATTGTATGCCAAACGGGCAATTAAAACTGTTTTCGCATGTAAGTTCCACAAAACGTTCAATAAGAGTTCAATAGAAATAAAACGTTGCAAGAATTCATAATAGTTCCAAAGTTCATTTAGATCTCATGTTTCCCCCAAAAGTTATGTAAAACAATAAATAAAAGTGGGGTTGTAACTCACGGATTGCGAAGATGACGAATACGGAATATCGGTCGGAAAGGAGCCGGGAATCACGGAATGCCTAAGAATTACCAAGATTATCCAAAAGTTAACATTTTATTAAGTTACCTTGTAATTGAGATTAGGTAGCTTTTGGTTGTAAATAAGTGTTAAGTCCAATATTGTTCCGAAAAGTTGGTCCGAAGCGATTAACGTTTGCATTTAGTCCGAAAGTTTATTGTTTTTGATTATTACGTCTTAAGTGCTTTTGCTTACTGAAGTGATTTTATAATTTCTAGGGAAATTTGGGCAGCGCTTCCGCGCCCAAATTTCATGCCCAAAAATTATATCGTCACTTCCGCTCCCAAATCACCTAAAACACAATAATATATATAATGTAGTTCAAAATAGTCCAATGTAGGTCACCAAAGTTATTAGTCTTGTCCATCTCAGTCTAAAAATGATAGCGGTAAAAATCCAGAATATAACCATGATCTTAAAACGAGTTAAAACGACAATTTTCGGGGGAACAGCAGCTCGGTGCTGCGCACCAGAGCACTGGTGCTGCGCACCAGCTGCTGTCCATTTCCCGTTTTGTGTTTTTCTTGCCAAAAAACGTTTTGTGACTTATTGATTTCGACATGCAACCAGTAGATACTTTATAATATGATGTTTTCACAGTTTCTAAACAACTTTTAGCCACAAAATCATAGATCTAGGTGCTATTTAGACAAAAATCGTTTTTATATGAAAATGACATAATCTCTACAAATATTCGTTTTTGTTGTTTAGATTGTACATGCAATTAGTAAATATCATCCAAAACATCATTTCAACAGTTTCTAAAACATTTTTATTCACAGATTCGTGGATTTAAAGAGTGTTTCGATTTAAAAAAGTTTTTGACCATAAAAGTCAAAGATTTGTATAAAACACATTTTCAACCGTTTGATCTTTCATGCAACTGATTATTTATGTAAAAATAGTGAAAAGAATGAAATCTACCGAAGGAAAAGCTTGGATGATGAGTTTTGGCCGGATTTGATCTTCAAAAATCTTTGCAACGGTGGTCCTTTTTCGAAATCTTTTGTTTCCTTTAGCTTCTTTGGATGATATGGACGATTTGTATGGTTTAGAAATGGTTTTTAATGGTGTAATGTCACTGGTTTGCCTTGAGTTTTTAGAGAGAAAATAGAGAGGAAGAGAGAGTTTGTTAACTAGGTGTAAACTAGTGTGTGTTTTGGATTAAATAAAATGAAAAAATGAAAATGAAATAGGTAGGGAGTTAATTCTGGACTTAGGGACTGGTAAAAATCAGTAAAGGGTCGTTTGTGATTGGTGGAATTGGGTGGTGGTGGTGTAAAACGAGAAAAGGATTAAAAATGTAACATTTTTGAAAATTCTGGAGCCAGGTGCTGCGCACCGGGCTGTTTTCCGGAAATCCTGATTTTTCGTTTTTGCGTTATTGCTTCGTTGGACCTTTTTGTTAATTGAAAGTTCTTAATTATGATTTGTTATGGACTTAGGAAAGTTCAATAGGTGATTTTCTTGGTATTAGGACTTATAATTTGATTCCGAGAGTTGTTCCGACATTGGTTCCGACAAAAATACGGATATAAAAGTTTGCGAACTAGAACAATATGAACACAAAAGAGTAACGAGAGATTCGAACCGAGAAAGTAACTGAAGGAATTACCTGAGTTTTGGACGGTTGTCACATCATCCCCGGGTTGAAAGAAATTTCGTCCCGAAATTTGACTCGTCACATCAGGTGGAAGTGTCTTTGAATAAGTGAGGATGCTTTTGACGTATCTGGTCTCCACGTTCTCACGTGAATTCCTGACCACGTCGAGAGTTCCAACGAACTTTGACGATGGGAACGCGGCTTTGCCGGAGTTGTTTGACCTCTCGGTCTACGACTTCAAGTGGTTCCTCGAAGAAATTGAGCTTGTTGTCGATTTTGACCTCGTCGAGTGGGATGACGATGGTCTCATCCGAAAAGCACTTTTTCAAGTGTGAGACATGGAACACGTTAAGAACATTGGAAAAAAAAAACAGGCGAGAGTTGGAGTCGATAAGCTACGGGACCAATGCGCTCGATACTTCGAACGGTCCGGTGTACCTCGAACTTAGTTTACCGCGTTTTCCCGAAGCGAACTACCCCTTTCCATGGCGATACTTTGAGAAGAACTCGGTCGCCGACTTGGGATTCGAGGGGTTTCTTCGGTTATCGGCGTAGCTCTTTAGCCGAGTACGGGACGTCTTCAATCGCTCCCTGATGGTGGTGATCTTGTCGATGGTTTCTTGAACAATGTCGAGCCTTGTAAGCTGTCGGTTTCCGGCTTCAGGCCACCAGGCGGCGATCGGCACTTGCGTCCATGTAGAACCTCGAACAGGGCTCACGTAATGCTAGCATGGTAGCTGTAGTCGTACAGAAACTCAACCAATGGGAGGTGAGTATCCCAACTTCCTCCAGAGTCAACTACACATGCCCTAAGCATATCATCATGTGTTTGGATCGTCCATTCGCACTGACCGTCGGCCGGAGGGTGGTAAGCGGTGCTGAGGTCGAATCGCGTTTCGAGGGATTTCTGAAGCGCGTTCCGCAAGCGAGATGCGAAACGGCTATCTGTCAGGAATGATGGGGAGAGGTGTATCGTGGCGAGAGATGATATCGTTGGTGTAGATTGTTGCGAGCTTCACCATCGAGTGGGTTGCTCGAATCGACAAGAAGTGAGCAGACTTAGTTAAACGGTCCACAATTACCCAAATTGTGCCGTTACCCTTTGTCGTTCTGGGTAAATGGAGTGTCGGGGACGGTGGCCTAGCGATCTTCGAGAATTTCTCGATCGCTTCTAACTTAGCCGGATCCACATGGGTCCCTTCTTGGTTAACCATGTGACCAAGGAAATGTACTTCTCGGGGCCAAAATTCACACTTAGAGAATTTGGCGTACAGCTTCAGATCTCGGAGGAGTTCTAGGACGAGTTTCAAGTGTTTCGCGTGATCCTCCTTGGTTCTCGAGTAGATAAGAATATTATTGACGAATACGATCACGAATTTATCCAGGTAGGGTCTACCACTCGGTTCATTAAGTCCATGAACACCGCTGGTGCGTTGGTTGGACCGAACGGCATGACTAGAAATTCGTAATGACCGTAACGGGTACGAAGAACGGTCCTTGGAATGTCGGCCTTACTGACAAGAACCTGATGGTGACCCTAGCGGAGGTCGATTTTCGAGAAGTAGGTTGCTCCCTGCAACTGTTCGAAGAGGTCATCGACCCTCAGGAGTGGGTATCGGTTCCTGACAGTTAGCCTGATGAGTTCACGGTAGTTGATGCACACACGAAAGGATCCGTCTTTCTTTTGACGAAGAGCGTGGGGGCTCCCCAGGGAGACGAGCTTAGGACGAATGAGACCATGATCCAAAAGTTCCTGGAGCTGTTTGGATAGCTCCTGCATTTCCGGTGGGGCTAGACGATACGGTGTCCTAGCGACCGGTGCCGAACCAGGAATGAGGTCTATCCGGAATTCCATTTGTCGATGGGGTGGTAGCCCCGGGCAATTCTTCGGGAAAGACTTCAGGATGATCCTCGGCTACGGGAATATCTTGTATGTGAATCTCCTTGGGTTTACGTTTGACAACGTGGGCAAGGAATGCGTCACAGTCCTTCTCGGGATACATACGCATTTCGATGGACGACACGAGACGGAGTGATTGTCCGAGTTTGTTTTCCTTGTACAACTAAGGTTTCAGTATCCGAAAGAGGGATGCGGATGAGTTTGTCGAAACAGACTATCTCGGCTTGGAAACGAGACGACCAGCCCATTCCAACGATAATGTCAAAGCTTGCAGCTCTATCGAGATCAGGTCGGTGGGGAGAGTCTTATCGGTCAAGCGCATCGAATGTCCTAGGATTATGTCCTTAGCTTTGAATTCTTGACCGTTAGCAGATTCGGTAGTAAAGCTATCCTTAGGAACTTTAGACCCTAGATCGATAAGGGATCTAATTTCTAAGGACACCAGGCTTCTCTCTGCTTATGAATCGAATAACATAGATGCGGAATATCGTTCACAGGAAATTTACCTGTCGTCGTGTTTGGGTCGTACCTCGTCTCTTCGCTAACGATTACGGAGCGCGTCCTCGGCCTTGCCCGGCCTGATTTGGTTTAGCATTTCGCAATTTGGGGCAAGACTTTCGGAGGTGTTTGTCGCTTCCGCATTTGTAGCAAACTGACTTCTTCCTCTTACCACCAGTTTCCTCTTGGCAGCACCAGGGGTAGTGTCCCGCTTCGTTACATATTCTGCACACCTGGCAGTTTCCAGCATGATGGAAGTTGCATTTGCCACACTTGGGGTGCGGCCCGGTGTACATTCGGGGTCCGGTTGTGGGGGTGGCAACTATTGCAAGGTTGTGCGCGGTTTTGGGTTTCTTGATGTGGTCGTCTGTAATTGGTTGTTGATCAGCTTTTCGTTTAACATTTACCTCTTGCTCGACAGGTGTTGGAGTGGTAAGGAGGTCGCTGGTTAGACGATGAGCGAGGGAAACTGCGCTCTGTCTCGTCAGCGGCTCAGCAGAGATCACCATCCCTCTGATTTCGGGAACAAGGCCGGAGATGTATCGGTCGATCCAGTTTTCCTCTGGGGTTACCAACCTTGGCACCAGTCTGGCCAGTTCATGGAAACGGGTAGTGTATCCGTCGATGTCGTTGCCGACCATCGCGTGATTCCAAAGCTCTGCCTCGAGCTTCTTCATCTCACCCTTAGAGCAGTATTCCCTCATGAGGAGATTCTTGAATTCGTCCCAAGTGAGGGCATAAGCAGTTTCACGTCCTCGGGTTTGGATCACGAGGTTCCACCACGATAGGGCCCGTCCGTGGAGTACGCAGGAGGCATACTCCACCTTATTAGTTTCAGCACATCGGCTAATGTGTAGGACTGATTCGATGCTTTCGAACCAGGAGAGTAGCCCTACAGCACCAGTGGTGCCATGAAACTCCTTTGGCTTACAAGCCATAAAGCCCTTATATGTGCAAACGGGGAGGTTTCGGTTTTGGTTCGAGTTATCTCCCTGTTGTTGTTGGTTTTGGTTGTTGTTTATCTCAGCAGTGATCTGGGCGATCATGTTGGGCATGGCAGCGTTAAAACGAGCAGCGACCTGCTCGGCTATGAGGCTAGCATTGCTTCGCGTAGGAGCCATGTTTCTACAGCAGAAAAAGAAAACCAGTTTAGAACGCACGAATAGGAATAGGTGATAGGAATTTAAAGAATGTCTAGTGACCGTGATAACATAAGAAGAATTAAGGAAGGATAAATAGCACACGCACGATAATGGTTACGGGATGATAGTACTATTCAAGCACAACCGAAGGTAAGGATAATAGTGATAGAAGTTCCATTTCGTAAAGTCGGTTACCTGTTTCATAGTGCTAACAAGGAAAATTTGAAACATGAATACTAACGTGAGTTTTAAGTTGCTACAGATACAGAGAAGTTACAACCTAACTAGGGTACAATACATGGCGTGAAATAAGCTACTGAAGCATGTTAAGGGGCATCTTCGGTAAAATAACGGAATCAAGGTACTCATCGCTAGACACACGCTCACTAGGTGTCGATTAGTCCTTGGTGTCGACTGAGTCGAAGAGACGATTCGAAGGGAATGCTCGGATAGACGGCGAGCGGTGTCGGAGGCCTGGCACAGAAGACGAGCATGTTTCTCAGTCTCCTTAATAGGTCCCGGAAGGTCTCTGCGGAGTGAAGGGAACTTGGCTCTAGAGTTCTCCTCCGAAGAGTCGGTAGGATCGAGGTGCTGAGTTCTCGACGCGGTGACGTCTTCAAGGATCTCAGTCGAGGATACGGTTCGAGAGTACGAGTGCGCGAATCGACGCGACGGTTCAGACTTAACGAGAGTTGCGATAAGATGGAACGAGTAATTATAGTTACAGGAAAATGTAAATAGGACAGTGCATGTTCGGGTCAGTCACGTGAGAATCCGGGAATCGGGAACTGTTGACTCAAAATCGTTTAACAATAGCAATTACGTTCCGTGCTTGCATAATTTATTCCGAACTAGGCGTAGTTGGCCAAATTACGCATAGTTAGTAATGAGTCATGCATTTGCGGAATTAATCCACTAAAGTTTAAAACTCGTGAAATGATTTTTCGAGAAAGCCTTGGTTATAGTTTGGTTTTGAAAATTTTGAAAATTTTGAAAACCTGTATTCACTATAACCTGTGCTCTGATACCAAGTCTGTCACACCCCGCTAAAGCGGAAACACGAGATGTGAAGAGCAAAGATATCATTACACGAGATATAATAAATACAAACGGTTTTTAAGTCATTGAAGTTAGAAAACGTTTACAAAGTTCAAAGATAACCAAGTATTTAACAATACAGTACAACCACGATAGCTTATGTAAAAACTTCAAAAGACAATTCCCAGAGTAAATAAATAAGGTCTTCCCGATTCTTAATCACGTGACCTTCCTGACCCATTTCAAGAGGTATGCACTTAACGTCCTTACATTGCGTTTCCTGAAACAAGAGATCAAATGTCAACTACAATAAAGTAGTGAGTGAGTTACAGTTTTCTAGTCCTTGACTAAAAAGGTTTAGGTTAAGTATATCAATACTTAAAAGTTTCTAAAAGTAGGACAATACTTAAAGGATAGTTTCGATCCAAAAAAAGTTTGTTTAAGTAGGGTTGCGGAGATCGTATATCCATATACGCGCAAGAGAAATAAACTATTGATTGAAATCATGTATAACGACTACTTGGCATAATATAACCTAAGTGTTCACGAATAGATGAACCGTCGAGTAGGGGGTATTTGAGGTAACGCTCTATACCAATCGAGAAAAATAAGTACTTGAGCTAACACCCAAGATTTCGAGTGAGAAAACACTTGGACTAACATCCAAGATCAATCGATGAATAAACACTTGAACTAACATCCAAGATCAATCGATTGATGAGCACTTGAGCTAACACCCAAGATTTCGAGTGAGAAAACGTTTACAAAGTTCAAAGATAACCAAGTATTTAACAATACAGTACAACCACGATAGCTTATGTAAAAACTTCAAAAGACAATTCCCAGAGTAAATAAATAAGGTCTTCCCGATTCTTAATCACGTGACCTTCCTGACCCATCACAAGAGGTATGCACTTAACGTCCTTACATTGCGTTTCCTGAAACAAGAGATCAAATGTCAACTACAATAAAGTAGTGAGTGAGTTACAGTTTTCTAGTCCTCGACTAAAAAGGTTTAGGTTAAGTATATCAATACTTAAAAGTTTCTAAAAGTAGGACAATACTTAAAGGATAGTTTCGATCCAAAAAAAGTTTGTTTAAGTAGGGTTGCGGAGATCGTATATCCATATACGCGCAAGAGAAATAAACTATTGATTGAAATCATGTATAACGACTACTTGGCATAATATAACCTAAGTGTTCACGAATAGATGAACCGTCGAGTAGCGGGTATTTGAGGTAACGCTCTATACCAATCGAGAAAAATAAGTACTTGAGCTAACACCCAAGATTTCGAGTGAGAAAACACTTGGACTAACATCCAAGATCAATCGATGAATAAACACTTGAACTAACATCCAAGATCAATCGATTGATGAGCACTTGAGCTAACACCCAAGATTTCGAGTGAGAAAACACTTGGACTAACATCCAAGATCAATCGATGAATAAACACTTGAACTAACATCCAAGATCAATCGATTGATGAGCACTTGAGCTAACACCCAAGTTGAAACGATTAAGATCTTAATACAGAATTTGGCTAACACTAAAGTGTACCTAGGCTAACACCTAAGTAAGGATCCGAGTGATATGTACTTAGGTCAACACCTAAGTGAGAAATGATGGTTTCCTAAGTATTGATACTCATACTAAGCGGCTTAAACAAGCTAGAAGTATGTAAAGAAACCGAGCACTATTAGTCGAGAGGCACTTACGAATCGCGTTATATTCTCATCAAGAGTCACGTTAGTTATACGATTAATCAAAATTCATACGGGTGCCGAGAGTGGCATAAAGTAAGTTTATCACAGATTTGAACCAATAAAACGATTAAAGGTGGCTAACCATTAAGCCGAAAAAGGGTGGCAAACCATTTAGTTTATTGTATGCCAAACGGGCAATTAAAACTGTTTTCGCATGTAAGTTCCACAAAACGTTCAATAAGAGTTCAATAGAAATAAAACGTTGCAAGAATTCATAATAGTTCCAAAGTTCATTTAGATCTCATGTTTCCCCCAAAAGTTATGTAAAACAATAAATAAAAGTGGGGTTGTAACTCACGGATTGCGAAGATGACGAATACGGAATATCGGTCGGAAAGGAGCCGGGAATCACGGAATGCCTAAGAATTACCAAGATTATCCAAAAGTTAACATTTTATTAAGTTACCTTGTAATTGAGATTAGGTAGCTTTTGGTTGTAAATAAGTGTTAAGTCCAATATTGTTCCGAAAAGTTGGTCCGAAGCGATTAACGTTTGCATTTAGTCCGAAAGTTTATTGTTTTTGATTATTACGTCTTAAGTGCTTTTGCTTACTGAAGTGATTTTATAATTTCTAGGGAAATTTGGGCAGCGCTTCCGCGCCCAAATTTCATGCCCAAAAATTATATCGTCACTTCCGCTCCCAAATCACCTAAAACACAATAATATATATAATGTAGTTCAAAATAGTCCAATGTAGGTCACCAAAGTTATTAGTCTTGTCCATCTCAGTCTAAAAATGATAGCGGTAAAAATCCAGAATATAACCATGATCTTAAAACGAGTTAAAACGACAATTTTCGGGGGAACAGCAGCTCGGTGCTGCGCACCAGAGCACTGGTGCTGCGCACCAGCTGCTGTCCATTTCCCGTTTTGTGTTTTTCTTGCCAAAAACGTTTTGTGACTTATTGATTTCGACATGCAACCAGTAGATACTTTATAATATGATGTTTTCACAGTTTCTAAACAACTTTTAGCCACAAAATCATAGATCTAGGTGCTATTTAGACAAAAATCGTTTTTATATAAAAATGACATAATCTCTACAAATATTCGTTTTTGTTGTTTAGATTGTACATGCAATTAGTAAATATCATCCAAAACATCATTTCAACAGTTTCTAAAACATTTTTATTCACAGATTCGTGGATTTAAAGAGTGTTTCGATTTAAAAACGTTTTTGACCATAAAAGTCAAAGATTTGTATAAAACACATTTTCAACCGTTTGATCTTTCATGCAACTGATTATTTATGTAAAAATAGTGAAAAGAATGAAATCTACCGAAGGAAAAGCTTGGATGATGAGTTTTGGCCGGATTTGATCTTCAAAAATCTTTGCAACGGTGGTCCTTTTCCGAAATCTTTTGTTTCCTTTAGCTTCTTTGGATGATATGGACGATTTGTATGGTTTAGAAATGGTTTTTAATGGTGTAATGTCACTGGTTTGCCTTGAGTTTTTAGAGAGAAAATAGAGAGGAAGAGAGAGTTTGTTAACTAGGTGTAAACTAGTGTGTGTTTTGGATTAAATAAAATGAAAAAATGAAAATGAAATAGGTAGGGAGTTAATTCTGGACTTAGGGACTGGGAAAAATCAGTAAAGGGTCGTTTGTGATTGGTGGAATTGGGTGGTGGTGGTGTAAAACGAGAAAAGGACTAAAAATGTAACATTTTTGAAAATTCTGGAGCCAGGTGCTGCGCACCCAGCAAGGGGTGCTGCGCACCGGGCTGTTTTCCGGAATTCCTGATTTTTCGTTTTTGCGTTATTGCTTCGTTGGACCTTTTTGTTAATTGAAAGTTCTTAATTATGATTTGTTATGGACTTAGGAAAGTTCAATAGGTGATTTTCTTGGTATTAGGACTTATAATTTGATTCCGAGAGTTGTTCCGACATTGGTTCCGACAAAAATACGGATATAAAAGTTTGCGAACTAGAACAATATGAACACAAAAGAGTAACGAGAGATTCGAACCGAGAAAGTAACTGAAGGAATTACCTGAGTTTTGGACGGTTGTCACACAGCACCTCTTGCCAGATTTCAAAAAAATTTACATTTTTAGTCCTTTTCTCGTTTTTATAAACAACCAACCAATCATACACGATTTGTAACACTCATTTTCTGCATTTCTCAGCCTCCAAGACTATTATTACCCCCACTTTACTTTTCCTTTCATTTTCTTTTTGAAAGAAAAACATAAAACACACACATACACCATTTCCTTAACTCTCTCTCTCTAACCCATCTTCTTCTCCATCAAAACCAGAAAGTTGCAGCCACTAAACCCATTAAAATCATCATCCAAAAACGTTTTAACATCAAGGGAAGCAAGAAGGATCAAGTCTATTTCGGTTTCAAAGCTTCTTTTTTTTTTCACCATTTTTGGAGCTCTAGATCCTCCTTCACCATCATCTAAGCATTTTCATCCGGTAGAAATCTTCCTTTTTATATATATTATCAATCTAACTCATTGCATGTATGATCAAAGCCATAAAAACAAGTTTTAAGGAAGTTTTATAACCATTTTTATACAAAAACGGGATTTTAATAAATAGTGGTTAAATCTTTGTTTTTATGGATAAAAGTTGTTTATAAACTGATATAATGATGATTAATAAGGTTTATACCGATTGCATGTCAAGATCTACCACTTACATAAACGATTTTGCAAGAAAAACTCGAAAAAGGAAGAACAGCAGGGTAGGTGCTGCGCACCTATGTACAGGTGCTTAGCACCGACCTGCTGTCCTTCCCGAAAATGTCGTTTTGGCCGTTTAAAAACTTGGTTACGCGTTCTGACTTTTGAGACCTGACATTTAGGACTGATTTTTGTAAAAATGAACATATTGGTGACTTATATTGGACTTAATTGACTAAGATAAACATGTTTGAAAACGTTATGTTAGTATATATGTTTTGTAAGCGGGAAAGTGGTTAATATTTTTGGACATAGAATTTGGGCGCGGAAGCGCTGCCCAAATTTCGTTAGGAAATATAAAACACTTTGGCAAACAAAACATATTTAACATAACAACAATAACATCAACTTTGGACTTTTTGACTAAAACAAAACGTTAACCGTTTCGGACAATATTGGACAAAATGGACTTTGACACTTAAAGTTTGACTAAAAATTTACTTATATTACATAATATAACACAAATTTCATTTATTATATATTAGGTATAATAACTTAATATAATAATAACACTTGAACAAATCTTGGTATCCTTAGGCATTCGGTGATTCCCGGCTCTCATTTCCGACCATTCTTCCAAGTTCTTATCTTCGCAACCCGTGAGTTACACCCCTCCTATCTTTTACCATTTTAAGTACTCTTTTTGGGGGAAACATGAGATCAAACTTTTTGTGAACTTGATAAACTATTTTGACTTTGAACTTATTGAACTATTTTGACTTTGAACTTATTGAACTATTTAGACTTTGAACTTGATAAACTATTTTGACTTTGAACTTATTGAACTATTTTGACTTTGTACTTATTGAACTATTTTGACTTTGAACTTATTGAACTATTTTGACTTTGAACTTATTGAACTATTTTGACTTTGAACTTATTGAACTATTTTGACTTTGAACTTATTGAACTATTTTGACTTTGAACTTATTGAACTATTTTGACTTTGAACTTATTGAACTATTTTGACTTTGAACTTATTGAACTATTTTGACTTTGAACTTTTTGAACAACTAATTGATCTCTTATGCGTAAATTATTTGACTTTACTTAAACTTATTAGTTCTCTCTCTCTCTCTTGACTAAACTAATTATTGATGCTTGTATACGTAACCAACCCTTGATGAAGCTATAACATGTTTCTTAAGTGATAGATCTCTCTCTCTCTCTTTTAAATAAAATTACTTAGTGCCCGATGTTTCTGTTTCTCTGACATTCACACTATTAACTACTTAGCCGTATAGTAATTATGAGTATCGATACTTAGGAAAGAACCGTTCCTTGCTTAGATGGCAGTCTAAGTACATATTACTAAGTTCTGTTTAATTTCCCGTTGAGAGGCGGGGAGTTGGGGCCTCACGGTTGGATAATCGGATTAGTGTGAACACTTAAGTTATAGATGCCAAGAGGTTGATACAAGAAAATCTAATTAGTTACTTACGCATAAACTTATAAACTTTTAGCGATTGATATCCGCTTCTACTATTTGACTAAATTTGTCTCTATTTGGTCTTTACAAACTTAGGGCACCAGTTCGCCCGTTACTTAAACTCTAGAGTATATAAATTCTTTAAGCGACTTTTCTCCGCTAATCTCCTTTTTGGAAATTTCTACTTTTATATACTTTACTTACATTTTTGAACGTACTTGAACTTATATTGGTCGTACTTGAACTCATTTTTAAACTTACTTAAATTTATTCCAAAGTACTTGGAATTGTCTTGAAATTGGGTTATTCTTGAATTTTAAGCACTTAAATTTAATTAAGTTACTCTCGAATTTTAAGTATCTGATCTTACCTTGAAATTCTTTGACTTGAACTCTTTAATTGAACTTTTCTTCATCATAAACTGTAACTCACTCACTACGTTTTCGTAGTTGACACTTTATCTCATGTTTCAGGAAAACTAAGCGTAAGTTATGAAGTGCATTGCTCAGGCGGGTCCAGCTAGTTATGTGAAGAGTAATACGGGAAAAGACATTTGATATTTGGGAATTTTTATTAAAATACTTTACTATGTATTTGTCGTTTTATACTTACGGATCTTGGTTGTATCTTTCGAACATGGTTACCCTTTTAATTTCAATTTATATGACTTGAACCGTTGACTTTTGGTATAACTCGTGAAATGATTCTTTGCTCTTCACGTTCCGTGTTTCCGCTTTAGCGGGGTGTGACAGACTTGGTATCAGAGCACGGGTTATAGTGAAAACGGTTTTCAAAATTTTTCAAAAAGTTTTCGAAACCAAAACTATAACCAAGGCTTTTCAAAAAAAAAAAAAAAAAAAAAAAAATCATTTTCGGGTTCAAACTTTAGTATATTATTTTTCGCAATTGCATGATTATCTTTTTCAACTATGCGTGACTTGATCAACCATCCATAGTTCAAAATGAATTATGCAAGAACGAAAAAGGAATTGCTATCGTTAACGGTTTTTGGGTCGAAAAATTCCCGGTCTTATCAATTCCCGATTCTCACATAACTGACCCGTGCATGCAATTTACTTACGTGTTTCCTATTTCTAGTTTCCCCCGTACTTGTGTAACTCGATGCTCGCAGATTCGACACGTCTCAGTCGTCCCGTTCGCGATCACCTTTTCGATCTCAGTCACGATTCCCTCCCGAGCCGTTTCCCCATTGCGCGAACCTTCAAAGGGCCACACGGCCTCCGAGAGTCAACGTCACCAGACGACCGACCCGACGGAGGATACGTCGATGGCGAGCAGCAGCAGTAGCGGATCCAGCCCGAGGACTGTACTACCCCCTCCTCCACCAGCGCCCGCTACAGCATCGCCGCCGTCCTAAGGGCCCCACTCTAAGATTGACCGCGCGTAGACAGATCATCCACCCCGGCCGTCTTCCAGATCGGATGACCGGACAACAGTCTTATCCGTCTCAACCCACTCCTCTCCCTATACCGACCATGGATTGGTACCATTGTGAACGCCAGTTCCTAGAGGAGAGACGACGTACCCAGGAGACCGGACTCTCCCGACCTATGATTTCACCTTCCCATCAGCCTCCCCCGCCGGCCGCACTCTTCCACTTCCAACGAGAGATTCGAGGACTTGCAAGGAGACCCAGTAGCAAGGGCTCCTCAACAGCGAAGTCACCAATGTTGCGCATCAGTTGTCCGAGCAGTCATTGCGAATCATCGCCTCGACCCGAGCCACGACACGAACTGTGCAGCGTCTCGTTGGGACGTGTGTGATCATGGGGACTCTATTGGCGGTCAGTGCCGCTAAGATGTTTCCAGGAAGGCGTCATTAATAGAATTTCCTTGGTATTTGTACCAAAGGCTTGAGTTGCAACTTTCCCTTGAACACAACCCGAGGCCATTCTTACTTCTATTTCCTTGTATCGTACTCGTACTCTCTCTTCTTATTCCGAACTATGTACTCGACTCCTCAGTATTATAATTAATGGAAATTCTCTACCCTTATCGTCTATACCCGCCGTTCTCGTGTGAACCCTGACATCGTCGTTGAACCATTCTATCGTTATCGCTTAAATCATCGTCGTGCATGTACTGACTATCCGTTCATATTACTCCTGTGTATTGGTTACTATTAACCCCTGACTTAAATCCTTATCACAAATTCCTAATCGTACGCCCTACACCAATTCCTTCTTTCCATTGTGGAACCATGCCTCCCAAGAGGAGCCGCGTTGACCTTATGGCTGAGCAGATAACAGCGCAGTTCAAAGCGGCACTCCCAAGCACGGTCGCCCAGATCATCGATGGGATCAACGACGGAGTTTTCGGGGACGACAACCCCAACGTCGACTACCCGGAGTTCAACCCTGACCATAACCTTCCCTTCTTCCCAGCCACCATCGAGCAAGAAGAAGGTGAACACCTCAGAAACAATAAACCCCTTCTCCCTCCTGTACCAGTCCAACAGGATGAGGAGGAAGACCCTGGAACCAACAACCTCCCTTTCCCTCCAACCCGCATCCAGCGAAGGGGGAAATAAGAAAAGGAAGGTTCATCATTAGCCCACAAGAAGAAACAGTAACAAGCAACCAACACCTCCGTGGGACTTGCTCCATAGCGCTTACCACAAAAACTTTCTATACTCTCGCAATCACAGCCAAGGAAGCACGTCCGGACCCCAATGTAATTACGTGTACGTTTCCCTATCAACTTCCATCCTTCTTCCTTGCTATTCGATGAAGGAGCTGAAAGAAGCTCTGTCTCCTTAGAATTTAGACCCCTCATTTACCTGGGATCTAAAGTTCTTAAGGGTAGCTCACTATCGAGTATGACAACGGTCAAGAGTTCGAAGCTATGAATACAATCTTAGGACGTTCACCATGCTTACCCGACAAAATTTTCCCCATCGATCTCACTCCTATCAAACTGGAAAGTTTAGACGTCATCATCAAAATGGACTGGTCATCTCATTTTCGAGCCACGACCGTTTGTTTCGACAAACTCATCTGTATCCCCCTTTTTCAGGGAGTAAAACTCTCGTCGTCTAGGAGGACAAACCCGGATGACGACTTCGCAGCTTGTCGTCTCTAAAAATGTGCAAGTACCTCGAGAAGGACTACGACTTACCCCTCGCCCATGCCGCCAGACGTAAACCTAAGGAAAGCCGAGTCCAAGACATTCCTGTAGTCAAGGACCACCCAGAGTCTTTCCTGAGAATTTTCCTGAGCTACCGCCGCATTGACAAGTTGGAATTCCGAATAGACCTCGTTCCTGGCACAACACCGGTCGCCAAGACACCATGCCGTCTGGCACCACTCGAAATGCAAAAGCTGCCAAGGCAGCTGCAGGAACTTCTAAACCATGACCAAAGCAGTTCAACCAGAGGTGCCCAACTTCGGAAAAACCGGAACCGAAGTTATTATCAACGGAGTAAGGAAAAAAAAACAAATGAAACAAGTCAAAGATTAGAAGGTATCATCACTTTATGTAAACCATATATATTCATTATTGTGATGTTTGATATAAATGTTCTAAATGTAATTAACCTTGATAGTAATATATTAAATTGATGCCTATTAACACTTCATGTTCTCCCATATATGAATTAGAAATGGTATACTATTACCTTTATTCGAAGAAGTCGCAGATCAACAAATACAAGATGATCCATATGATTTTGTTTATGATGGTATGCCTAAGGAGTCTCGTGTGTTAAAACAACAAAACCCATGTTCACATTGTGGAGCAAAGCGATTCAAGTTTGAATTTCCTACCTTTTGTTGTATGAGTGGGCTCACAAAATTGTCTAGCTTAGAAATTCCAGACGAACTTTACCGTCTTTTTACGTCGCAAGAGGAGGTAGGAAAACGTTTTAGGCAAAATATACGCGGTTACAATACAAACTTTTCATTCACCTCAAGGGGGGTAACCTTAGATACGACAATGACCAATATGACAAACGGTGTATATACGTTCCGTGCGCACAAAGGTATATATCACAAAATCGATCAGTTAGTTCCGAGGGATGGAAAGCCTAGGTACTTGCAGTTGTATTTCTACGATCCCGATACAGAACTAGATCATAGACTTCAATGGCCCAATCCTGATAGAGATATCACCGAGAGGTTAACTCGTGTTCTTTCTACGAACCCTTATGTGACAACATTTCGAAGTCTTTCCGAACTAGGACCACTCGACAACTACAGGGTGACCTTAAATGCGTCGGTGGAAGTTGACCAGAGGGTGTACAACCGACCAACCACATCCGAGGTTTAAAGTAAGTTTTCTTTTTCTTTTATAGTATATATATATATATATATATATATATATATATATATATATATATATATATATATATATATATATATATATATATATATATATATATATATAGTATATATATATATATATATATATATATATATAGTAAAGATATAATTAAAATATACCATTATACAGGTTGCAGGTATTTGGCTTGAAGGTAATGACAATATCACTGCATACAAAAGAAGTATTGTTGTCTATGGTAGATCCGAATACAGTCAAAATATTCAACCGTACTTCGGCTGCTATGACCTGTTGTCTTATCCTTTGTTTTTTCCCAACGGTGAGTCGGGATGGCATAATAACATACCACGACATGGAGTGTCGATTAACGAGATTGATAATGACCCTGACAAAATCGAGGGGGAATAAATGGAAGGTACTAATATTAAACTAATTTATTTTTTATCCTTTAGGTAAATATGATAAATAGCCTAACATGTAAGTGTAATTAATTTATTTATTTACAAAACATCACAATTACTGCAGAGTCTAGCACAAGAACCGGTAGGAAGACGGTAGCTATGCGAGAGTACTACTCTTACAAAATTCAAATCCGAACTACTGAGAATGTGCTTCTATATGGGGGTAGATTGTTACAACAAATTTGTCGTAGATGTTTACATCAAGATCGAGACTTCGCGTTTACTTTTTTTCGAAAGGAACCAGGCTATGATAAGATCGGATTTGTACCAAGGTATTGTGGATTGTGTTAATGCCGGTGAGGTTCAACCAAGTAGAATCGGTCAACGTATTGTGTTGCCTGCATCTTTTATTGGAGGTCCCCGCGATATGCGACGTCGATTTCTGGATGCCATGACTTTAGTTCAAGATGACGGAAAGCCTGATATTTTCCTTATGATGACATGTAATCCTCAATGGCCTGAAATTTTAGAAAATTTAAAAGCTGGTCAAACCGCACAAGATCGTCCGGATCTTGTTTCAAGAGTGTTTCGTGCTAAATTAGAGGACCTTAAGGAACAACTCTTTAAAAAGAATGTCCTCGGAGTAGTTAAGGCATACGTCTATGTCATCGAGTTTCAAAAGCGTGGTTTTCCTCATGCTCATTTCCTCATCATGATGGACTCGCAACACAAGATAAACAATCCAGACCATTATGATAAGTTTGCGTGTGCCGAAATTCCAGATTCCCGAAAATATCCTAAACTGCACGAGTATGTGCTTAAGCACCTGATGCATGGTCCTTGCGGACATGTACGAGCTACCAGTCCTTGTATGCAGGGTGATCCAAAACAATGTAAAGCTCATTATCCTAGGCAATTCAATGAGCAAACAACACAGGGAGATGATGCATATCCATTATATCGCAGAAGAGACAATGAAATAAAGGCAGAGGTACGAGGACAGACTCTCGATAATAGATGGGTTGTCCCTTATAACCCAAAGTTGTTAATGATGTTCAATTGCCACATCAATGTCGAGGTTTGTTCAAGTATAAAATCTGTGAAATATATATTCAAGTATATTTACAAATGTCATGACAAACAAGTTGTCCAAATCGATGAAGATGGGGAAGGGGTTGTTATTAACGAGATAAAAAATATCAAGATGCGCGTTATGTCTCGCCCCCTGAGGCGATGTGGCGGATTTTTAGATTCCCTCTTTCTCAAATGAATCCTTCTGTTCTGGCCTTGCAAATTCATCTCCTTAATATGCAGTATGTTAGATTTTGTGATAATGATATAATGTCAGAAATTGTTGATAGGGAGAGAGACAAGAGATCCATGTTGACTGCATTTTTTGAGATGAATAGGGTGGATGCTGATATGCGAAATCTAGTCTATTTTAAAAACAAGAAATACTTACGACTCGACTACACAATCTTAGGCAGTGGACCTAATCAAGTATAGTATAGTTTTAGGTAAATCAGGTTCGTTCGCAGGGACTGATGGTTGAAATCTAATTAATAATTAATAAAACAAGAAGTGGGTTTTGTGACCGAATTGTCACGGTGCTTAAACTACTAAATTAAAGAAACTAATTGATTCAGATGAATCGCTGAAAAGATTTTTGATTTGTAAACAATTGATGAAAAATACATTCACTTGGACTTGATCACAATTACTACGATTATCACTTAATTACTAACAATGTTGAACTACTTAAAAAGGTATTTAACTTGAACTCTCGTTTCCCATTAAAACTTTAATCGTCTCATGTATAGTTACCACTCTCGTGAATAATTTCTACGTTTGACAACTAAGCAATAAGTACCTAAGCCGATTTTATGATTTAATCTTATAAAGCTTCCTCTCGAATAGCTTCTTAATTAACTAAACCGATCTCTCTTAATCTAGTTAACTAACAACCACAATCACGTTTTTATTGCTTAAATCTTTAATACTAGTTCCTCTCGAATACTAATATCTTTAAACTAATTATAGACCGATTAGTTATTTCATAAACTATTTTGTAATGTCACAAGTTCCTCTCGAATACCTATGATGAATTACTAACAGTTTATATAAAAGATTAAACAAGATTCAAAAACTGATTACAATTGGTTTTTCGATTAAACATAAAATCCAGTTCAACATATACGTAATCAAATAATAACCTACATAATTGATCACATATCCAAGTGAACGTTAAGAAATTTAGCTACTCATAATAATAAAAACGCAACACAATTGAATTGAATGAAACATCTTTATATTAAAAGTAGTAACGAAAAGGATTAAAGTACCAATGATCCGAATGCTTAAACAACGAAATTTATGAGTCTAACAATACCAAAATGCTCCAAAAATTCGTGGTCCAAAGCTAGGGTTTCAATACTCCCAAAAAAACTAGCGTATGATAATGATGATAATTCAACAAACCCTAAAACTCTTTTATTAAAACGTAACAACAAACAGCAGCTGCAGACATGCGCGGGACGGGCGTCCCTGAGGGAGGACGGGCGTCCCTCGGTATTTCCCAGCTTCCTTCGTTTTGCTGCTCGTTTCTGCTTCATCTCTCGTGACCAATCGCTTATACTCTCAAAACATAACGGGAATACAACATTGACCCGTTTTCTTCATTTTCAGCTCCAATTATGTCACTTCATCTCCAGAACTTATGTATAACATTTTAGTACCAAAATTGCCCGAAATTCCCAACATCCGTTATGAATTAAACTTTAAAAAGACAAATATCGCATATAATAATATGACTAAAATATGCGATATCAAATCCCCCCATACTTAACCTTTGCTTGCCCTCAAGCAAATCCAGTTCAATTCAATTTAATTACCAATCCATGATTTAAAAAGCATAACCAAACACCTCACGAATTATTGGGAGTAATTCACACAAATCTCTCGAACTAGTCTAAAGGGTATGTAAAATATTCTGTAAATCCGCTCAATTGCTCAGTCATGGTGACTTTTCTATCATAGGCTTGATAAAGTATCGTTTCTCCACCACTAGAGTCTAGGTACAACTAAACGGGGACTTTTATTCGGGTTGTAATGTACAGGTAAAGGCATGTGAATAAATATATAGAGGTTAAATGGGTAAATAAGTAAAAGTATACAAATAAACGTAGTATACATCTAAACTTAGAATGAATCCGAACTCCTAAACGCTAATGAACCAATTGCTCCATATAACTTCAATTTCCTCCGAATTACATAACTCATGCTACAACTACTTCTACTTTATTTCTTCAAAGACTCAAAATACATAAAATACATACTTTACAACTTTTTTTTTTTTCTTTTGTTTTCTCTTTTTTTTTTTTTGAATGAATAAATATATGATACAAAGGCTAACGATATTCGATAATTTCAATGCCTTAACACTTCTAACTTCAATCTTTATGTATACAATCAATAACAATCTCAAATAAATCTAAATCCGGATTCATCTAAAAATGAAAAGAAAGGCTAATGTACAAAATATTTAGTGGATTTAAATGAAACGAATAAGTTAGGCGCAAAGTGGTTAACTAGAGTATCTAACACTAAAAGTAAGTGTTACAAAAGGGTTACATGGAAATTAGCTAACCAATGTGATCAAGCTATAATTATTTAACAAGAAACGCATAGGCTAAATCAAATGGTTTATTCCTAAATTGCCCCTAAAGTTGTACCAAATTACACTAGGTTACCCTAATGCAATGCTCATCTATGGTCTCGAAACGTATGACTATGTCAAGTTCTAAAGTCATCAACCATCGGCACACTCATACAAAAGAAAAAGTAGCATTTAAAATAAATGCTTTCAAGGCTCAAAATCTCACTTTTCTTTGAGTAGGGTATACAATGTGTTAGGTTATGCAACAGATTAAAAATTCTCATGACATGTCATCATTTTTTTTTTTTTGTTTTTTTTTTTTATTTTTTTTTTTAAAATACAATACACTGACTAAACTAAACACAACGGATGTTTTTCCTCAACCCCCCCCCCCCCCCATACTAGAGTTAGACAATGCCCTCATTGTACAAAACGATTCAAAACACAGGAAAAAACAAGACAAACAAATAAGACAAGGTACGTTAACATTAGTTATCTCAAATAAATAAAGAAAAACAAAAATAAACTAAGAAATAAAAAGAATTAAGAAAAAGTAAAATAAATAGAATAAGAAAAATAAACTAAGAAATAAAGAAATAAGAAAAAAAAATGTTTTTGGTTAAGAATAAAAAAGAAAAGATGTGGGAATAATAACGTGCAGCAAGCAAACAGCACAAGAAACGAGAAGCAGGCCCAGGGAGCGCGGGACGGGCGTCCCTGGGCTGGGACGGGCGTCCCTCGGTTTGTGACGGGGGTTCCAGTGGCGATGTTTTTCGTGCAAATTTTGGAACGGGAGTTCCCAAATAGGGGACAGGCGTCCCCCATACCTGACCATTTTTTTTTATTTATTTATTTATTTATTTATTTTTTTGAATTGAATTGAAAACGAATACCAAAACAAAGAAAAACTTAAAAATGAAAAACATAAAACGGAAGACGTACCTTAATCGTGACACGTGTACTTCCAAAATAAAAGTAAAAATATACAAGTTACCTCGGGTAGCCTCCCGCAAGCACTTGTTTTTCGAACGAGTCCTTAGCTTGACTCGATATGCCCCAACTTACGCCTTCATGTAAAGGTCGAGATTTATCTCGCCTTTCTTTCCCACGTGCTTTCCATCATCCACGAATCGCTCACTCGACTCATATCCGTCATGGTCGCCAAAAGCCAACACTTCCTCCATGACAACGAACATCTTGGTTCGCTTCACCCAAGCGTCATGCCACTCTCAAGCCTCAATAAACAGTGATAAAACATCTCCAATTTCCCAAACATCGTCACTTTTGATTTCATTGAATTTCGTCTTCTTAAATTCCTCCCATGCTGTATGATCTCCGAGATCCTCAAATTCCTGCAAAAAAATTTCCTTTTCTCGACAAGTAAAAGAAAATAAATCAAAAGGGTCGGGAGACATACCGTGACAAGTTTCCCCCAAACTTGAGTTTGACTTCTCGAGCTCTTCCTTAAATGGAATCCTTTCCTCCAACAACGTTGCACCCGGATTATTCATTAAATATTCAATTTCTAATAAGTCTAAATTCGGGTCGGATTTTCAAATCTCATGCTCGTAGAATTCTTCTCAAATTTCTCCAGCTCCATTTTCAAGATGGGATCGAAATCCTCGAGCTCCTGATCTTCCTCCTCTTCAAACGCAATTTGTCCTCCAAGTATTTCCTGCACATCTAGGTCAAGCATTTCATCAACAACATCAATACGAAAACATGTATCATCACAAGAATAAGAATGCTTTAAAGCTCGATCTACAGTAAAAACAATCCTTTCCTCCTCAACTCCCAAAGAAATTTTCCCTTCCTGAACACGAATGATAGCATCCGCAGTATGTAGAAATGGTCTACCTAAAATCAAAGGTACCTTGCTATCCTCCTCCATTTCTAATATGACAAAATCAACGGGAAACACAAATTTACCTACTTGCACTCGCATATTTTCGACTATACCTAAAGGGTATTGGTATGAACGGTCGGCGAGTCTAATAGCCATACGAGTAGGTTTTAATGCCCCTAAATCCAATTTAACATCCAATGAATAAGGCATAAGATTTATACTAGCTCCTAAATCAGCTAATGCCTCACAAGTTATTGTTTTACTCAAAGTACATGAAATTAGAAAACTCCCTGGGTCTCCTAACTTTGGTGGAAGCTGGTTTTGAATAAGTGCTGAACACTCTGCATTTAAAAACGTCGCTTGAGCTTCCTCCAACTTCCCTTTTCCAGTTACAAGCTCCTTGATAAATTTGGCGTAATTTGGCATTCCTGAAATCAAGTCAACCAAAGGAACGTTAATATGCACAGATTTAATCATATCAACAAATTTACCGTACTGTTCTTGCATTTTCTCCTTCCTCAAACGTTGAGGGAAGGGAACTTTCGGCTTGTATGCTTTCACTTTAGGTGGCACCGCCGGCTTTGGCTGAACAGCTGGCGTAACTTCCGGTCCCTCTTCTTCCTCATTCTCCTTCACTTCAACATTAGATTCATGCACAACTGGATTAGTGACACCTGCAGAATCATTAACATTACCAAAAACTCTACCAGACCTTGTAAACACCGCATTCACATGCTCGTTTCGAGTGTTAGGAGGTTGAGATTTTTGCCCTCCAGTTTGCCAAAATGGTTGCTGCCTTGGGTTCTGTTGTGTGTTACTTGGCAACTGCCCATTAGGTCTAGCAGCATGTTGATCACTTAGTCTCTCCAATCTCTTCTCCAAATCACTAAGTGCTGCTTGTTGATTCCTTTGTCCTTGCTCCAATTTCTCATGAAGGACCTTAAACTGGTTGTCTGTTGCTTCATTCTTCGCTGACTGAGTTTGAATGAAGTTTTTCATTATGTCCATCAAACCCGATTCCTCTTCTTCCTGCTGTTGATTCTGGTTACTCCTTGGGTACCTGTTTTGAGAATTTCCAGACTTGTTAGCATTAAAATTATTATTACCAGAATTAGAATTACCCGAATTACGGTTATGAAAACCGGTTCTCTGAAATGGTCCCTGGTACTGATTTTGCGCGAACTTCACATCTTCACTTTCTGCTTCTCTTCTCACATCACAATCTTCAGTGTAGTGGAGTCCCCCACAGTGGTCACAACCATTTGCCATCACATTCATATCCTTCCCAACTCTACTAAACTGAGTGTCTATCCTCAAAAAATTACTATCCATTTTACTAGATAAAGCTTTAATCTCAGCCATCACCTCTTCATTCCCACTACTACTCTCAGCACTAGCAACTACCTTTTTTCCTCCTCTTTCTCTACCAAACTGATTCTGTTCTCTAGATAAATCCATTAATAACTGATCATCCAACATCTTGGTCGCATCATTGATGGATTTGTACTGAAAACTTCCTCCTCCAGCTAAATTTAACTCTCCCTGCGACTGCCTATTCAATCCAAAGAAAAAAATATCAATAATCTGCCCTTTATCTAATCCATGCCCATGACAACCCCTAAGCATATCCTTAAGTCTACTCCAAGCTTCAACAATGGTTTCTCCGTCTCCTTGCCTAAATCCCCGTATATCATTCAATAAACTTCTTGCCAGAGATGTTGGAAAAAATCTGGAAACAAATTCTTCCCTCATTTTCGCCCAAGTACCAATAGAGTTCTCCTCTAACTCATCAAACCAAGTAAGTGCCTCTCCCGTGAGAGACGATGGAAAAAGGGTTAACTTCACATTATCATCCATTCCTGCCCCGTATTTGAACATCTCGCACAATTTAACATACTTAGCCACGTGCGCATGTGGATCTTTTCTCACCCTTCCGTCAAAATAATTATCCTAGATCATCTTTAGATGATGACCCTTCACCGAAAAATCATTTCCCATATTTGGAGTACGAATCGCCGAACCCGGTGTTGGCGGTACTACCCTAGCTCTCTGATGCATCGGTGCATCATTCGGATCAGCCATCTCAGTTATTATCTCTACTTCTGAATCTGAACTGATTGAATCCTCGAAATTCTCTTCTAGATCCTCCGTTTCTAACTTAACTGGTGATGGTGGTGTAGTGTTTGGTTTCTTGTTGCGCCTTTTCTTTGAAACTCCTGGATTAGACTGTGGACTTTTAAGCGGTAACCCAGAAGCCCTTGTGTTCATCCACTACCTGTACTCTCTGAAAAATCACAACTAAAAACCGTCAAAAGCACCTGATAAACAATTAAAATAACTTTCAAGTAATTAATACCTAAAAGGATCGAATCAAAAATTATTAATTAAAATCAAAAACTAAAGTCCCCGGCAGCGGCGCCAAAAACTTGATATGCGAAATCTAGTCTATTTTAAAAACAAGAAATACTTACGACTCGACTACACAATCTTAGGCAGTGGACCTAATCAAGTATAGTATAGTTTTAGGTAAATCAGGTTCGTTCGCAGGGACTGATGGTTGAAATCTAATTAATAATTAATGAAACAAGAAGTGGGTTTTGTGACCGAATTGTCACGGTGCTTAAACTACTAAATTAAAGAAACTAATTGATTCAGATGAATCGCTGAAAAGATTTTTGATTTGTAAACAATTGATGAAAAATACATTCACTTGGACTTGATCACAATTACTACGGTTATCACTTAATTACTAACAATGTTGAACTACTTAAAAAGGTATTTAACTTGAACTCTCGTTTCCCATTAAAACTTTAATCGTCTCATGTATAGTTACCACTCTCGTGAATAATTTCTACGTTTGACAACTAAGCAATAAGTACCTAAGCCGATTTTATGATTTAATCTTATAAAGCTTCCTCTCGAATAGCTTCTTAATTAACTAAACCGATCTCTCTTAATCTAGTTAACTAACAACCACAATCACGTTTTTATTGCTTAAATCTTTAATACTAGTTCCTCTCGAATACTAATATCTTTAAACTAATTATAGACCGATTAGTTATTTCATAAACTATTTTGTAATGTCACAAGTTCCTCTCGAATACCTATGATGAATTACTAACAGTTTATATAAAAGATTAAACAAGATTCAAAAACTGATTACAATTGGTTTTTCGATTAAACATAAAATCCAGTTCAACATATACGTAATCAAATAATAACCTACATAATTGATCACATATCCAAGTGAACGTTAAGAAATTTAGCTACTCATAATAATAAAAACGCAACACAATTGAATTGAATGAAACATCTTTATATTATAAGTAGTAACGAAAAGGATTAAAGTACCAATGATCCGAATGCTTAAACAACGAAATTTATGAGTCTAACAATACCAAAATGCTCCAAAAATTCGTGGTCCAAAGCTAGGGTTTCAATACTCCCAAAAAAACTAGCGTATGATAATGATGATAATTCAACAAACCCTAAAACTCTTTTATTAAAACGTAACAACAAACAGCAGCTGCAGACATGCGCGGGACGGGGGTCCCTGAGGGAGGACGGGCGTCCCTCGGTATTTCCCAGCTTCCTTCGTTTTGCTGCTCGTTTCTGCTTCATCTCTCGTGACCAATCGCTTATACTCTCAAAACATAACGGGAATACAAGATTGACCCGTTTTCTTCATTTTCAGCTCCAATTATGTCACTTCCTCTCCAGAACTTCGGCTAACACCTGTATAACATTTTAGTACCAAAATTGCCCGAAATTCCCAACATCCATTATGAATTAAACTTTAAAAAGTCAAATATCGCATATAATAATATGACTAAAATATGCGATATCAGATGCGACGGCTAGACAATATTTGTATAAAGATTTCCCGAGACACTTCACATGGAATGCTAGCTCGCGTCGTTGGAATAAGCGTGTAATTAAGCCACAAAGAGGCCGACTGGTTTCTGCTAATCCGGCTGAAGGAGAGCGGTACTACTTACGATTACTTTTGGCAAATATTAAAGGTCCCACTTCTTTTGAATATCTTTACACAGTTAACGGTGTAAAGCACACGACGTTTCGTAAAGCGGCTCTTGAGATAGGCTTAATCGAGAATGATGATAGTTTATCGCAATGTATCACAGAAGCCTCTTTATTTCAGTTTCCCGGTGCTCTTAGAAGGTTATTTGCAACTATAATGATTTTTTGCGAGCCAGGGGATATTCGAAAATTATATAATGACCATTTTTATTCACTATCTGAGGATTATAGGCAACATTGTGAAAATGTTGAGCGAGTTCAGAATATGGTTCTTACTGACATCAAGGTCTTTCTGCAATCTATGGGTAAGAATCTGATGGATTTTGATCTTCCTAGGATCTCTGCAAACATTAGTTTACAGTCTGTAAGATATCGTGAGGTACAAGAGGAGTACGCCATAATTGTAGATGCCGAACACTTGCATGCCAAAGATTCATTAAACTCGGACCAAAAATTGGCTTTTGATGAGATCATGAGGCACGTGGGTAATGACAATCCCAGAGTTTTCTTCATAGATGGTCCAGGTGGAACCGGAAAAACATTTTTGTACAAGTCTTTGCTTGCCGAGGTTCGTTCACGTGGTCTTATTGCACTAGCAACAGCTTCGTCAGGTGCAGCCGCTAACAACATGCCAGGCGGTAGAACAGCTCACTCGAGATTTAAGATTCCCCTCAATCTAAATAATAATTTAATGTGCAATATCAAAAAACAAAGTGGGACTGCTGAACTACTCAGGTTATCAAAAATAATCATATGGGATGAAGCATCGATGGCTAAAAGGCAGGCAATAGAGGCGGTAGATCGAACAATGCAAGACATAGTAGGAGTGAGGCACCCGTTTGGAGGAAAGATAATGGTTTTGGGTGGTGATTTTCGACAGGTGTTGCCGGTCATTAAACGTGGAACTCGAGCACAAATTGTAGACTCGAGTCTACGAATGTCGTCTCTATGGTGTTTGATTAAAAAGATGCGCTTGACGTTAAATATGAGAGCACGAACTGATCCATGGTTTTCAAATTTTCTTTTACGAGTCGGCAACGGAGATGAATAGTCGGTCGACGGGAACTATATTCGCATACCCGATGACATGGCAATTTCGTACAGTAGAAAAGATGAGTCTAAAAATGTTTTGATCGATGCAATCTTTCCTTCAATGGAAACCAACGCACATTCTTCGGATTATATTATTTCCAGGGCAATTTTATCAACAAAAAACGAGAACGTTGACGAGATTAATGATCAGTTGATTGACAAATTTCACGGAGAGGAAAAAGTTTACTATAGTTTTGACGAAGCCGAAGACGATCGCCACAACTTCTATCCGATAGAGTTCTTAAATTCGCTTATCATTAGTGGTTTGCCTCCTCATAAACTTCGACTTAAAGTTGGATGCCCCATAATACTATTACGGAATATCGATCCGTCAAATGGTTTATGTAATGGAACACGGTTGATATGCAAAGGTTTCCAACATAACGTCATTGATGCAGAAATCGTTGTTGGTCAACATACTGGAAAAAGAGTATTCTTGCCAAAAATCCCTCTTTGTCCGTCGGACGACGACATGTTTCCGTTCAAACTGAAGCGAAAACAGTTTCCCATACGACTTAGCTTTGCCATGACAATCAATAAAGCACAGGGTTAGACAATTCCACACGTCGGTGTTTATCTACCGGAATCCGTTTTTTCACATGGGCAACTCTATGTGGCGTTGTCAAGAGGGATATCACGTGAAAATACAAAGGTGTTAGTAAAGCCTGCCAAAGATTTTAAACGAGACGGAGTATACACATCAAATTTGTCTATCGAGAAGTTCTACATGATGAATAAAATACAAGTGTATTAGAAGTTAATGTTGCTTTTTTATATGGATTTTTGTATTTCAGATTCTATATTATGATTGTAGTTTAAATATTTTTTTCATGTTATTTATCTGTCTGCAAATTAATTTTTCGTGATCATATGTCTTTCAGCATAATTATATGAAATATCAGTTTTTCGTCACGCTGCACCGCGCGGGTACCATACTAGTATATATATATAAGAAAAGGAATTTATGAAATTAGCTTCTATTGACTAATAAGAAACCTTAATTTCAAATAGTTTATAAAATCAATTTAGCTTTTATTTTTAACATTTTATTTAATTGAGTCATTTATTTTTTTTTGAGACAATCTTTTTACCATTTAACTAAAAGATCTCCATATAATTTTAATAACCCCTATTAATCAATAACGATAACAATAATCCTTTTTCAAATAAGTATCAAAACTTACTTAAACTAAATAATCGTTTATCTTTTATTTTTTCCAAAGATACATTAATAGGTTTTTAATTTTGTGAATCTTAAAACACAATTTTAAAAATCGTTTATCCTTTAGTATTCCAAAATACTTTTATCCATTCTAATCCAAATAAACACACCATGTGGTCAAATCCAAATAATCCAATTGTTGAATTGGTTTTATTCAAATAGTAATTACGTCTAATTTACATGTAAATTTTTAAATCTAATATAAAATATGATTAACAAATATGAATATATAACTTATAAAAAATTAATTTAAATTAGTCGTATGTCTACTTAGGTATAAGATATAGTGTATTAAAAAAGAAATTTTAAAAAATTATGTAAATTTAGTTCTTTACTTTTAATAACTTATTAAATTTAATCATTTAATTCACATCAACTAAAAATCTTCATACAATTAATCTTTAACTAATTTTTTTAACAACTTACTTAATAATTTTAATTTTTACATACATGGCTCCAATATTTTTGTAGTTTCAACCAAAATTATCATATCCCTCAACGTCAATTAGATTTTTTGATCATATCCTAACAACAGTGAAAAAAATATGAAAATTTTTGACTATTTTTTCTTCTTAAACATTTTATTTTACGTATTTATAAAAGATCCATAATAATTGTTTACTATAGCAACTTTTGAATCACATTAAAAATATTGAATGTAACTTTATAAAGTCTAATAAATTTATAACAAAATATATTTAGTAGGTGAATAAACAAAAAAAAAAAATTATAAATCAAATTAATTTAATTTTTTAGTATATCTACTCGAGTAAATTACCTACATAATACTATTATTTTATTTTTTCTTAATTACATAACATTTCATTTAACCTTTTAATTTTTCTTTTCTCTTCGGTTATATTTTATTCACTACATAACATATTATTTAAAAAATTATCAAAAAATATAATATATAATATAGGTTTATATTCTGAAATTATCCGTGTGATACGGGAGTCTAAGGACTAGTTCTATATATAAACATTTTGAGATGTCTTTGTATAAACCTTTTTGAGATTATGATATGACTAAGATTTTTTGATAATATTCTTGTATAAATTTGAACAAACCTCAACAACTAACATCAATTTCCTTTTCACATACTGTTCAATTATGACTAGTGGATATATTAGAAGCTAATTAACAAAGTCTATTAGTTGATTAAGGTCAATGAGTGAATATTAATAATATTTAGTTAATAAGGTCTCATTATCTCAGGAAGAAAGAAATACAAGTAGACATAGTTATATATATTCTGTACATAGCTAGGATTTTATTTTCCTAATATAAGTTTAACACACTCATTAAGATAAACAAAAATGTTTTAAAACACCAGCAACGAATTCTTGATATCATACCCCATCTTTTCTAAATTAGGGTTTATGGCTGATTGAATCATGGCTGTTGGTCCACAAGCTAATGCCAATGTGTCTTCCGAAGCTTGTGGGATATGTTCTCTTAAGATATCCTCATTGATATGACCATGGCTGTATTTCCATCCTTCTCTTTTCGACCTTGAAAGCACATACCAAACCTTCACTCTTTCTTGATACTTGTTTGCCCATGCATCAAGTTCATCCTTCAATAAGATATCGTCTTCTGTACGATTTGCATACACCACATACATCTTCGTATCATCCTCCGGATCTTTCAAGATAGCCTGCATCACTTGATATATTGGTGTAATCCCCGTCCCACCAGCAAACATGGCTAACTTCGTAGCAAACTTTTGTTTACCATGCACCGAAAATGTCCCCTTACCCATGTACTCAATATGACCTAATGGACCTTTGATGTCAAGTGACGAACCTAGTGTCATTGATTCCAAATATTGTGACATGAGCCCTCCATTTGGGAACTTTGGTTCAACACCTTTATAGTAGATTTTGACTAGCAACTCAAAGTATCCGACTTCATCAACTGAGCTTGTTGGCGTGTACGCTCTCATGCATAGCTTGCCGTCAATGTTGGCACATAAGAATATGTGTTTACCAACTGGTAACCCAAGAACTTGATCCTCTGATGGCAGGGAGAAACGGAATAGCCTCGTGTCATGAGAAAGTGGTGTTTTTGAGATGAGTTTACATGGAATCTTCTCACGCGGGATTAAGGCTATGTTTCTTGTTGGAATGATTTCTTTAATGGAAGCTAGGTGTGAGATTATGTCGGTGGAACCATGAACTGTGTTATTTGGTGATGATGTAGTCGAGTCTGAACTGTAGCCCGTACTTATGAGTTCACCGATTCGGTAATCTTCTAAGAGCTTCTTGGCTTTGTCTGAATGTATTGCATCAAATTCTTCCGTGCAGTCGGTTCCAGCATTAATGAGTATGCTGTCACTGCCACCAGGATGGTCTTTGAGGAAGGAGGTGCAATCATAAACGTGACCATGGATCACGATCCAAGCCGAGTCTGCAGAGTTGTGTTTCTTAACTTCAGATATTGAGAATGTTGAAGAAACAGTATTCATGAAAGGAGTTGAAACACTCTTCTTGAGGGTTGGATTAGCCGATTCAGATGAAATCTCAAGTCGTTTTTCACGAGCCATCCATCCTCCAGATTGGTTTCCTGGTTGAGTTGGGTGCTCAAACATGATCCCTATCTCGCCCTTGTGGGGTTTGCACATATTGGTTTTCACCCGGAACCAACAGTTATTCATCATACCCTATATAAGAATATAATAATAAGGAAAAACTGGTATATGAAAAGTTATTTAATTAGTACATTCCAATGTAGTGCATTAAGTGTATTCTACTTGGTTAAATTGTAATGCCAAAATTACAATTTGTTGACATGTAATATAGAGAGGTGTTGGTTACCATGAGATTCCAAATGAGGTTTTCGGGCTGTGTGTTAAGGGTCTGATCCCAGGCTCGAACTGCAATCTCCTTGGCACTAAGCAGGTCCAGAACCTCAACTTCAAGTGACCAAAAGCACCAGCACCAGTACTTCCCATACTTATTTGGTTTCTCCTTACGCTCTAGGTTGCATAAGGTCCATGTGTCTCCTCCGTCCAGTGTTACCTCAACGCGTGTCACTTTCTTCCCACCTCCTACACCCAGCCATTTCATATATATTATATACTCACAACAAAAAAGTTATAGCATGTTATATATGTTAAATTATTTGACTATGTTATAAGAAGTTATTTATTTATAGCTTGAGGAAGCAACTACCGGAATAAGCATAGCCCCTCAAGGTGTAAGGCCTTTGAGTAGTCCAGGAATTAATCGGTATTATCTCGTCATGGGAGGGGGTTGTAATCACTGAGTTTATGTTGAGCTCGTTAATTATGTACTCGGGCTTATACCACCATCCTGCACCATATACACAAAATCTTATTTTCATACACAATAAATATTCGAGTCAATATATCAAATGGGCATGATGCACTTGTAATTTCCCATCGAGATTGCATATATCTAATTTGTACTTGCAATTTATTCTCTTAAAAAATAGATAAGAAAAAAAAAGGTTTTTGAACTTTATTCTCCAACATGTTACTCCTTCCAAATGCAAAGAGACACTTGATGTCATCATATGTAGTATCTGTATTTGTATTATTAGGAAAATCTTATTTTGTTTCACGGGCGTACGTCAGTTTTAAAGTTCCTGATGTGACACAGACCTTAAATAATTGAATACAAAGATATATAAAAACAGAAGGATTTATTTACCTTGGGAGTTGGCTAGCTCTGAATCAACGAACGATGGCATCACACGGTTGTCCCTCAAGTGGTAGTAGTTGTCCGATTCCTTGGTCGTTACAATGATACGCTTCAACCATTTCACCATCCTACCACCAATATATCCTGGAATTATCATTCTCACTGGATATCCATGATCAGGCAACAACGTTTCTCCGTTTTGCATATATGCCAATATGATATCATTCGCAGGGTCCATTGCTATTTCGCTGCTTATGCTGGTTCCGTATTTGGAACCACCTCCACCGGGTAGATCCTCTGCTCCCTCAAAGCACACATTTAGTGCTCCTTTCTTCCTGCTAAAAATTCCACATCGTTTCAAGATATTAACTAACGGCACCCCTTTCCAGACCGAAGTCGATATCCCAGCTGCACCCCAATTAAACCCTATGGTTTTCTTCTTCATGTTCTCTTCTTTCCTTCGGTTCCCAGCACAAGCTAACGATACTGGGAATTCAATGCTGGGAAAGTCTTGGACTAGCTGGGCCATGGTGAAACTAGCAGGTCGTTTCACCAAACCAGATATCTCCACGGTCCAGTCTTCCCATTTGGCATTAGGGACTGGACCATGGTTACGAACATAATGGATAGGGGCAGGGGTAATGAACCCATGCTGCATGAGTTTACTTAAAGGTGCCTCGGAGTTGAAAGGGTGCTTTCCAGTAAGTCGAACCATTGAAGGATTTCGAGCAATCCATTGATCCGCAGTGCCCATATCTCGTGAGTCAAAAACGGAGTTTTCCAACTCGGAGTTGGTCTTTTTAATGACATCGCGATAATCAACCTTGTCATCCTCATCATCACTGGAATCGAAATCGATATTAGGTGCAGGATAGTTTAAGGAACCCATAGTGTTGTTTTATTTTGTATCCGATATATGTGAGCTGAGAAAAGCTATTGAGAACCAAGGTGCCTTACTATAACACATATACGTAGGTTGACATATTTATAATCGAAAAAAGGGAAAACAATATAAAAAGTGATGGGGGAAAAAGAGCAACCAGATTCTTTTAAGAATAGAGTATTACTCGTTTATTGTAATGTAAATAAATGAGTAGAGACGTGATGGGATAAAGCAGCTCTTGGGAGAAAAATGAGGTCAAATTGAAGGGGTGGGGTGGGTATAGTGTAACAGTAGTATGTTACTTCTCCCGTGTTCAGGCCATTTTTTATTGGTGTTTTTATTTTGTTTAAACTTTAAACCCTCCACCAGTCCACCTTTTCCGAGTAAACCTGTTTTACTAATCATTTTGCTTGTCTTTTACTAGTTTTTTTTCTTTAGTTTTATTATAATTAGCATTGGTAAATGATTATTGAAAACGATTAATGTTGTAACTTGTAAGTCCTAAACATGAAAGTCATGAATAGGCATAGGCTGGTTTCCGTCCATTTATAAGTTTGATATATAATTAGATTATTGTCCCGTAATAACACTGATAGATATAGAAAAAATTGAATCATAAATTTTAGGTTTATATACATGTTCTTTTAAATTATTACTCTCTCCGTCCCATAATAAGTGTCCACTACCAATTTTCAAAGTCAATCTTTTTTAACTATAACCTTAAATATTTTTGTTTTTGTTTTATAATAGATGATGAAACTTATACCAACGAAAAATACATTTAAAACCCAATTCATTCATATATTATACATCAAATATTATATAGCACAAAAAAATATATTTAAAGTCAAAGTTGCGAGAAAAAGACCTCAAAATCTGATTGTGGACACTAAATTTGGGACGGAGGTAATTTTTATGTTTACACACATATTTTTTTATAGTTATACTTATAATTACAAATATACTATTATATTTATTCACATGTTTTAATATTTTGTATTCGGAGATTTTAGAATAACTATAAGGTAAATCATAGTCTAAATTGAGCGATTATATAACTAAATTAGGATTGGTAAAATAGAATAAACGATGGATTTTTTTTTATTTTAGTGGAGATGGAATAAAATAGATAATGCAAATACGTATTTCAAAAAGGTGTAAAATTTAAAAAGTATTTGATGACATCATCAATATCATCTAACGGCTGAAATCAAATAAGTTAGCCCATCCAAGAGACCTTACTTCGCAATATGACATTTAAGGTCTCTCTTTTATTTTATATTAAAGATTAAAGATACAATACACCTTAACTTTCTATAATTAAGGATCCTATACATGAAAAAATATCGACTCTATAATTTATTCAAATCGTTTCTAAACATAACTATTCTAGTATGTCATATTAAACCTCCTAAGGCGAAGCAGGAGGTGGCCAAATATTAAGATTGTCACAAAAATCGCCAAATTAAACTCTGAAAAGACCCTTGGTAAAAAGTCCGCAATCTGGTATCAAGAAGGAACATGAAGTACACGAACTTTACAGTGCGCTACCGTTTCCCTTACAAAGTGTATATCCAATTAATATGCTTAGTGCGTTGATGTTTGGCGGGATTGCCGAAGAGTTAAAAAGTACTCACATTGTCACAATAAACGACCGTAGCTTTTATAATTGGACAATGTAGACGGGAATCCGAAACAACACTGGTGACACCACGATACTCGGTTTCCACACTAGAGTGAGAATGTGTGTGTTGTCTTTTAGAAAACCAAGAAAGTAAGTTGTCCCCAATAAATACGCAATACCCGAAGTAGATCCTTTAGTATCATGAAAACACGCCCAATCTGTGTTAGTGTGTGAAGTCAACTTAGAAGTCTCGGACTTATAAGTGTAAGCCATAATCCAAATTGCCTTAAATATAGCGTAAAATTCTCTTTAACGCAATCATATGTATGTCATGGGGGCATGCATGTGAGACAAATTTGTTGAACGACATAGGAGATATTGGGCCGTGTAAACGTGAGATTTTGCAGTGCCCTTGCCAAACTACGATAAAGTGTAGGATTATGACACAGAGTGCTAGAACAAGATTCAAGTTTACCATTTGTGTCGACCGACGTAGGAGTTGGTTTACAAGAACTCATCTTGGATTGTTCGATGATTCTTCAAGAGATTTACGTTGGCATAAGAAGAGAGTATCAGAAGTTATAGTGTCGGCAATGTCGAGAAAAGAAGAAAGTGTGCCAAGATCTTTTATAGCAAATTTATTTGCAAGAAGAGTCATAATAGTCTTGCGTAGCTGATATGAAGAAGTAGTGAGGATAATATCATAAACGTAAAGAAGAATATAGGAGACATCATTACCATGTTTGTACATGAACAACGAGTGATCCGATTTGTTATGTGAGAACCCAATAGTAGAAACAAAATCCGTAAACCGTTAATATCAAGCTCGGGGAGCTTGTTTGAGACCATATAAAGATTTTTTATGTAAGCAAACATAATTCATATAATATTTGTCGCGGAAACCCATGGGTTGATGCATATATACGATTTTGTGTAAGTGCCCATGCAATAAAGCGTTTTGAAGTCTAACTCATGAAATATGCCACTCCTTAGACAAGGCAATATTCAGAATCGTACGTATGGTGGTCGATTTAAGAACCGGACTAAAAGTATCGTTCTACGCCCAGATTTTCAGTCTAGAACGTATCAGGGGATTTAAATTTTTATTCATCGGGGCTTAGTCTCCAACCAACTACACTAAAAATAACATGTGCTAAGTTGAAGGGTCGTCGTATACGGCTAATATGTAAAATCAAAGCTATAAAATATTTATAAAATAGGATTATTGATGAAGTTATGATTATCACACATTATATGAAGTGTACCTGATCGTATAATAATATAGCTCTAGTAAGTCCAGATGTCGATCTCATAGAACCGTGAATTTTTTTTTATTAAATCTATACTATTTAATTAACCTAAAACAAACCATTAAAAAGGGGGCAGTTTATTTATTAAATCTATACTATTTAATTAACCTAAATCAAACCATTAAAAAGGGGGCAGTCTAACTCATGAAATTTGTTGTCCATGTCGGTCTTTATCTTAAAGAGCCATTTACAATCCACCGTTTTGGTATTTGGAGGACGATCCACCAAATCCCAAACGTCGTTGTCTTTCATGGACTGCATCTCCACATTTGCAGCTTGAAGCCATTTTTCAGCGTCAGGCCCTGATAATGAAGCTTTCAAGTTTCGAGGTTCATTAAGATCCCCTGATACATGATCCTCATTATCTAAAGCTACATTTAGGTTTAGTTTTTGAGGGACACGTATTTTCCTTTCGGACCTACGAATTGCAGCATCATCAATTTGATTTTGAGAATGATTCATGTCGTGAAGCTCAATCGCAACTTGAGGATTAGATTGAGGCACCTCATGAGCCTCAATTCTATCCCCCCCCCCCCCCCCCCCCCCAAATTGTTGATCACCAGTGTGAGTAGAAGGTGATGTATCTTCCTCTTGAACCTCGTCAAGTTCTACAACCCTCCCACTGTTTCCTTGAGTGATAAGCCGTGTTTCGAAAAACTCAGCATACCGAGCAATTTTCACAGTATTCTCGGAAGGACTATAGAAGTAGTAACCCATCGTTTCCTTTGGGTATCCTACGAAGATACACTTAACAGATCTTTGCTCGAGTTTGTTAGGAAAATCTCGTTTAACGAATGTCTCACATCCCCATACCTTTAAGTAAGACAGATTAGGGGCTTGCCCATGCCATATTTCATATGGTGTCTTATCTACCTTCTTGGTTGGAACCTTGTTGAGAATGCGTACATCAGAATCTAAGGCGTAATCTCAAAAAGATAATGGTAAAGTTGTAAGGTTCATTATATATCGTACCATGTCTAGCAAACTTCGATTTCTCCCCTCCGATACACCATTGTGTTGTGGAGTATAGGGAGGATTAAGCTATTGGAAAATTCCACATGCTTTGAGATGATCCTTAAACTCTAGGCTTAAGTATTCACCACCACGATACGATCGCAGAATCTTGATGGTTTTACCGAGATGGTTTTCTACTTCGTTTTGAAACACTTTGAATGTTTCAAACACCTCATGTTTATGTTTAAGCAAGTAAACATAACCATAACGGCTGAAATCATCCGTAAATGTTACGAAGTAGTAAGATCCTTTCCTAGACATATGCCTAAAGGGACCGCATACATCATTATGTACGATTCCTAGTAGGTCGGTTGCCCTTTGGTTCTCATGCGAGAAGGGTTTCCTTGCCAATTTGCCCGATACACAAGACTCACACCTATCAAATGAATCATCACTTGATTTCAAAAGTCCTTCACGTTGAAGTCTTTCGATTCGGTGTTTGCCTATGTGTGCAAGACGACAATGCCATAGGTAGGATGAGTCTAAGTTAGACTTAGCTCGTTTAGTGCTTACATTAAAAACATAGTTATTTGTATAAGAGAGACGGTCATGCATATCAATTTCAAATATACCATTAATTTTAATACAATTAAAACGATGCATATTATTCTTGGAAACTGAAATACCAAAATTCGTAAATTTATTATCATAACCACAATCTTGTAATACATAAACTGAAACAATTCCCCTAACTATTGAAGGAACATAATGACAATTGTCTAACACAATAATTATTCCTGAAGGTAATTTTAAGTCAAACCTTCCAATGGCTTCCACTGCTACACGTATGTCGTTTCCGACGTACACGTACAAGGATCCATTCTTCAGTTTCTTCTTTGCTCTAAACCCCTGTAAGAAGTTACAATATGAGTTCCACAACCAGTGTCATAAACCCAAGTATTTGTTTTAGCAAAAGAAAATAACTCGATAGTGATAATACCTGAAGATTCGGCCAAGCAGTTCTTCTTATTTATCACCTCGACGAGATACTTAGGACAATTCCTCTTCCAGTGTCCTTTCACATCACAATGGTGACACCCATCATCTTTAGTGACCCTTTCCTTTTTGGCTGGAGGAGGTTGCTTAGGCTTGGAAGAATAAACAACAACTTGTTTATTTTTACCAGCTTAAGGAATTTTTCCTTTAGCACTTGGCGGTTTCTTTTTCCTTTTCTGTACCTGACCACCACCAATCGCAAGGATTTGGTTGTCATTCACCTTACGCTTGGATATACTCTTTTCGAATTCCACCAGCATTGCATGGAGTTCGTTAAGGCTCTTATTCATGCCTTGCATATTGTAGGCGCGAGTAAATTCCTCAAAATCCGGTGAAAGAGAATTGAGAATTATACTCACAGCTACAGGGTCATGATAGGCATATTTCATCTTGTCCAAGCGATCAAACAAGCTTTTCATGTGTAGAACATGAGTCCCCATTGGTGTTCCAGCCACATGATGACATGCATGTACATCTCGAATCAAGTCATTTAGCTCAAGGCCAACTTGTTTCTCATACAATGCACGCAGCTCAGTGATCATCTGATCCGACCATTTCGCCTTAAATTGCTTGACCAGCTCAGGAGTTGATATCGCTCGATTATACGCGTATTCTTTCGCGATATTTGTTATGTTTTTGTGTCAAAACGTAATGGATAGCCTCGTATTACTTAATTTTGTGTAAAGTTTATGTTTTAGGTGTTTTAATATGTTTGGAGTCGAAAAGGATGAATTCGGGACCAAAATGCAGCTGATAGTAAAACGGATGTATCGGGAGCATACGGACTCGAAAAGACCTCCGGTCAGCGCCAAGACGACCGTAGCGAAAAAATCTACAAACTGGAGCTACTGATCACGAGTTGCGGAGCAAGAGGATCCACTTGCGGCGCAACTCAACCTCCAGCAGTTACCAACTCGTTTTTGATGGCTAATTAGTGTGAGAAGTGAAAAGTCTTTTGGAGCAGCTTATAGGGGACGATTTTGGGGACATCAAAAACATCTTTTTCATCAGTTTTGGAGGCTAACACACCATCCATTACATCAATCTTTCATCGTATTATCATAATCAATCGTTAGGGAAACGACAATCATAGTAATTTTTAGTTTAATTTTGAAGAATCTTTAATCGTATTTTCATTTTCTCTTTGGATATTTTATCGAGACATTGCATCGATAGTCTGGTATGAATATCATCTTCTTTCATAATTTGTTTGTAATTTCGCGTATGAATGAGTAGTTAGATAATGCTTGTTTGGATTGGAAACTAGGTTAGATGATTGAAACTTTTGGGATATTTGTTTTTGGTTGAATGTTTATGTTTGCTTAATCGAAGAACCATTCGGGTTTAAATTCTTAATAGTGTTAGATTACTTATATTCATGATTTGATTAAAGACTTTAGTATTTGAAAAGAGCTTTAGAACTTGATTGACGAATTGAACGAAATAATCAACCGGTCTATAGTTGATTTGAGGTTTAGGATATTCGAAAGGAATCTTAACGAGTAATCCAACATTTAGATTAAAACTTGAATGTTAGTTGTAATCAGATTCATTATCATTATCAAAATCATTTTATATAAAACGTAAGTAAGGTGTTAGTGACAAACACATGTTGTAGGTATTCGAAAGGAACTTATAACAACTTATAGGCGTTTTACGAAAAGGTTAATCGGTCTATAATTAATCTAAAATTATTGGTATTCGAAAGGAACTGGTAATATAATGATTTGATAAGATGAATTTGATTTTAGCTAAGAAACTATTCGAAAGGAAGTTTTATAAGATTAAGTCGAATATATAAACTTGTTGCTTAATGACTTAGATGTTTAAGGTTTCTACCGTATTCGAAAGGAACGGTGTTTCGTTTTAGATGTCTAAAGTTAGCTCGGTATTCGAAAGGAATCGTGTTATAACATTAGAAGTTAATTCAACCAAACAACCCAAGGTGACAATCGGATAACTAGGAACCAATCCAAACGAGTGTTTTTCCCGTATCTTGATTTATCATAAAACGATACTTGTCACTTTTAGTTAAGTACCCCCACTTTGTTACTTATATCTGTTTCATAAACGACGATTGAAATTTCCAATTGAAAGTCCCTGTGTTCGAACCCGAACTTGCCCAAACTATACTACAAACGAAAGGGTACACTGCCCGGTGTTGTGGTCTAGCGAAAGCAAAAAGGGAAGACTAGATTTCACACATCAAGTTTTTGGCGCCGCTGCCGGGGACTTGATAATTGGAATTTTTATTTGTCGTTTATTGTTTCAAGTATTTGTTTTTATCTATTTTAGTTTTTAGATTTTGTTTTATTTATTTTCAGGTGCTTTTCACTTTTGGTTTTTGTTTAGTTATGATTTACAGGTTGTAGATATTAAATGATGAACAGGAGATATAGCAACTATTATGGATATTCGGATAAGGGAAATTACCTAGACCCAATATGTGATTTTGGTTATGATGATAGAGCACGGGGGAACAACCAATCTTACGAACGAGAATTTTGGTATGAGGAAAATCAACCGAAGAAAGAAGAAGAGCAAAAGTTGAAAGAGTGGTTTAAAATCTTTGTTGAAATGAAAAAACAGTTTAATGATGGGATTTTTAAATACTTGGAATTGCTAGATCTTCGACTTGAACTTGATCGTCAGGATTTTGATGTCGCAAAACAACGGTTAGAATGGCAGTTGGAGGAGTTGGAAGAAAGAGCAAGGGATCAAGAAGAGGAACAAGTAAATGCAATTTCAACACGGCGGGAATATGAGTATTGGGATGAAGAAACTGAAAACAAAGAAGAAGCTGAACCTGAACCCACTGCGCCGCAGTCACATTCACTGCGACGCAGTTATATCTCAGAACCCGTTTCCGATTTTGATAGTGATTTTGAGTCGGACGAGGAAGAATGGGAGGACCCGGTAGTTCAAATACATATAACCACATCCGAATCAGCTACTAGTCCACCGGTTCAAGTTTATGACACGGAAAGTTTTCAACAATTTAAAGAGGAGGAAGCGAAGGAACAACCCGAACCGCCAAAACCGTTTGCAAAAGAAGCTGAATTTTGGGATAAAGTGCATTGGGTAAATAGTTTAGATGAGGAATTGGAAGATTTCCTCGGATTGGATATAGGAATCTCGGAGGGGTCAGTTATTGGTGACTATGGAGATATTACGTGGGACGGATTAGAAAGAATGTTCGATTCAAATGTCGACTTAAATACCACAAAGAGCGGGGAAATAGGCGATGGTGTAAACAAGGAAGTAGAGTGTTGGGAAACTATCATGGGGGAGATTGAGGGGGATACGCATGTTGCGGTTTGGGAATTTCATAAGAATATATATGTGAAACCGGTTAGGAGTTATTTCAAAGAAGAGCCCGGAAATGTTCATATCCACTTTCGACCATTTGTGACTTGTTTAATTTATCGGGGAACGAGGGAGTGGAATGACGAATGGGTCAAAAGGAACGATGCGCTTGATGCTTCAAACGATCTCTTTATCTTGGATGACTCGATTGACACGTTAAGTTCAACACGTGCGAAGTCGAGTTCGGAAATCATGCAACATCAACGCAACTCGCACGGTTTTATTTTTCTTTCTTTATTTTCTTTTTGTTTTCTTTTTGTATTTTATTTTATTTCCCTTAGTTTAGTTAGTTTTCTTTTGATGGAACACATTAGGGACAATGTGTTGTTTAAGTATGCGGGGGTCGGGAAATTAGTTAGTTTTATCCCCTTATATCCATTACGTTTGTTTTGTCCCATTTGAGTCAATTAGAGTCTAAAAAATTAAAAATATATATATATATATATATATATATATATATATATATATATATATATTAAAAAAAAAAAAAAACGCTTAAACGTAGTTAGGGAAAATGATAGGGGCTTTTGTATTTAACTTTATTCCGGTAATTTAACGTGAAATTGTTTAGGAACATCTTTAGTTAATAAAATATTTGTAAGTAAGAATTTAGGTTTCTTAATTTTAGTTCCTTAAGTTTCCCCGAAAAATCAAAAATCTAGATAATCACTAGATATCCTTAGTACCGAGCCATTGTAGTTTCTTGCACCCTTTCGGGGGTAGTTGGGGAATCCTAGTATCACTTAAGCCCTTGGAGAATTAGAGGCGAAGAAAAAGGCCATAGGTCTTTCCCGTCAACAAATTGAACTCAACCTCACTATACAAAACCGTTCACTTCAAAGAAAATATAAAATATAAATCTATAGTATTTGAAGTGAACGAAAGTGAGAGGAAAGCTAAATGAAGTGACTAACCAAGAATTCTCAAAAGAAAAGAAGAAACAAAAAAAAAAACGAAGAAATGATTTAGTGATATTTTAAGGTTTCCCCCGAAAGCAAGGCGGTATAGGGGTCGGCCCGAAAGGCTGATCGTTCCAATTTCGGTTGGAGAGTGAGGGAAAAGGGGTGGTTATTTAGACATATCAAAACTAGGGATAAATTAGGAGTTGACATTAGGAAATTGCGGTTTTTATTTGCTTAAGTAATTTAGTAGCTTTTGATGTTCGTAGTCGGTTTTACGATCTAGCAATTTCACGCATATCTTTATTTTGAACACCGGAATGTAGTTAAATGTTAAAGCCCGTGATTCCTTAATTTTTCTTAAGTTGTAATTTTAGAGTTAGTTTGAGTCGGATTTGCTTAGGGACAAGCAAATGCTTAAGTATGGGGGGTTTGATATCGCTCGATTATACGTGTATTCTTTCGCGATATTTGTTATGTTTTTGTGTCAAAACGTAATGGATAGCCTCGTATTACTTAATTTTGTGTAAAGTTTATGTTTTAGGTGTTTTAATATGTTTGGAGTCAAAAAGGATGAATTCGGGACCAAAATGCAGCTGATAGTAAAACGGATGTATCGGGAGCATACGGACTCGAAAAGACCTCCGGTCAGCGCCAAAACGACCGTAGCGAAAAAATCTACAAACTGGAGCTACTGATCACGAGTTGCGGAGCAAGAGGATCCACTTGCGGCGCAACTCAACCTCCAGCAGTTACCAACTCGTTTTTGATGGCTAATTAGTGTGAGAAGTGAAAAGTCTTTTGGAGCAGCTTATAGGGGACGATTTTGGGGACATCAAAAACATCTTTTTCATCAGTTTTGGAGGCTAACACACCATCCATTACATCAATCTTTCATCGTATTATCATAATCAATCGTTAGGGAAACGACAATCATAGTAATTTTTAGTTTAATTTTGAAGAATCTTTAATCGTATTTTCATTTTCTCTTTGGATATTTTATCGAGACATTGCATCGATAGTCTGGTATGAATATCATCTTCTTTCATAATTTGTTTGTAATTTCGCGTATGAATGAGTAGTTAGATAATGCTTGTTTGGATTGGAAACTAGGTTAGATGATTGAAACTTTTGGGATATTTGTTTTTGGTTGAATGTTTGTGTTTGCTTAATCGAAGAACCATTCGGGTTTAAATTCTTAATAGTGTTAGATTACTTATATTCATGATTTGATTAAAGACTTTAGTATCTGAAAAGAGCTTTAGAACTTGATTGACGAATTGAACGAAATAATCAACCGGTCTATAGTTGATTTGAGGTTTAGGATATTCGAAAGGAATCTTAACGAGTAATCCAACATTTAGATTAAAACTTGAATGTTAGTTGTAATCAGATTCATTATCATTATCAAAATCATTTTATATAAAACGTAAGTAAGGTGTTAGTGACAAACACATGTTGTAGGTATTCGAAAGGAACTTATAACAACTTATAGGCGTTTTACGAAAAGGTTAATCGGTCTATAATTAATCTAAAATTATTGGTATTCGAAAGGAACTGGTAATATAATGATTTGATAAGATGAATTTGATTTTAGCTAAGAAACTATTCGAAAGGAAGTTTTATAAGATTAAGTCGAATATATAAACTTGTTGCTTAATGACTTAGATGTTTAAGGTTTCTACCGTATTCGAAAGGAACGGTGTTTCGTTTTAGATGTCTAAAGTTAGCTCGGTATTCGAAAGGAATCGTGTTATAACATTAGAAGTTAATTCAACCAAACAACCCAAGGTGACAATCGGATAACTAGGAACCAATCCAAACGAGTGTTTTTCCCGTATCTTGATTTATCATAAAACGATACTTGTCACTTTTAGTTAAGTACCCCCACTTTGTTACTTATATCTGTTTCATAAACGACGATTGAAATTTCCAATTGAAAGTCCCTGTGTTCGAACCCGAACTTGCCCAAACTATACTACAAACGAAAGGGTACACTGCCCGGTGTTGTGGTCTAGCGAAAGCAAAAAGGGAAGACTAGATTTCACACATCAAGTTTTTGGCGCCGCTGCCGGGGACTTGATAATTGGAATTTTTATTTGTCGTTTATTGTTTCAAGTATTTGTTTTTATCTATTTTAGTTTTTAGATTTTGTTTTATTTATTTTCAGGTGCTTTTCACTTTTGGTTTTTGTTTAGTTATGATTTACAGGTTGTAGATATTAAATGATGAACAGGAGATATAGCAACTATTATGGATATTCGGATAAGGGAAATTACCTAGACCCAATATGTGATTTTGGTTATGATGATAGAGGACGGGGGAACAACCAATCTTACGAACGAGAATTTTGGTATGAGGAAAATCAACCGAAGAAAGAAGAAGAGCAAAAGTTGAAAGAGTGGTTTAAAATCTTTGTTGAAATGAAAAAACAGTTTAATGATGGGATTTTTAAATACTTGGAATTGCTAGATCTTCGACTTGAACTTGATCGTCAGGATTTTGATGTCGCAAAACAACGGTTAGAATGGCAGTTGGAGGAGTTGGAAGAAAGAGCAAGGGATCAAGAAGAGGAACAAGTAAATGCAATTTCAACACGGTGGGAATATGAGTATTGGGATGAAGAAACTGAAAACAAAGAAGAAGCTGAACCTGAACCCACTGCGCCGCAGTCACATTCACTGCGACGCAGTTATATCTCAGAACCCGTTTCCGATTTTGATAGTGATTTTGAGTCGGACGAGGAAGAATGGGAGGACCCGGTAGTTCAAATACATATAACCACATCCGAATCAGCTACTAGTCCACCGGTTCAAGTTTATGACACGGAAAGTTTTCAACAATTTAAAGAGGAGGAAGCGAAGGAACAACCCGAACCGCCAAAACCGTTTGCAAAAGAAGCTGAATTTTGGGATAAAGTGCATTGGGTAAATAGTTTAGATGAGGAATTGGAAGATTTCCTCGGATTGGATATAGGAATCTCGGAGGGGTCAGTTATTGGTGACTATGGAGATATTACGTGGGACGGATTAGAAAGAATGTTCGATTCAAATGTCGACTTAAATACCACAAAGAGCGGGGAAATAGGCGATGGTGTAAACAAGGAAGTAGAGTGTTGGGAAACTATCATGGGGGAGATTGAGGGGGATACGCATGTTGCGGTTTGGGAATTTCATAAGAATATATATGTGAAACCGGTTAGGAGTTATTTCAAAGAAGAGCCCGGAAATGTTCATATCCACTTTCGACCATTTGTGACTTGTTTAATTTATCGGGGAACGAGGGAGTGGAATGACGAATGGGTCAAAAGGAACGATGCGCTTGATGCTTCAAACGATCTCTTTATCTTGGATGACTCGATTGACACGTTAAGTTCAACACGTGCGAAGTCGAGTTCGGAAATCATGCAACATCAACGCAACTCGCACGGTTTTATTTTTCTTTCTTTATTTTCTTTTTGTTTTCTTTTTGTATTTTATTTTATTTCCCTTAGTTTAGTTAGTTTTCTTTTGATGGAACACATTAGGGACAATGTGTTGTTTAAGTATGCGGGGGTCGGGAAATTAGTTAGTTTTATCCCCTTATATCCATTACGTTTGTTTTGTCCCATTTGAGTCAATTAGAGTCTAAAAAATAAAAAAAAAAAAAAAAATATATATATATATATATATATATATATATATATATATATATATATATATATATATATATTAAAAAAAAAAAAAACGCTTAAACGTAGTTAGGGAAAATGATAGGGGCTTTTGTATTTAACTTTATTCCGGTAATTTAACGTGAAATTGTTTAGGAACATCTTTAGTTAATAAAATATTTGTAAGTAAGAATTTAGGTTTCTTAATTTTAGTTCCTTAAGTTTCCCCGAAAAATCAAAAATCTAGATAATCACTAGATATCCTTAGTACCGAGCCATTGTAGTTTCTTGCACCCTTTCGGGGGTAGTTGGGGAATCCTAGTATCACTTAAGCCCTTGGAGAATTAGAGGCGAAGAAAAAGGCCATAGGTCTTTCCCGTCAACAAATTGAACTCAACCTCACTATACAAAACCGTTCACTTCAAAGAAAATATAAAATATAAATCTATAGTATTTGAAGTGAACGAAAGTGAGAGGAAAGCTAAATGAAGTGACTAACCAAGAATTCTCAAAAGAAAAGAAGAAACAAAAAAAAAAAAAACGAAGAAATGATTTAGTGATATTTTAAGGTTTCCCCCGAAAGCAAGGCGGTATAGGGGTCGGCCCGAAAGGCTGATCGTTCCAATTTCGGTTGGAGAGTGAGGGAAAAGGGGTGGTTATTTAGACATATCAAAACTAGGGATAAATTAGGAGTTGACATTAGGAAATTGCGGTTTTTATTTGCTTAAGTAATTTAGTAGCTTTTGATGTTCGTAGTCGGTTTTACGATCTAGCAATTTCACGCATATCTTTATTTTGAACACCGGAATGTAGTTAAATGTTAAAGCCCGTGATTCCTTAATTTTTCTTAAGTTGTAATTTTAGAGTTAGTTTGAGTCGGATTTGCTTAGGGACAAGCAAATGCTTAAGTATGGGGGGTTTGATATCGCTCGATTATACGTGTATTCTTTGGCGATATTTGTTATGTTTTTGTGTCAAAACGTAATGGATAGCCTCGTATTACTTAATTTTGTGTAAAGTTTATGTTTTAGGTGTTTTAATATGTTTGGAGTCAAAAAGGATGAATTCGGGACCAAAATGCAGCTGATAGTAAAACGGATGTATCGGGAGCATACGGACTCGAAAAGACCTCCGGTCAGCGCCAAAACGACCGTAGCGAAAAAATCTACAAACTGGAGCTACTGATCACGAGTTGCGGAGCAAGAGGATCCACTTGCGGCGCAACTCAACCTCCAGCAGTTACCAACTCGTTTTTGATGGCTAATTAGTGTGAGAAGTGAAAAGTCTTTTGGAGCAGCTTATAGGGGACGATTTTGGGGACATCAAAAACATCTTTTTCATCAGTTTTGGAGGCTAACACACCATCCATTACATCAATCTTTCATCGTATTATCATAATCAATCGTTAGGGAAACGACAATCATAGTAATTTTTAGTTTAATTTTGAAGAATCTTTAATCGTATTTTCATTTTCTCTTTGGATATTTTATCGAGACATTGCATCGATAGTCTGGTATGAATATCATCTTCTTTCATAATTTGTTTGTAATTTCGCGCATGAATGAGTAGTTAGATCATGCTTGTTTGGATTGGAAACTAGGTTAGATGATTGAAACTTTTGGGATATTTGTTTTTGGTTGAATGTTTATGTTTGCTTAATCGAAGAACCATTCGGGTTTAAATTCTTAATAGTGTTAGATTACTTATATTCATGATTTGATTAAAGACTTTAGTATCTGAAAAGAGCTTTAGAACTTGATTGACGAATTGAACGAGATAATCAACCGGTCTATAGTTGATTTGAGGTTTAGGATATTCGAAAGGAATCTTAACGAGAAATCCAACATTTAGATTAAAACTTGAATGTTAGTTGTAATCAGATTCATTATCATTATCAAAATCATTTTATATAAAACGTAAGTAAGGTGTTAGTGACAAACACATGTTGTAGGTATTCGAAAGGAACTTATAACAACTTATAGGCGTTTTACGAAAAGGTTAATCGGTCTATAATTAATCTAAAATTATTGGTATTCGAAAGGAACTGGTAATATAATGATTTGATAAGATGAATTTGATTTTAGCTAAGAAACTATTCGAAAGGAAGTTTTATAAGATTAAGTCGAATATATAAACTTGTTGCTTAATGACTTAGATGTTTAAGGTTTCTACCGTATTCGAAAGGAACGGTGTTTCGTTTTAGATGTCTAAAGTTAGCTCGGTATTCGAAAGGAATCGTGTTATAACATTAGAAGTTAATTCAACCAAACAACCCAAGGTGACAATCGGATAACTAGGAACCAATCCAAACGAGTGTTTTTCCCGTATCTTGATTTATCATAAAACGATACTTGTCACTTTTAGTTAAGTACCCCCACTTTGTTACTTATATCTGTTTCATAAACGACGATTGAAATTTCCAATTGAAAGTCCCTGTGTTCGAACCCGAACTTGCCCAAACTATACTACAAACGAAAGGGTACACTGCCCGGTGTTGTGGTCTAGCGAAAGCAAAAAGGGAAGACTAGATTTCACACATCAAGTTTTTGGCGCCGCTGCCGGGGACTTGATAATTGGAATTTTTATTTGTCGTTTATTGTTTCAAGTATTTGTTTTTATCTATTTTAGTTTTTAGATTTTGTTTTATTTATTTTCAGGTGCTTTTCACTTTTGGTTTTTGTTTAGTTATGATTTACAGGTTGTAGATATTAAATGATGAACAGGAGATATAGCAACTATTATGGATATTCGGATAAGGGAAATTACCTAGACCCAATATGTGATTTTGGTTATGATGATAGAGGACGGGGGAACAACCAATCTTACGAACGAGAATTTTGGTATGAGGAAAATCAACCGAAGAAAGAAGAAGAGCAAAAGTTGAAAGAGTGGTTTAAAATCTTTGTTGAAATGAAAAAACAGTTTAATGATGGGATTTTTAAATACTTGGAATTGCTAGATCTTCGACTTGAACTTGATCGTCAGGATTTTGATGTCGCAAAACAACGGTTAGAATGGCAGTTGGAGGAGTTGGAAGAAAGAGCAAGGGATCAAGAAGAGGAACAAGTAAATGCAATTTCAACACGGTGGGAATATGAGTATTGGGATGAAGAAACTGAAAACAAAGAAGAAGCTGAACCTGAACCCACTGCGCCGCAGTCACATTCACTGCGACGCAGTTATATCTCAGAACCCGTTTCCGATTTTGATAGTGATTTTGAGTCGGACGAGGAAGAATGGGAGGACCCGGTAGTTCAAATACATATAACCACATCCGAATCAGCTACTAGTCCACCGGTTCAAGTTTATGACACGGAAAGTTTTCAACAATTTAAAGAGGAGGAAGCGAAGGAACAACCCGAACTGCCAAAACCGTTTGCAAAAGAAGCTGAATTTTGGGATAAAGTGCATTGGGTAAATAGTTTAGATGAGGAATTGGAAGATTTCCTCGGATTGGATATAGGAATCTCGGAGGGGTCAGTTATTGGTGACTATGGAGATATTACGTGGGACGGATTAGAAAGAATGTTCGATTCAAATGTCGACTTAAATACCACAAAGAGCGGGGAAATAGGCGATGGTGTAAACAAGGAAGTAGAGTGTTGGGAAACTATCATGGGGGAGATTGAGGGGGATACGCATGTTGCGGTTTGGGAATTTCATAAGAATATATATGTGAAACCGGTTAGGAGTTATTTCAAAGAAGAGCCAGGAAATGTTCATATCCACTTTCGACCATTTGTGACTTGTTTAATTTATCGGGGAACGAGGGAGTGGAATGACGAATGGGTCAAAAGGAACGATGCGCTTGATGCTTCAAACGATCTCTTTATCTTGGATGACTCGATTGACACGTTAAGTTCAACACGTGCGAAGTCGAGTTCGGAAATCATGCAACATCAACGCAACTCGCACGGTTTTATTTTTCTTTCTTTATTTTCTTTTTGTTTTCTTTTTGTATTTTATTTTATTTCCCTTAGTTTAGTTAGTTTTCTTTTGATGGAACACATTAGGGACAATGTGTTGTTTAAGTATGCGGGGGTCGGGAAATTAGTTAGTTTTATCCCCTTATATCCATTACGTTTGTTTTGTCCCATTTGAGTCAATTAGAGTCTAAAAAATTAAAAAAAAAATATATATATATATATATATATATATATATATATATATATATATATATATATATATATATATATATATATATATATTAAAAAAAAAAAAAACGCTTAAACGTAGTTAGGGAAAATGATAGGGGCTTTTGTATTTAACTTTATTCCGGTAATTTAACGTGAAATTGTTTAGGAACATCTTTAGTTAATAAAATATTTGTAAGTAAGAATTTAGGTTTCTTAATTTTAGTTCCTTAAGTTTCCCCGAAAAATCAAAAATCTAGATAATCACTAGATATCCTTAGTACCGAGCCATTGTAGTTTCTTGCACCCTTTCGGGGGTAGTTGGGGAATCCTAGTATCACTTAAGCCCTTGGAGAATTAGAGGCGAAGAAAAAGGCCATAGGTCTTTCCCGTCAACAAATTGAACTCAACCTCACTATACAAAACCGTTCACTTCAAAGAAAATATAAAATATAAATCTATAGTATTTGAAGTGAACGAAAGTGAGAGGAAAGCTAAATGAAGTGACTAACCAAGAATTCTCAAAAGAAAAGAAGAAACAAAAAAAAAAAAACGAAGAAATGATTTAGTGATATTTTAAGGTTTCCCCCGAAAGCAAGGCGGTATAGGGGTCGGCCCGAAAGGCTGATCGTTCCAATTTCGGTTGGAGAGTGAGGGAAAAGGGGTGGTTATTTAGACATATCAAAACTAGGGATAAATTAGGAGTTGACATTAGGAAATTGCGGTTTTTATTTGCTTAAGTAATTTAGTAGCTTTTGATGTTCGTAGTCGGTTTTACGATCTAGCAATTTCACGCATATCTTTATTTTGAACACCGGAATGTAGTTAAATGTTAAAGCCCGTGATTCCTTAATTTTTCTTAAGTTGTAATTTTAGAGTTAGTTTGAGTCGGATTTGCTTAGGGACAAGCAAATGCTTAAGTATGGGGGGTTTGATATCGCTCGATTATACGTGTATTCTTTCGCGATATTTGTTATGTTTTTGTGTCAAAACGTAATGGATAGCCTCGTATTACTTAATTTTGTGTAAAGTTTATGTTTTAGGTGTTTTAATATGTTTGGAGTCAAAAAGGATGAATTCGGGACCAAAATGCAGCTGATAGTAAAACGGATGTATCGGGAGCATACGGACTCGAAAAGACCTCCGGTCAGCGCCAAAACGACCGTAGCGAAAAAATCTACAAACTGGAGCTACTGATCACGAGTTGCGGAGCAAGAGGATCCACTTGCGGCGCAACTCAACCTCCAGCAGTTACCAACTCGTTTTTGATGGCTAATTAGTGTGAGAAGTGAAAAGTCTTTTGGAGCAGCTTATAGGGGACGATTTTGGGGACATCAAAAACATCTTTTTCATCAGTTTTGGAGGCTAACACACCATCCATTACATCAATCTTTCATCGTATTATCATAATCAATCGTTAGGGAAACGACAATCATAGTAATTTTTAGTTTAATTTTGAAGAATCTTTAATCGTATTTTCATTTTCTCTTTGGATATTTTATCGAGACATTGCATCGATAGTCTGGTATGAATATCATCTTCTTTCATAATTTGTTTGTAATTTCGCGCATGAATGAGTAGTTAGATCATGCTTGTTTGGATTGGAAACTAGGTTAGATGATTGAAACTTTTGGGATATTTGTTTTTGGTTGAATGTTTATGTTTGCTTAATCGAAGAACCATTCGGGTTTAAATTCTTAATAGTGTTAGATTACTTATATTCATGATTTGATTAAAGACTTTAGTATCTGAAAAGAGCTTTAGAACTTGATTGACGAATTGAACGAGATAATCAACCGGTCTATAGTTGATTTGAGGTTTAGGATATTCGAAAGGAATCTTAACGAGAAATCCAACATTTAGATTAAAACTTGAATGTTAGTTGTAATCAGATTCATTATCATTATCAAAATCATTTTATATAAAACGTAAGTAAGGTGTTAGTGACAAACACATGTTGTAGGTATTCGAAAGGAACTTATAACAACTTATAGGCGTTTTACGAAAAGGTTAATCGGTCTATAATTAATCTAAAATTATTGGTATTCGAAAGGAACTGGTAATATAATGATTTGATAAGATGAATTTGATTTTAGCTAAGAAACTATTCGAAAGGAAGTTTTATAAGATTAAGTCGAATATATAAACTTGTTGCTTAATGACTTAGATGTTTAAGGTTTCTACCGTATTCGAAAGGAACGGTGTTTCGTTTTAGATGTCTAAAGTTAGCTCGGTATTCGAAAGGAATCGTGTTATAACATTAGAAGTTAATTCAACCAAACAACCCAAGGTGACAATCGGATAACTAGGAACCAATCCAAACGAGTGTTTTTCCCGTATCTTGATTTATCATAAAACGATACTTGTCACTTTTAGTTAAGTACCCCCACTTTGTTACTTATATCTGTTTCATAAACGACGATTGAAATTTCCAATTGAAAGTCCTTGTGTTCGAACCCGAACTTGCCCAAACTATACTACAAACGAAAGGGTACACTGCCCGGTGTTGTGGTCTAGCGAAAGCAAAAAGGGAAGACTATATTTCACACATCAGGAGTCATACTGCTGAGCATGATACAAGCAACTTCATCATGCTTTTTATAAGTTTCCTTATACAAATCTTGTTCAGATTGAGGAGCATTTTCAGCTGGCTTATGGATCATAGGTGTTGAAACGACTTCAGGCCTTTCCATCACTCTTAGGACAATCCTCTCTGATAGAAACCCGTCGTTTAAGTTCGGTCTAGAAAGCAAGTTTCTTCTTAATGCTGTTTTGGTTTCATTTAAAATCTCGAAGCGGATTTTTGTTCCATTTCTACAAAACAGAAGAAAGTTCTCATTAGTACTTTCGACATTAATTATTTCTTAACGAAATTGTAAAACCCATGGTTTACATTCCGTTAAGACTAGGACCCAAATGACATATCACCGTTCCATCAGTTGATCTGCTAGGAACTAAGTGATACTCAAAAGGTAAGTGACGTTCAGTAATTTCATTTACCGATTGAATTCCTAGATTATGGGACTAAATGTCATGACTTGATCAAGCATCAATATGGTGATCGTGACATCATCATGTTTCGTCGCATCTTATCGCTATCAGCGTTTACAGTCTCACTACATAACCCGATTTAAGTCATCCAATTGAAGACTGTAGATAGTCCACCACAGTCTCACTATGAGTGGTAATCCACCTTGGATACCCTTCACCTACGTCTCACATAGAGTGACGAGCAAGTAAAAGTTGTCTAAGCAATATGGATAGCAATATGACTTAATTCCGTGAGTGACAAAATTTATGTACGAAGAGGCATGCATACAACTTCGTCTCATAATTATTGTTTTTCATATAAACAACTTTATAGTTTTAAAATGTGTTTCTATGATTGTCTATTTGTCTAATTCCTGTACACCAAGTGTATATTATAACTAAACATAACATCGTCATCATAAAAACCCTTTCGGTAGCTCTACAACCGGTACGACTAGGAAAGTGAGTGAGGGTAGGGGAGGACAAGGCATCACTTAAAACCTAACATCATTAGGGGTATAATACTACCGCAAACTTTCCTGGACATCGTCCTTTATGTAGGTGAGCCTAGTTGAGAATTTATACACTAAGGATGTACATTTAATTACGAATTACCAATCACACGCTTTTAAAGGTTTGATTTTTAATGTATTTTGTAATTTAATACGTTCCATCAAAGGACAAAGTTACGGTATAAACCCAACCTTCGTCATAGAAGGTATAAAATTCCAAAATAAATTAAAAATTCGTTTCATAATTCTTTAGTCATATCAATTTTTATTACTTTCAAAACAATTGACTAATCATTAATATGAGTATTAGAATTAAACGACGCAACAAAACTGGGTAAGCCCTAAAGCATATAGTCTCTATGGTCATTATCCACATATTGAATAACTCTCGTTTCAAAAGGAAACGGAGCACATGTATCCGTTCAAATAAGTCAAATATGGATTGCGTAAGTTATTCAATATGCGTTCAATACAATTTATCAAATAAACCACAAATAACAATTTTATATCCAATATCATTAGTGTCGCACATATCAAATAACAATTATTATATGTCAATATATGCAATTTACTTTTTACAATATCATAATATCTAATTATGTTTATTAAGTTATGCATGTAACTTAATAACCATAATTTTCATAAAAAAATAAATCTGGCACACATTTAAGAAAACATCAAAATTTGCGTTTAAGATTTAAGGTTTAATTAACTTTTAATAAAAAAAAACGTTTTTTTTTTTTAAACACTTTTAATCGCAATTTTAATCCAAACTCAATCCCCCACTATTTTTGATATTTTATCATTATCCAAAATAAAAATACTATGTTATGGCTGATACCATTATAGGTATAGACCTCGAGTCAAACTATCAAATAATTACATGCACCGGAAATTAGGATCACATAGTAAATAATAAATCAGATAGTAACTGTGTACCTTATTGAGCAAGCGAAATAATGAAAATCTAACGTAAGGTTTTTACCACGATTGCGTACACGAAACACTCTTTATCAACAGACCAGTATGCTAGTACTTATTTAATGTTTTGTACAACAATTTTCTTAGCATCAACTCTTATTACAAAAACCAAAAAAACAAAAACCCTTTTTTTTAAGAAAAAAAAATAAGCGATCGGCTATAGGTTTAAACCTTTAGTCGATAATATTTTTTGTAGTCATTAGGTTTAGGGTTTATCTTTTATTTATAGGTTTACAAATGTTTGAGTTTAGGTTATATTACAATAAAGAAACCTCCTTATTTACATAATAAACCATCAATTTAATAAACATTACACTTAACCCATTAAGTAACCCATTAAGTAATATTTACTAAATACATTAAACTAATAGTCGTGTCTAAATGTCGATGTGTGCGCTCCCGTAGTCTCACACATTTACAGTCACATATTTATTCGACACTATTCAAATACCTACATTTAGAAGATACATCACATGATTCATCTACTAAAATTGCAACCACTTCATCTGCAAGCTCTTCCCTAATAACCTTAACAGTGACCTCTACACATGATTGCACAATCTCCTTTTGGATAGAACCACATCTCCAATGACAATCTAGAGGAGCATTCTTTATCGCTTCACGAGTTACTACATCACATTGATCAGCTAACCATTCTAAAAATTCAAGAAAGTTAACTTTGTAATGTGAGTATTTTGTTTCTATCATGACCACGAAAAGGTAATTCTTGATGCAATAAGAATTTAACAACATCGATGGATGCATTCAAACGAAAATGTATGTTTTTTTCTCGGCTGTAGTATGGTGACTAAAAGCAGATGTGATAGATTGTTTTTGGTTCATCAAATTTCTGCACTTTTGAACCGATGTCCTATGTGGAATACCAAGACTGTGAGAATCTAATGATATTCTCTTATTCCAAGCCCTAAATCCTCCTTTAACAAAACTTTCAACTCCACCTTGATTTTTACTCTCATATTTGAATAAATAACAACATAAACAAAATGCACCATCTTTTAGTATACTATACTCCAACCAATATTCATGATCTTCAAACCTTACAAGATTGAACTTACGGTTGTAGCCTCCAATTTCTCTGTGTGGAAATAAATGCTCTTTAAGTTGACGAGGCCCTTTCATCAAATAAGCTTTTCTTATTGCATCTCTTTGACGTACATGGTAAAACTCCATTTTTGGTCGTTGTCCCGGATCAACAAGAATTATATTTAAATCAGCTTTCATATACTTGTAGAATTGGTCTTTTGCTCGTTCTCACCAAATATTGTTTCATCTTCAACTACATTTGTTGTGCTTGGGATATTTTTCGAAGAACTAACATCTCCATTTTTTATAATACTTTAACATTGTACCTGAACAAATAAAGTTATCAACTAGTCATTAATTCATAGTTTTTGATATATTGGACATAAATATTGGTCACAACTCGTAAGAAAACAAACATTATTAGTCTAATATAAATGTAATACACTAGTTTTTTTTATATAGTTTTACTCTCAATATAAACAAACACAAAAAACAAATATTGGTCACAACACATAATAGTGTTTTACTTCTTGTATTTTCTTTATGCATGTCCTGTCACTTTAAAATAGAGTCTCTTTCTATATATTCACTTATTCATATCTCTTTCTATATATTAATTTATTCATATCTCACTCTCAGGTCTCATTTACTAATAAAATCAAAGATCATATTATCAATTTTAACAAAACAAAAAAACCCTAAATCATGTAACTCTTATCAATTAATCAAACAATTAATTATTTTTAATATATAACAAAAAAGAGGTCTTAAATGTCACATGCCAAAGTAGGGTTTCTTGGATGGGTTAACTTCTTTGATATCAGCCGTTAGATCAGGTTGATGATGTTATCAAATATTATTTTCATTTTATACCCATTTACAATACATAATTAAATTCCTCTTTCATTCCATATCAACTAAAATAAAAAACACAATTATAATTTATTTATAGAATCGTTCAATTTGGACTATTATTTACCTTATTATTATTCTAAAATCTCCTGATACAAAATATCAAAACATGTGTATAAAAGTAAATGTGTTATATGTTATTATAATTATAAACAACATGTGTATAAACGTAAAAATATATATGTATTATACGAATAACATTATTTTCTCATAATAAATTAAAATATACATAAACATAAAATTTACGATTCAATTTTTTTTTTCGCGCTATCGCGGGACAATAATCTTGTAAGGTATCAAAAATAGAAAGGAAGCAACTTATCAGGTATTAAAACATACTTTCGGTTATTTATTTTCTTTTTTTGTTGGATATTAAAATTGAAAAGATAAAATCATATATGATTTTTTAACATTAGACAAAATAGAAAAGAATTCTCATAATTTTATTTTTTTGATAAATGTTGAAACTAGTAAGTTAATATCATATATGATGTAATAAAAAGTCATATATGGTTTTAACTCTAAATATGAATTTTAAAACACAATAATGTTTTATGATATATGAATTCTATAAACCCGTAAAAAATTCGAATTTTGACGACTATTTTTTCTTTCCCCCTTTTGAACATGTGTTGAAATTTGTAAAGATGAAATCACATGTATTTTAACCCACAACACAAACCTAACCGTTTTTACAAATTGCTCAACACGGCATAAGCAATTTTTTCCACATCAATTTAATCGGTAGACACGTATAAATGTCAAACATCTCACTATAAGATTTGAATTCAACGACATTTATATTAGTCACTTAAGTTTAATAAATAATTGAATCTAATACCGTCCAACAACATCTTTTTAGTTCACATACCCTTAATGATCAGACCCCTCACCACATAATGGTATGGTTCTTTTTCAAATTCTAATATAATAGTTAGGTTATTCGGATTACCTGAAGTCCAAAATAGTAAATTTAGAACCAACTCGATTAGGTCAGGCCAAGTTTTCGGGTTTCAGGTTTTCCCGCTCCTACTATTAGACATTGAGAATCAGCCATTTCTTGATGAAAGAAGAAGACTTACCGATCCAAAATGACAATAATGTTTCACACTCATGTAAAACCAATTCATTAAATGTCTTATAGTCAACATATAGAAAATTTATTCTGGGTCCGTGAGTTATAAGTATCTTCTCGATGTCATGTACGAATAGTGAAAAATAAAATAAGATATAGTCAAAAATAAAATAATTCGGAGTTGGAACCAGATCTATTGTTTGTCCAATTAATAACATGATCCTCATTGGTGTGTTAACTTAAAGAGTAGAAATGATCCTCTAAATAAGAAATAGGATTAAAGAAGTTAAAATATTTTTATTCTCATTTGTGTAACTCAACTTTTAAAAACGGTTATATAGTTAAACCGTAACACTAAAATACAATAATATGTTAAGTGTACAAAGATTTAAATACAATATATATCTTAATACGATGACTAAAAAGTACAATTTTAATAAGTATGAGACCTAAATAAATGTTTATAAAAGTACGGTATCCAAACGTACAAAAGAATATACATTATACAAAATACACATTGGAAGTAACTACGTTATATTCTAACAACTCACTCTAACAAATACGAAATTTGGTATCTCCTTAAGACAAAGTCAAATATTAAATGAAATTAACATACTTCTAATTGAGCCATTTTGTTAAACAATCGGTTTACATAATGAGTCCAATGACCTAAACAAACGGTTTGAAAAAACTGAAATGAAGATAAAATATAAATTTTTAGTTAGGTGATCTAATTAGATTTTTTAAAAGAATACACTAATCATCAACTATATTAAATCTTTATAAATATAATCAAATAATATTCTATATACACTGCTTTTTGGGTAAATAATAACATTATCTATAATGATTTAGAAAGAAAAAAAAATTGTTTAATTTATCATTAATTATTAATGACATTTGATGTGGACATAAAACTCGACATAAGAAGTTCATATAGTCAGTATTTGTTTTAATAGTTATTTTTAATATTTAATAATTTAGTTTAGTTAAAGAATAATTAAATTTACAAAGTTAGTTTTTTTTTATTATATTGAGATTTTATTTATGAAATTAGATAATGATTAATAATTTAAGATAGTTTTCCCAATTTCTTGTATAGTTATTTCTGAATTATTCTATTTAGCCCTATAACTACATGATTTAATGTTGGTTTCAAATATGTCAAATAATAGTTTAACACACGTTCATTAAGTAAACAAATTGCATTTATAAATGAACAAAGGATACAATGTTGGGAATAAACTTGTGAAAATAAGCTAAGTATGGTTACTACTACACTGTTTGGTTACTACTGAAAATTTACTAGTTTTTACTGCACATACTCGTTACTACTGCCCGTAAAGCATTACTACTGCAAAAAGACTTTGAAGAAAAATATAATTCTAGAATAGATTTGTACTTATCTTTTTCATAGTTGAAGTTGCTATACAATTGTAATTGTTTTAGTTGTTTCCTGGATTAGCTAGATTTAGCCTAAAGGTCTATAAATACATACATCCATGTATTAGGAAAAACAGGTGTATTGATCATTCATTCTACGATTAATACATTGAGGCTTGTTGGTGATATTCATTAATGTGTTTATTCTTATTCATATAAAATATATTCGTTTAATCACATAACTTGTAATATCAAAGTGTTTAATCCGCTGCTAAACTTTTTTGATAGATCAAGATCTTATTATACATATTAAGGTTGTGTTTACATAATCTAATTGATCCGGACAAGTGGTATCAGAACACATGAGGTGCTCAAGACTACTGATCTACAAGTTTTGTTGAAGCCTCAACAAGAAGCAAAAGCTTACCGATCATGACTGATGTGGTAGTAAACAAGGTTCCAGTTTTAAACAACAACGACTTTGATCTTTTGAAGTTGAGGATCAAACAACACATACTGCTTTCTGATTATGCAGTATTGGATGTAGTTGTGAATGGAAGCAAACAAGCCATTACTTTGGCTGCTGATGGTACACCTGGTATTGCTCAACCTCTAACCACAAATCAAGAAAGAAGAGGGAAGCAAACAGAACTCAAGGCCCTTAGAACTCTTTTAATTTCTATCCCTAATGAATATCAATCACAATTTAAAGAGTATGAGGATGTTAAATCTCTATGGGAAGCTCTTGAAAAGAGATTCAGTGGAACAAAGAACACAAAGAAAAACAAGAGAGCTCTTCTCAAACAAAAATATGAGAACTTCAAAGCTATAAAAGAAGAAAGAATGTCTTTAACCTTTGACAGGTACAAGAAGCTGACAGGAGAATTGAGTAGTGTTGAGATAGAGAAAGATGATTTAAACAGGAAGTTTCTTAGATCTATGGTAGATGAATAGACAATCTATACAGTGTCATACAGACAAGGTGATGTTCCGGAAGAGATGGAGTTAGATGATCTATTCAATGACCTAAGGGTTTTTGAAGCAGAAGTTGAAGCAAAGAAAGCAAGCAGCGGTACTAACAGTAGTACGAACAACTTTAATATTGGGCTAGTAACACCAATGGGATCTTCTATCTCTTAAAATTTAAAAGATGTTACTTTTGAAGCTTTTCTTTCAAACCATGCATGCTCAGGGCTGACTAATGAAGATCTTAAACAAATTCATCAATATGATCTTAAAGAGATGGATCTTAAATGGAAACTTGTCATTGTCTGTAAGAGCTAGGAGATTTGTGAACAAAACTGGAAGAAGATTCAATCCTAAAGGTAATGACAGAGTTGCGTTTGATAAAAGCAAAGTAAAGTGCTTTGAATGCAATGGGCTTGGACACTTTTCAAGAGAATACAATAATAGGTCAAACTCAAACAACAATAGGATTTCTCAAGAAACTTCATCAATATCACTGGTAACACATGATGTCTTTGGCTCTGATTGGAATGAGCTAGCTGAAGAAACTACACAAAACAAAGCTCTCATGGCCATTACATCTTCATCAAAGGAGAATACAACATCTACTCTTCCTACTGAGGTACATTCTAAACTTTGTTCTCCTGAGTGTATTGAAGTCATGGCTAAATATAGAGATTATAATCAAATTATTTTTGCTTCAATTAAAATATTAGAAGAGCAAAGAAGATCTGCAAATAGAGGAATTGAAAACATAGAGGCTCAAATAAAATCTTATAAATCCAATGAGTTAAGTTATCAGGATAAAATCAAATTTGTAGAATGGCAAAGAGATGATATGTTAGTCAAGTTAAGAGAGGCTAGGGAAGAGGTAAAATTTTTGAAAGAGGAAAAGGAAAAGGTTGAATTGAATGTAGGAAAACTTGAACATGCTTCAAAATCAGTAAAAAAAAAAAAACCTTATCAATCATCAAATACATGGAAAATTAAAATCAGACATAGGTTATAAAGAAGTAGCTCCTCCATTTAATCAAAATTACATCTCACCCACCTTAGATGAACCTAGGATACCTCTGTCTCAGTCTCCTCCTAAAGAATCTTTCAGTGTTGATTCAATCAATTTTGAAGAAGTTCTAATAGAGGACTTGATTGAAGAAAGTAAAGTAACAGTTGTAAAGAATGAGAATATACCTATAGAAAATCACATTATCACAAATGAAGGTGTTACTCAAAAAAATTCAAAAAGTTTAGTTTAAATTCTACCATTCAAAGGTCAAAGGTTAACTGAATGTACATGTGAGTGTTGTTCAAAGAGTAAGTCAAACAAAAGAAAAGAATTGGAATCACATTGAGCCTAGAGGATATCAAAGGAATCAAAATCAACTTAATTCACAGAAAACTAAAAGTCCAATCCTAAGAAAACCAGTTAAGTCATGTTTTATATGTGGAAGAACAAATCATTATGCAAAAATCTGTTATCATAACCCTATGAATCAAAAGCTAAAACATGGAAACTTAGGATTAAAAACTTCACATGAATCAAAACATAAGATTGGAAAAGGTGCACAACAAACTGATTCTGACTTTCAATCATCAAAAACTATGTTTTGTTCAAAGAGTAAAACAAAAGAAAACAAAGAAAAAATGTTTGGTAAAAGGAAAAGGTTTAATGGCAGTACTAACAGGGTTAATATTGCACGAGTACACCCTGTTAAAACTGCTAATTCTGAAAAAACAAAACACAGTTTTGAAGATTGAACAAGTATTGAAACCTAAAGGCAATCACTAAAAATGGAAAGCCTCATGGTTTTAAAATTTTGATGCTTAGGAAGATTAGTTATTATGATGAAAAGGGTAAACCCAAGACTACAATGGCTTGGGTTTCCAAAAGAAACTAATCTTTTACCTTTAGGTGCAGGAGCAGCCAATAAAAGAAGATAAAGACAATTGACATGTAGATAGTGGTTGTTCCAGGCACATAATAGGCAACATATCATGTATCCAAACTTTTGAAAAATACAATGGAGGATAGGTTGCATTTAGAGTAAATCCAAAATGAGGAAAGATTACTGGGAAAGGAACTGTGAGCAATAGGAAAGTGAGTCTTGAAGATGTATTCTATGTTCAGAAACTTGAATACAATCTATTGGGTGTGTCACAAGTCTGTGACAAGAAGAATACAACCACATTTATAGACACTGAATGTCTAATAATGGCTCCAGGATACATCATTGATGAAAGAAAAGTTCTACTGAGAACTCCAAGGAAGGATAATGAATATTGCTTAAATTTATCCAAAGAATCTCCCGGATGTACATTGATTTGTCTCTAAAGCAACACTTGATGAATCCCTACTTTGGAATATAAGAATGTGTCACATGAACTTCAAGAACATGAACAAGCTTGTAACTTCCAAATTGGTAAGTGGACTTCCCACCAAACAGTTTCATTGTGATGATAACTGTGCGGCATGCCAAAAAGGAAAGCAACATAAGACTTATCATAAGTCTAAAGAAGTGAATTCAAACTCTGCAACTCTCTCTCTACTACACATTGATCTATTTGGTCCAACCAATGTCAAAAGCAATGAAAAGAAGTCATAATGTCTGGTGATTACAGATGATTATACAAGATACACATGGGTGTACTTCTTGGCTTCTAAAGATGAAAAATACCCCAATACTCATCTCATTCATTACCAAGATTTAAAACCAAACAAATTTGAAGTTAAAGAAGATCATATGTGACAATGTGACAGAGTTCAAGAACAGTGTGATGAATCAATTTTGTGAATCTAAACGAATTTAGAGACAATTTAGTTATGCAAAAACTCCTCAACAGAATGGAGTAGCTGAAAGGAGAAACATAACTCTCATTGAAGCTGCAAGAAGTATGCAAGCAGATTCCAATCTTCCTATTTTCTTTTGGGAAGAAGCATTTAATATTGCATGTTATGTTCAGAACATAGTCTTCATAGTTAAAACACATAACAAGACTCCTTATGAGCTTTTTCACAAAAGACAACCATTGATTAGCTTTCTGAAAACAGTTGGTTGTCCATGTACAATGTTAAATTCAAAAGACTATCTTGGAAAGTTTGAAAGCAAAGCAGATGTTAGATACTTTGTGGGATACTCCTCTCAAAGTAAAGCATACATAGTGTACAATCACAGGACAAGCATAATTAAAGAGAGTGATAATGTCACTTTCAATTAACACACTCTTAATTCTCCTAAAAAGGGTCCAGAATGGTTATTTGATATTGATGCACTAACTAGATCATTGGAATTTAGTTATGAAAATAAGAAATCAAGTAATGACAAAAGCAATTCAGATGAACAGTCAAGTCAATCTTCTACAAGAATTTATGGAATAGAAAGGTTAGATCCAATGGAGTATGTATATTTTCATGTACACATTGTTGATCCACCAGGTATCTTTGATGATCTAGAGAAATAAATTGAATAAGAATTGGTTAATAGTCCTAATCCAAACTCAAGCAGTACTAACTAAGAAGAGTGTAGTACAAATCAAGATGACAGTAGAAAATAATACCTTTCTCCTCTTAGACATGATGGCATTCCGTTTTTGGCTGAATTAAATTCAGATGGAGAAGAAAATGTTGTAACAGATGATGATGAACCATTCCCAATGAGCAGCCCAAACACTCGGCTTTTTTTTTTATCTTCCGTGAAACCAAATGAAACAAATTTGGACACTCAACTGAGAGTTAAAAATATTCCAACTTCAAGAATACACAAGAATCATCCAACTACTCAAAATAATTGGAAATTTGGATGTATCAGTGCAAACAAGGAGTCAAGCTAGAGTGAATAAATATTTACATTAAGATTTCAGTACATGTTTGCTTGCATGCTTTCTGTCACAAATGGAGTCAAAGAAAATACAAGAAGCTTTATTCGATCCAAGCTGGATTGAAGCAATGCAAGAGGAACTACTGCAGTTCAAATTACAGTCTGTTTGGACTCTGGTTGGATTACCCAATGGAAAGAGAGTTATTGGAACTAAATGGATATTTAGAAACAAGAAAGATGAAAGAGGCATAGTCATCAAGAACAAAGCAAGACTAGTGGCTCAAGGATACACATAGGAGAAAGGTATATATTATGAAGATTTTTTTGCACTTGTAGCTAGAATGGAAGCTATAAGGATCTTTCAAAGGATTCAAGGTGTATCAGATGGATGTAAAGAGTGCCTTTCTTTATGGGTTCATTGAAGAAGAAGTATATGTCAGACAGCCCCCAGGTTTTGAAGATCCAAAACATCCACACTTATTCTACAAGTTAGATAAGGCACTCTATGGTCTTCATCAGGCTCCTAGAGCTTGGTATGAGACCTTATCTGATTACTTATTGAAGAACAACTTTCAGAGAGGAACTATTGACAAGACTCTTTTCATCAAGAAGGTTAAAACTGACATACTACTTTTCAAATATATGTGGATGATATCATCTTTGGATCCACCAAAGATTCTTTATGTAAATAATTTGAACAACTAATGCATAACAAGTTCAAGATGAGATCCATGTGAGAATTAACTTTCTTCCTTAGACTTCAAGTGAAACACAAACAGATGGGATGTTTATCAGTCAATCAAAGTATGTGAAAGATATATTGGACAAGTTTGGATTCTCAGATGCCAATATTTCAAGCACTCTAGTAGAAACTCATAAACAGCTGACTGCAGATCTTGAGGGGGAGGATGTTGATATTCATAACTATAGGTCAATGATTGGGTCTCTCATATATTTAACAGCATCTAGACCTGACATTATGTTTGGAGTTTGTGTATGTGTGTCAGGTATCAGACTAGGTCAAAAATGTCTCATCTTCATGTGGTCAAGAGAATATTCAGATACTTGAAGGGAAAACCTACATTAGGTTTGTGGTATCCTAAAGATTCTCCATTTGAGTTAATTGCATATACAGACAGTGACTATGGAGGTGAAAGCTTAGACCGGAAATCAACATCAGGTGGATGTCAATTTATGGGTTCAAGATTGGTGTCATGGCAGTGCAATAAGCAAAAAACTATGTCAACTTCCTCAACAGAAGCAGAGTATGTTGCAGCATCCAGTTGCTATGCACAGGTGTTATGGATACAAAATCAGATGATGGACTAAGGATATGCATTTTTCAATACTCCTATCTGCATTGATAATAAGACTACAATCAACATCATTAACAATCCAGTGATGCACTCCAAGACCAAGCACATTGAAATTCGATTTCACTTCATCATGGATTGCAATGAGAAGAACTTAATTCATGTTGAAAAAGTTCATACTGATAATCAGTTTGCAGATCTTTTCACAAAAGCATTTGATGTGGGAAGATTTACATTTTTGATTAGCATTATTGGAATGCTCAATATTGAATAACTTTTGAATTTTGTACTTTAAATTGTCAAACATAAATTTTCTAAGGCAATATTTAGTACTGTAGAAGTAATCTTAAGTATTATTAGTGCTTTACTTTTTAGTATTGCACTATATTATTGCTGCAAAATCAATAGTGTTTTTATATTAAGCAGTATTAATTAGTACTGTATGTGGTTTCATTACTACTGCCGAACTGGTTAATACGACCCGATGTGTTATGACTGCAACAGTTAGTAGTGCAGGATAATTTTTAAAATATAAATTACTCTGTTACCACTGCGTTGACAGGTCAAAATTCAAGTTGCAATTTATTTTTACACGTGTCAATCTGGTATTGGACCTAATTAGTTAAAGTTGCGGCACGCGTCAAGTCTCCATATGTCCAATTTGTTTGTCCAATTGACCTATAAAAATGTTTCGAACTCAAATTCTAATTTTCAAAAATCCCCAAATTACTTGAAAACCCTAATTTTCCAAAATCGACTTGATTACTGCTTAAATCAATTTTTCTTTCTTTCAAATTAATAATCTCTTTCTGAATCGCTAATGGCTAACCATTAATTCTTTGATGGACACAATGTTTGTGCCTATCTTGTTAAAAATGATGAAAATCAAGAATTTCATCCAATTATTGATTTCTTGACAAATTCTCACATCAATTATGTCTTGACTCTTCGTCCAGATATTCATGAAAATCACATTCGTAGCTTTTGGGTTACTTTTGCTCCTTCTACACAAAATGATACTCCCATAATCACTGGTATTGTTGATGGGAAGAAGATAACAATCACTGAAGCAAGTCTTAGACTTCATCTACAACTTCAAGATGAAGGAGGTATCAATACTCTTCCTACTCAAACTCTTTTTCAAAAAATTTCAAAGAATGGGATATGAGGGACAACTAAATACAACTTCTTTTCAAACACCTATGTTGTCACATCAATGGAAGTTTTTAATGCATACTTTGCAACAATCCCTTTCTCATAAAAGAACATGTTGGAATGAGGTAGGTAGTACTTTGGCTACATCCATGGTATGTCTTGCCAAAAATCAACTATTCAATTTTTCAAAATTAATTTTTGATAGTATGTTGTGGAACTTGGCTCATCCTGATCAAAAGTTTTCAATGAATCCAAGATTCCTACAACATATTTTTAACTGGGAGATTAAGGATATTTCGAAATCCAAATTTGTTTTCGCTCCTAAATCTCATGGTAGAAAAGTCTTTGTCAATATGAGAAGGGTCAACAAAGTATTTTCTGGCCATGTTACACCATTATTCTCTACAATGATGGTGGTAGCAGACTCTTCATGTGAGAGACCAAGTACTCAACTCGGGTCTCAACCCACACCTTCCATTGCTTCATCAATAACACTTTTGGTTCCTATTGTGAATACACCATCAGTTACTACTATGACTAATACTGTAACTACTATACCAACACCATCTGCTTCAAAACCTATATCAACCCCACCAGTTGTTTTCCCCTTAAAAAAAAGGCTAAAAAGGCGAACATAACTCCTTTTCTCTTGTGTCTACACCTACACCTGAACCTACTCTTGATATAAGCACCTTACCTGAAAATCTTTCTGGTGAGACTTTACTTTGGGAACACAGTGAGATCTTTCTCAGGCTTAAGGAGGTGGTCTTTAAGGAGGGGGATGACCATAATGGAAGGGCTCATACTACTGTTGCATCACCTAGTGGTGCACAGGACAGTTTGACAGGCACTAAGACCCAACCATTGGCAACACTATCTGATGACGCTTCTTTTGAGGAAGCTTTGGAAGGTGAACCCAGGTGCCAGGAAACCATATGGGAGGGAGATGCTACTGCTAGGCAGGAGGCTCCTTCTAATTTTACTTCCAATGACCCTCCAATTGTTGGTACTCAACAGAAAAGGGGTGAGGATAGATTTGACCATTCAAACATGGAATTGGTGGACATGTGCCTTGCATTTACAGAAAAGGTGGATAAACAGGCTGAGGAACTTGCTTTATTAAAAAATTTGGTACTTAAGCTGGTGCAGAAAAAGAAGCATTTAAAGTTTCAGCTTAAGCAAACGAAGCATGTGATGAAAGATGCTGCTACATCTCCTATGACCTCCAGCTCTTCAAGATCATCTTCAGCTGAGGATGATCACAAAAAGGGGGAGAATAAGGAGTTAGATGAGATGGAGTCTGGGACTGAAAAGAAACGTTCTGATGAGGTGATTACTGCAACTTCAGAATAGGGAAAGATTACAGAACTCTACAGAGTGGGTGCAGCAACAGAAAAGTTCAGATGAGGTTAATTCTGCATTTATAGAGCAGGAGAATTTGACTATGGTGTTAGTACTGCGGTATTAACAGAACCAGTTTCTGCTACAATATTAACTAAAATTCATGAGGAGGAAGAAAGTTACATTGATATTGTACTGAAACAGTATGAAGATGCTTTTGAGCAATTTGATGCTCAAGATAAACAAGAGAAGGATGCAGTTGCTCAAGATCAAGAAACTGTGGTACTTACTGTTGAAATTGAGGGGGAGATTGAATCAAAGATTGGGAAAGAGGAGGATGTTGTTATGAATGAGGCTGCTAATATAGGATTTACAGAGGATCCAGTTATGGGATCTTACTTTCAACCACTTGAGGAGGATATAAATGTTACTACTGCAGATCAACAAGAGGTTGGTATTACTACAGCAGTAGATACTACTACACCGGTAGATACTACTGTATCAGTTGTTGATGAACCCACAATTGAAGAGAGAACCTTGGCTAAAGAATTACTTAAGATCAATACATATAAGGAAACCAGAACAAGCTAAAAGACCTAAGGAGAAAGGAGTCTCTATTCCTACTCCTTCTGAATTTAAAGTTGTTGAAGGTAAAGACTATGTTGTGGATTCTACTGCTAGACATGGTGTCACTCCCATTATTCCTCCTGATACAAGACAGGTTGAAATACCTATAAATCAGTATATTGGAGGAAGAAGAGTTGATCCTAATGATCCAATAGTCAAAGGGAAGGGGAAGAAAGTGATTGTAAAAGAGGAACCCACCAAGAAAACGGATAAAGCCAAGCAATTAAAGCTAGATGAGCTTGTGTCTTTACAAGTATCCTTCGAAACCTTTGATGTCTCTAGTGATGTTGCAGTATCAAGAGAAGTTCATGCTGAACTTCAAAGAAAAGAATTAGAGAGAACAGAAAGAGAAGAAAAAGAAAGATTGGTTTTACTTGCAGACTAAAATAGAGAGCTTGCAGATAGAAAAAGCTGAAGCATCAAAGAAGTCAAAGATTAAAATTAAGAAGGAAACCAAGAAAGAAAAGATGGATAATGATAAACAGAAGTTCATGAAGTACTTGAAAGACAGAGGATACAGTGGCAAGTCTTTAGTTCCAACGAGATTTGGAAATATTCGTGGGTTGTTTGAGAAAGAGAGGAAGAAGGATCAAGAAGAAGCTATCAAGTTAACAGAACAGCAGGAGAAAGAAAAGTATGAATTGGAGAGACTGGTCAAAAGAGCTCATGAAGTTGGAGCTAGGGTATTGAATGAACAAGGTCAGGTAATTCCAAATCCATTTAAACTTTAATCTGTTGATGTTAACCCTGAACAAAAGAAACCAAAAAAAATCTTTGTCTACAAGACAAGTTAGAAAGAAACAAAGGGTTGTGTTGCCAACTACTGCAGAGGAAGAACAAGTTGAAGTTGAAACAACACAAACAGAAATTCCACTTGGTGAAGCAACTACTGCTTCCACTCAGTTTGTGCATGTTGATTCAACTGCAATAGTAGAAAAGGAAGGAGATGTGAAAATTTCTCCTGGTGACTATTCAGCTTTGATCATTCATCAAGATCCTTTACATGTTGAACCATTAGCTATTGAACAACCAGAGATTATTGATAGGGAGTTTGTTGGGGGAGAGAAACAACTTACATAGTAACAAGAGCTGATAATAAGAAGTACACAATGCTCACTTTTTATAGCACGGTAAAAGAATTCTCTAGCAAGATTTGGTCAAGCTACATCAAATTGGAGTAAGGAAATACTAAAAAAAATAGAGGAAGATGTTCTGGAACTGATCTTGCCTTAGACTGGTTGAATGGCATGTTTACATCTGAAGTTGGAATGTTTAATAGTGTATTCCTTAGGGGTGGATATGATCCAGTGATCAAATGGCTTCTGTATGAAAATAGTGGGGTATATTCTATAATCGGAAAGCAAGGTGTCATCGAATTCTATCTATTGGAGAAGAAGTATGATTTTGACTTTGCTACTCTTCATGAAATAATCACATTGAAGTTGTTTGCCTTCAGATATTCTCAGATTGCGAATGATCTGGTATGGAGAATGGAACATCAAAGACATGAAGAAGATCAGAAGCTGAAAGCAGAACGAGCAAAGAAGAAGAAAGAAGGACAGTAGAAACTTGTTTTGTAATCATCCTCCTATGTTTGTTTATTTTGAAACTTGTTACTTTCATTGTGATTAAAGTATAAGTTTAGGGGGAGATTGTTGGGAATAAACTTGTGAAAATAAGCTAAGTATGGTTACTACTACAAATCTACTACTCCTTGGTTCCTACTGCAAGTTACTGGTTTCTACTGCACAAACTCGTTACCAGTTTACCACTTCCTGTAAAGCATTACTACTGCAAGAAGACTTTGAAGAAAAATATAATTCTAGAATAGATTTGTACTTATCTTTTTCATAGTTGTAGTTGTTTTACAATTGTAATTGTTTTAGTTGTTTGCTAGATTAGCTAGGTTTAGCCTCAAGTTCTATAAATACATAAATCCTGGTATTAGGAAAAACACGTGTATTGATCATTCCTTCTACGATTAATACATGAGGCTTGTTGGTGATATTCGTTATTGTGTTTATTCTTATTCATATAAACAATATGTTTAATCACATAACTTGCAATATCAAAGTGTTTAATCCGCTGTTAAACTTATTTGATAAATGAAGATCGTATTATAGATATTAAGGTTGTGTTTACATAATTAAATTGATTGTGACATATAGTATTTTCAAAGTTCAATTAATTTATACTATAAATAACTATAAGTTTCAATGCGGAAACAAGACCAGATAACCTAGACTATATGTAATAAGCTTTGAGTTATGCCAAACTGAGTGCAGAATTAGTTTAGTTCGAGAAGAGGTGTATTTAATATTTTTCAAAGCGACTAAAGATATTCAAGATTTAAAGGAATAAATATGAATTATGTAAACAACTAATCCGATGTAATAGGCAGGTTTTTGAATTACGGGTGTTCTATAAAACGAGGTATCGCGATTCAGGTATCCGAAAATTAGAGATGTAATCAAGTCCAACCCGATTAAGGGGGTGTTTGTTTGGGCTTATATAACCGTTTATGGACTTATTAATGTGTATTATGACATAATAAACAGTAATAAGCCCATAAATTGTTACATAAGCCGAAAAATCCGGACTAATGAAACATAAATCAAAATGTCAATAAGTCATAAGCTCCTTACATAAGCCTAAACAAACACCCCCAAATATATAAGTATTAGGTCTTTGTAATATAATGCAAGACTATTATTAAGTTGAACTAAAAGCAAAAATTATATATATTGTTTGGTATGATGCACTGAGTTTTTAAAAGTTGGAAATCATATCCTATCAGTCGTAAACAAAAAATTTCGTATTCCAAGTTTTTAAAATCGGGTTTTACATTTTCAAGTTTAAGCTTGTCGACCCGTTTGACGGATTATTTAAACACCCCTAAAGATCCTACGAAAAGGGTTAATATGTTATTCTTTAGAAAAAAGTTCCTATAATGGATAATATTTTAATTTATATGTCTTTGTCTTGTTGATAATGACTTTATTACGTTAGTATATAAAAACGAAATATAGTTGTTTGTTTGATAGAAAAGAGGCTAGGTGTGGAGTATATGAAGTTACCGTGAGAGTGGTAGGGATACAATGTGGAAATTCGAGCCGGGTGGGTGACTCCCTGATTCACCAAAAGGTCAATTACTTACTTATTCATGCCCCTTCTTTTTTTCTTCGAAATACCACTCATAAAAGTAAAAACCGATTAGTTAATTGCTATTGATAGCTAATTTTACAACAATTTAGGTGAACTAATTGATCTTATTGTCAAAACTACATTTACAAATATATATATATATATATTAGATTATTGTCGTGTGATAGCACAATAAATATAAATTAAATCGTAAAATTTGTATTTATATAGATTTTAAGTTATTATAAGAATAAAATGTTACACTTATAATAACACATATACATTTACATTTATACGCATGTTTATATTTATAATAAGATATACACATTTACGTTAATACACATGTTTTTAGTATTTTGTATTAAGAAATTTTAGAATAGTAATTAGATAAATCATAATCCAAATTGAACAATTTTCAAGGTAATTAGAATTATGTTTTTTAATTCAGTTGAGATGGAATGAAATAATGATGAATATAATTATATATTGTAAGAGACTGTAAAACAAAATTACTTTTTAATGATATCAATAATTTGATCTATGGCTGAAATTAAAGAAGTTAACTAATATAAGGAGCTTAAATTTTCATATGACATTTAAAACATCTTTTTTAATATATATATATATATATATATATATATATATATATATATATATATATATATATAGGAGTAGGATCAAATAAAAAGTGTTAAATTTGTAAAAAGTGTGAGAAGGATTGTGGGAGTGACATGTGGCAAACTTGGAAAAAAAAAAATTAATAAAAAGATATTTAAAAAAATAATATATTTTTTTTGAAAAAAAAAAATCGTAAGAAAAAATAAATTTGGAAAAAAAAAAAATTGAAATTCTTTTTGATAACGTAATCTGTCACGTCATATGATGCACACACAAAATATGATGCACATTAATGATGCACAAAATATATGATTCATATAAATGATGCACACAAAAAAACTATGATATTCAACTATGATGCACACATAAAATGTTCATCATAGATGTGCATCATAAATGTGTATCATATTTTTTTTCGTACATAACTTTTTTCGAGCAAAAAGAAAAAAAAAATTCTCGAAAAAAAAAAATTCGAATTTTTTTTTAAATATTTTTTTTATTAAAAATAAATATGTATTATATTTTTTTTCGTACATAACTTTTTTCGAGTAAAAAGAAAAATAAATTCTCGAAAAAAAAAAATTCGATTTTTTTTTTAAATATTTTTTTATTAAAAATATTATTTTTTTATTAAAAAAAAAATAAAAAAATAAAAAAATAAAAAAAAATTCAAGCTTGCCACATGTCACTCCTACAATGCTTGTCACACTTTTTACAAATTTATCACTTTTTACATGAACCCTCCCCGATATATATATATATATATATATATATATATATATATATAAGTTTTGTTGTTTAACTTTTAGAATGCAAACTAAACAAGGCGAAAATAGTTGCTTGCTTTTGCCGTGGTGATAATCAAGATCAAGACATTCATTTGACATAAATTTTCAGTTAATTTTACAAATTTCAAAACAAAAAAAAATGCAAAATGTACATAATCTTACTTAAGACAACATTGAGAACTTGAAATATTGTTAAGCTGAAAGATAACATTACAACCAACGGTGAATATATGTAAACAAAGGGGGAACGAAATCATTAGCCTTTCTTTTTGTATCTATAATCTACCAAAGGTTCATCTATTTTTTCATAAAGTAAGAACGAACCCTTATACAGAGATCAAAGTCCATTCATTTGGTCTTTTCCTATTTAAGTTCAATTTTTTATCAGTATTTTTAACATATATTTGCAGTGGCATTTGGAAAAACATATGTGCAAAACCAGTTAACATGTTGTTTCTAATACCGGGTATGGCACGTATGATAAGATGTTGTTTGCAACACCATTTTATGCTTACATTGCCTCGAGAGCGCTTACCTTTTTCCTCAATCACATGCTGAAATATAACATGATTTTCCCAACACAGGGTCTGACCAATTGACCGTTGGCTTGTTTGTTCACCGTTTGTATCATTATTGCTGGTAACGGCGTAAACCTGAACATTCTCAATACTAAATCAATCCAATGCGTGGATACCATGTGTCTTTATATGTTACCATAGTTGAATATCGTATCTTTACACGATTTTATTGTACAAACATCCAGGTTTCGAGTGAACAACTTATATGATCTATGCGTGTTTGGGTTTTGTAACTATAACAACGCGGGATCTCTCGGTACCTCAGAAGCTTGTACTACTAGTGAATTCTTTTAAATAGAAAAATAGGGTTGGTGTGGTGCGATGAATATGGTGTGTGCATGCATGTACAATCGTCGTAAATTTATGCAACTACATAACCCGGTGTTGGGGACATCATGTATACACGTGGAATGCATGGAGTACTGACAGAAACGGTGAACAAACAAGTTAACAGTCAAATTGGTTAAACCCGGTGTTGGCCTGTTGGGAACACCACGTACGTTATATGTCCGCAAAGGTAAACTTTCTCGAGGCCATGTAGAATAACATAGTATTGCGAACAACATCTTATCATTCGTATTTCGGTGGTGAGATCATATTACAAATCCGTTTCTCCAAAATACGCAAATGCATTTGTTAAAAATACCAAAAAGAATTCCATAAGTCTTTGTCTTAATAATAATAAGAGCAAATTACCAAAATAATCAGCTATCACTTACACTTTACAAATATAATAACACTATTCATTTCTCGCGTCAATATTCATTTTCGCGACGACGTGTCTGATTTTGTTTTATGTACTTCTCGCGACGTTAAAGTGTCGCGAGAAATTCGTCGCGAATTAGGTGATTATTTTTATAAAGTGTAAGTGATATGTGATTATTCTGGTTATTAATTCTAATAATAATAACAATAATAATAATAATAATTAAAATAAAGACCGACAATTCAAACACGAAAAATAACACAGTATACACCATAGTAACGAACTCCAACACCAATGGTTCTGATTTTTCAAAACAAAAAATAAAAAACTTTCTAGAGTATTTACACATCCTTCAAAAAACTTCTACCATGTAAAAAGCTGAAAGTGTAAAATGTAATGCAAAATGCACCTAATGACTTCTTTCAAGAAAGCATTTTTAATAGTTAACCTCAAATGGCATGATCAGTTTGTGCAAGTAGTCCAGTTTGAGGGAAATCGGTTGGAGCCCACAGCAGGCATGTTACGGACATTGATATCAAATGGCAACATGCGGTACTCAATATCAAGGTCTCTAAATACTTTAATCATTTCTTCCACTAGAAGAGCTCTTCGCTGCCATCTTTCACCCATGTCTTGGAAGTTCATACGGTGTGATAGCCATATTGATATCTTTAACCGGTTCAAGTCCTCAATGTCTCTCAAAACGATCATAGGTGCAGGGTACCAATGATCACTCTTGTTCTCAATGTAGCTGCAATTACACACACACACACAGAAAATAATGGTCAGAAAAATTGATGTCATTAAACGCAGAACTAGTCTAGCATGCTGAAACATACAAGAATTATACCTTGTTATCCTCTCCTTCATGAGAGCAATCTTTTCAACTGGGGTTGCAACATGTACACAGAATTCGACAGCATCCCCCATATCTGGACTACGGTAATAATTGGCTATTGGTTTTGTGGCCAAGACACTGTTTGGGTATGAAATTTTCTGGTTATCGAACCTCAAGAAAACTGTTGTTAATATATTCATCTCCTCAACTACCATCTGCAATTAACACACTTAAAATTACAACCATGAAGAACAAGGAGGGTGTTTGGATGTGTTTAAAATTTTTGGAGTTGAAATAATCATATAACTAAATGTGCGAGTATTTAATGAGTTTTTAGAATATAATATATAATGAGAAGAAAGATATAAAAATAGGAAGTAGAACCAATAAAACCAATAAATATGTCGTGTTCCATTCATACCAGTAGTTAAATACCCCATTCAAGGAATCAATAGAAAAAGCAACATTTTTTGTGAAAAAAGAAAAATAAAAGTGGTAGCCAGACAAGTTAGATTAAAAGAAGGCGTAAATATTAATTATTTTCTTCCCTTCAGAAATTTTTAGCCACAATGGAATTCACTACCTAAAATTGCTTATTTGACTTTAAAAAACCAGATAATAAAAAACAGACCGTGTTTATCCAAACAAAAACCAAAGTCCATAACGTGGAAATAAATGTTGAAATGCTTACCGCAACACTATCGACTTCACAACGATCTCCGACATCAAATGGATGCATAATGAACAAGAAAATAATGGCCTCGAATGTTGTCTTGCACGTGTTACCAAACACAAACACGACCAAAAGCAGCTGTGAGCTTAGGAATATGAAGAAATGTGTAGTTGCAACTTTGAGTATAAGAAGCCATATAACAATTATAAGTATCCCAACAACTATATTCAACATTTGGTGAAGTTTGTTTACGGCTGTTTTTGTGTCGTTGAGAGACAATGCAAGAGCTCTACGTTCTCGAAATACATTAACCTGGAAAAGTACAGCGTTGATTAGAATTCCATTGAACCAAAACATCTTTTCCCAAAAAAGAAAAAAAATCAAAAATCAGAAAGAGGTAGCATTTTAACACATATTTAGATGGGTCGATTCGGGTTTTATCCCTACGCGTCAAACTAGTAAAAAAAAAAAAAATTAACTTAGAAGGATAGGGGTCAATACGGGTCAAAAGTCGCCCAAAGTATATTTTTAATCATAAAACCTCCTAAATTATTTCCATTTAAAAACCTAAAATATGAACAAAAAGTAATCTAAGTCAACCCAGTCTGTCTACTGTTTTGCCTTCACTATCACAAGACAAAAGAAACATTCGTACCACCCAGTTTTTGAGAGCTCCTTTGCTGATTCCTTTGGTTTCACTTTCTCCGTCAAAGAGTCTTACTGCCTTCAAAGTTTCATCTTCTCTTAGGAAACGCATCAAGTCCGCTACAAAAATACGTCTGTACAGGAAAAATTTATGATATATGGATAGAAGTTAAGGTAGTGAAAAAACAATCATCTAAATTGATGGTAATATGAAAGCTTAAGAACTTACTTAGAGCCTGGTTTAGCGACATTGCAAAATATTTTCTTCGCAGCAACCTTAGCCTGCTTTTCGTTCGTTATCTGTACTGCTGACTCATCCTCGTCCCCTGTTGAACCTTCGAGTTGCTCATCTAAAGTAGATAACACTCCAGTACGAACAATTTTCATTAACCTTTTCATATTCCAAGCCGAGATATTCTTCTGATTTAGCCTATGCAAATGATCAATAGTAATTCCCTCATCAACTTTCTTAGGTGTCGTAGTTTCGGAAAATTTACCACTTTTACCGGTCATTGGAGTATTGGTTTTCGGAGTTCCTATAAACCTCCCACTTTTCCTAAATATATTTGCTTTAAGATCGGGTGGTAAAGTGGCCCCCGCGTTCTGAAGCTTTTGAACCTCTTCTATCATTTTATCTTCTTCTTCTCGTTCTTGTTGAATTTCCATTAATGGTGGACCAGAGAGTGTCTCGATTACATATTGATTAAAAAGAGATTCTTGAATTCGGTCAAAAAACGTGCTCACATGGAATGACGAAGCAAGAACTTTAACTAGTAATGTTTTCAATAGCCAAACAATAGTAGCAACCAAAAGACATATCCAAATCTTGGTCACAAATGGCAAAACCGTAGCTCCATTTGTCAAATGTTCAACTTTCTTATCAAAGATAATTTGCCAAGCAATCAAAACTAAAGTTAACCAAACGCAGTTTTGGACTGCTTTTCGCAAACCATAGACAAAATACAAAACTCTTTTCCTCAATAAAAAGTTGCGTTCGATCAAAAACACAATAATCCTAATCCCCCAACCCGAAACTAATCTTCCACATATCAAAACTAATATCATAACAACCCATTTCCACCATTGTAGACCAAATTGATGTTTGCGCTTCAAATAAGGAATTGTAAGTGTAGAAACTAAAGCAGCAACAATTAATATGAAACTAAGCAATTGAAGTATAGTCCAGTTGCTATACCTGAGTTGTTTATACTCATCAGGTAAATCATCATCCAAAAACGGATCCTCTTCATCGATTTCGCTCTTTCCTAAAATACCTGATTTGGATACTCTACCAGATCTCTGATCTATCTCCGGTGGATCCATTAACCTAGACTTGGTTTTGGTCCTCAACAAAGTCGATTTCCGAGTAAAGGAAGCATTCGCAGAACAAATCAAGACCTCTTCAGCAGCAGCAGCAGCAGACGCACGATTAGAGCGCTGTCGAATTGGTTGCGGCTCTTCATGAAACGAAACCCTTACATCTTTAGGAGTAAGTATACCGTAGTTATTCGGACTCTCGGAGATTCTAGATAACGCCGGTGGCGACGGCGTATCAAAATCAAACTTATCATTATCATTAGTAAAATCATAACTAGTATCTCTCCATACCTTGTTACTACTTACTGCATTGCCATTTGTACCTTGTTCAATGTCGAAGCTTCGGTCACCGGAATGAGCCGGAGATGAACGCGTAGCAGCATCTGATGCCATTATTTCAATGGTGGTTCCGTTTTCAGCTGATTTGTTGAATTTTTCCATTACAAACAGAATTTATATATTGTGATTAAATTATTATTATTATTTTTCGGTGACAGTAAAAGGTGATGGTGATGAATCATTACCTAAACTATATAAAAACACAAAACGCATACTTTTTTTTCTGTCCAAACAGAAACGCCATTAACTTTCAATATGTTACATTTTCTACCCTCATTTAAACATTTTTGATAAGTTCAATAATCATAATTATTGTAATAATTAATCAGATTTCACATTGTTTTATATATATAATATTAACGAAGGTCTAATTAATTAAATTTACCCCTAATATGATTATGATAATTTAACAAAACTTTTTGAAATATATATTAAAAGATTATTGTAGGGTCTGTTTTACATCGTTTTCATTTAGTGAGGTTGAAATTGCAAGAGGTGAAAAAAATCAGGAGTATCCCGATGCCCCATCAACACCGTACAGTTGTCATTATGAATTATGGTAGGCCGCGTCTTGAAACAGTAGAGGATATTTGCACGTAACCAACATTATTTTGTTTTTATTTGTATATTATTTATGCTAACAATATATTTAGTTACGTTTTAATTTCGGATCTCTAACAAATATAAAAACATTTAAAAACTAATAAATTGTTTATATACATAATAATTACTTATTTTTTAACTCTTTAAATAAAAAGTCAAAAATCATAATTAAAAATGTCAAAAATATTATAAAACATAATTTTCTTTTCTTTTCATTTCAAAACTATATCCCAAAAGTTATATAGTTAATATTTATAAACTAATTGAATAAAATTCCCTGACCTAAAAAAGTAAAGAAAATAACTTCTAACACAAATTCGTCTTATTTATATTTGATATAGTCGTTTGATTTTTTTTTTCCCTTTTTAATATTTGCCATATTTATTTATGCATATTGTTTGAGAAACATAACAATCATAGAAAATATACATATACATACATACAATCTATATTATATTATAAAAAAATATCTTTCAAAGTCTTAATCTTTTAAAATTTAAGTAATTGAAATTATTAATTTATCTTTTCCAAATTAAACACACGCTTTTCTAAAACTTAATCTCTTCCAGTGCCAATTCCCTCAATTGTTGATCTTTATATTGAATCATATTTTGAAACTACACTCGTATTTTGATGAATATATAATTTCCTATTTTTTGGTTTAAACCTTAATCTTCGATAACATTTTTACTCAGGGTATAGTTCTTTTTTTTTTAACTTTGATCCATTCAGCTATTTTTTCAGTTGATATTGAGAAATCAATCAATGAATCGTAAGCAAAAGCCAAAGTTATTTCGATTTTCGTTTTATGGTTTGGATTTGAGTTCACATGGATGATATATCATTTTTTTTAAGTAGGCGTAGATAGTTTAAGATTTTTGTTGTTTGACTGCTAAACTCGAATGTCCTTTATTCTTCTTTTTTCTATTAAACTCTTCTCGTGATCTGCTATTTATTTTAGTTCCTTCGTCGTGATTTGGGAGTGCCCATATAATGTTTGATAAAATGTCTTAAAGAAACCTAATTACATGGTATTCACAAATGTTTACTTGAACATGGTTAAGTAATAATGTAATATGTATCCCAACTACCATTATGCTTTGAGTTGTCGTTTTTTACAGAGTAAAGACGAATACACTATTAAGGCTTTAGTTTTTGTAAGTCATTGTTACTACATACCATTTGCTTGATGATTGTTTACATCACCGGTTAATTTGTCGAGACAACAAGGATGTCATCGTTTAACTTGGAGAAAGAAGATGGGATATCAAAAGGGTTTTTTTCGGCCTATACCCGTAGCGGGTCGCGAACCTACATTGATATTTTAATGCTTACATCTTCTTTCTTTCATGGTGAAATTTATTTTCTTATTATTATTATGTAAGTTTTGGATATATTATAATTAAATTAATTTTTTAATAGCTTATATACCTTTCATGACTAGGTTTGTAAACAAAATGTTGAAGTGGTGGTAGAAGAAATAACATAGCTGGTTTTGGGTGAGAGTCAGAGAATGTGAGTGGAGATATTCTCAACATTCGGGCTATATTTTAAAGTCACAAACAAAGGCATATTTAGAAGAAGAATCCATTCATCCATCTCTCTAGGATGAGGCTAGAATGTGGTGAATGTGAGTATTGTATCTACCATAAGTTGTTGTTTCCTTTTATTCATCGATCACAATTGAATTCCAATTTGTGTTGTTCGAGTACAAACATTGATGTGCTTGTGTTAGTACATTTTACTTTGTTTGGTGTATGTAGGCCATAGTTGTATGAGGATTGACTTGGATTTAACCGTTGCGTTTTATTTTTAAGTCGTTTACTTCAAATTTATTTGATGTATTCCGTAGAAAGCATATTAGTCTGAAATATATTAACATGGACATATTGATACATGTTAGCAGTGTATATCCGCTGCGAAGCGCGGACCGTACAACCCTTGTTTCAGAAAAATTAGAAACTTCGAAACCACTTTGCAATCTAATTTTGTAGAATATAAAACTGTTGTCGTCGCTGCATCGTGCGGGTTCTATACTAGTTAATAATTACTTATCATATATTTCCTAAGGGGGTGTTTGTTTGGGCTTATATAAGCGGCTTATGGTTTATGAAACGCTTATTGACATTTCGGCTTATGTTTCATAAGCCCAGATTTTTCGGCTTATATAACCGTTTGTGAGCTTATTACTGTGTATTATGCCATAATAAATAGTAATAAGCCCATAAATAGTTACATAAGCCGTAAAATTCGGGCTTATATTCGGGCTTATGAAACATAAGCCGAAATTTTAATAAGCCATAAGCTCCTTATATAAACCCAAACAAACACCCCTAATTTTAGTAAAATTTCATCAAAAATCTAAGTTTACGTAAAATTATGATGTTTAGCATCTACTTACGCATTCTTTATTGAAATGCTAGATAATATTTGCAAGTCATTTTACTTTTAGTATTTAGAATAGGTAATATTTACACTCATGTTTTTTACTTTAGTTTATACACTAATTTTTAATGTCCTTTATGTCCTAGTCAACAGTTTTTGGGTTTTGCCGTCGTAACTAGCTTTCCAGCCTCTTTTATGAATAATTTGGAGCCGACGAAAACACTCATTAGGTTTTATCCATTTTTAGTGTCATTTGACCTTTATCTCTTTCTTCACGTAATTTATATGAATAAATATTTATATGAATAAATATTTATATGCTTCGTTTATTGATGGAAGAACAAAAGAACGAGCATTGTGTTTTGTTCACGTCCAGTTAATAATTGGATAAAAAAAAAAGTCATTGCCTTAGATTGCGAGAGATCCCCAGTATTGTTATTGTTAGCCGGAAGAATGTCCTCGTCATCTCGATGAGGATCTATAGTTTCATACACAGACAGTTTCACACTATCAAACTTACACAACTGAATTCCTTGACCAGGAGCAGATTTAAGTTATCTTAACACTCTTAGAGCGAGGTTAAAGTGTAACTCTGTAGGTGCATGCATAAACTGAGACAAACTTTGTACAACAAAATTGATATCAGGCCTAGTAAGAGTAAGATATATCAACTTTCCAACTAGTTTCTGGTAAACTGAAATATTACTCAAAGGTTCACTAGTTTTATGCTCTACTTTGTCAAACAACACAAAAATGTTAGCATATAGAGGAGTAGTTACAAGTTTGAATCCTAACAAACCAAACTCATCAAGTAACTCAAGACAATATTTCCGTTGAGACAAACAAACACCCTTATCAGTTTTAAACAACTCTATACCAAGAAAGTACTTTAAGGCACCTAAGTCCTTAATCATGAATTTAGAGTTAAGAAACTGTTTTATAGCCACAACTTCATCATTAGAATTGTCAGTTATGATGATATCATCAAGATACACCAATAACATAATATGCACTTCACATTTAGTCAACACCTACAAGGAATAATCTAACTTGCTTTGAACAAATCCATACTCATGTAAACTAGCAGTCATATTTTCATTCCATTTTCTAGGAGCTTGCTTTAAGCCATATAAAGATTTCTTTAGTTTACATACTCTATCATCAGTTTTATCAAAATAACATTCAGGTAAAGTCATGTAAACATCTTCACCAAGTTCACAATATAAGAAAGCATTATTAAGAGTTAATTACATGGATTGTCCTTAACCTATTACCCAAATGGCACTTTCCGTCCTAACTTTTGGATAAGTACATGGAAAGTCCTTTGTTTGGATTTTGTGCACACAGACATTCCTTTCGGTTAACGGACGTTTAAAGATACCGTGAATTAAATCACGTGCCTATCACACGAGGGTAAATTTGTATTTTCCCAACTGTCCAAATCAATTCAACTGTACTTCATTGTCCTCTTTAATAACCAACGTCCAAATCAATTCAACCCTAAATCAATTAAACCCTAAATCAAGACTCGCAACAATGGTTTTCTTATCGTGTGGTAGGGAAGCAGTTATTCGAACCTCATGGACGTCACGAAACCTTGGAAGACGATTCTACTCATGTCCAATCCAAGGCTCAAAATGTCCTTTCCTCGGATGGCTTGATCTTGTTATGTGTCAGCGAGCAATGAACATCATACCTGGTTTGTTAAGGTCTATTAACAACCTGGAATCACAACTTCAACACAAAGAACATGAAATCAGAAGATTGAAAAGATGCTTGATTTTAACTTGGTTTTTAGTTGTAATTGCAGTATTTGTGTTAATGTAAGCTTTTGCTTTTGTAATTGCAGTAATTAACTCTAATGTAAGCTTTTGCATTTTCAAGTATTTGGGTAATTGTAAGCTATTGTAAATATTTCCAAGTATGAATGAAAAAAGTGTTGTTTTGTTCCAAAATAGTGACAAAATAGTGCCAAAATAGTGCCAAATTAGTGCCAAAACCAAAATAGTGCCAAAACGAAAATAAAAACCATTACTAACACATACACCATATTACTTCCAAATACCATGGATATTACCAATTCATTACCAAAAACCATCAGAATACCATTACAATGCCAACAGTTTCAAACACTAAATACCATCAAATACAAAGTTTTAAACACTAAATACCAATATTTTGAACAACAGTTTAAAACACTTAAAACAAGCATTATGACATTACAAATTAACTTCCTTCAAACCAGATTTGGTTTTGACCCATCTTCTTGTACCAACAGGACTAACAACACCAACACTTTGACTTCCACTTGGCTGAGTTGATGGGGTTTGACTTCCACTTGGTTGAGTTGCAGGTTGTTGACTTCCAGCTTCTTGACTTGCAGGTTGTTGACTTGCAGCTTGACTTGCAGCTTGTTGGGGATTGCAGGAGGCTGAATTATGACCATTACTGCCACACTTAGTACACCTCCAAGTGGAATGTTTTTTTGACAGTTTTCCATTAACAACCATACTCTCTGCTTCATCTGCACTTTTCTTTATTTTCTTTTGAGGCCTTCCAATTGGTGTGTGATGCAATGGTGGGGTTATTGTTGATGGTATTGGTGACTTGTCCCAAAAACTTGGACCATTGATAGGGTTGACCTTAAAACTATACATTAGTTTCCAAGTATATAACCTATAAAGAGGATTGACCCAGGTTTCAACTAGACCAACTTGCACATTGTTAAGGGCCATGTTCCAGTTACATGCAACTGCATGTTTACATGGTATACCAGTCACCTCCCACTTCCTACAAGGGCAAATCCTATTGTTAACATCTACTACACACTGATCTCCATGTGGACCAGTCACCTGATACATACTACCACCATTGAAAAGAACTCTATACTTTGCAGCATCTGTTTTCACCAATTCTAACAACTTAGTTGCAGTTGGGGTTAAGGGTCCATCACATTTGTCAATTACCTTTTGAACATTTACAATCCTAATCATAAGATACTCTCTAATGTATTCAAGACAATGTATTATAGGTTTTTCTCTACCCTTTACCAACTGCTTATTTACAATCCTAATCATAAGAGGAGCATCCTTTTGCCTTCGGTAGCGTGATTTGAGGATGATATCCCCCGTATATTTTTATTGAATGGTTGATCATTATGTCACGTAGTCCTTTTTGAGGAGCCGAGTTAAAGAAAACGAAGTGGGGTTAGAAAGTTTCAGAGTTAGAGACTTGGGAAAACCAAGACTGGAGGACGAGTCTTTTCCCAAGAGGGGGAGAATGATGCGAGTATGCCTTTAGGCCTCCAACTCCTCTGGCTTAGCCGTCGGTTCTTTGGTTAACATGTGAAGTCACGTTTTGATCGTTCGAGAAGATGACGGGTTAAAGATGACAATTTTAATTGTCATTATCTATCTTTTAATATTAATTATTTATCTTTTCCTTCAAGTTATGTTTTAGGGTTTATAGTTATATATAGTAGGGTTTATAGTTATATATAGTTATTTAGGTTTAGGGTTTTAAGAAGTTTTGATGATGAATTAAGAAAAGAGAGAGTTGTCTTGAAGTCCCGTTTGGGCACCCTTTTAGGGTTTATCAAAATTCCCATTTGTTTTATGTGTGATTTCTTTTCATTCACAACATTCCTGCATCACAAACATAGATCCTCTTGAACACTCTGGTTGCATCATCTTCATGAAAAGGAGGCTGGACATCAAGTTTCACAGTTGCATCAGGGTTTTGTTTCTTCAACTCTTGAATATAGTCTCTCAGCATGTTGTATTTGTGTTGTGTAATCTCCTTTCAGTTGACCAATTGCTTTTCTTTTGGCTCTAAAAGCTTTCATCCTTGAAACACCCAATTCAAACCTTTTTTGCAACTCATCCTGTAAAGCCTTTGCTGGTATATCAGGATTTCCTTCAACTTGCTCTACAATTGCCTTTGCAAGATAGTCAGCAGTGCAAGCTTTACTAACTCTTGATTGCAAACACTTGTGACAATTCTTGTAAGTTCTAACATACCAAGTTTCAGAATATTTTTCTTTAGAAACCAATAAAATCTAGGGACATTGATACAAATCTGGATTGGTTTTCTTACCCCTACCTCCTTTATTCTTGATTACCACATCTTCTTTTGTCTTTTCCCTACCACAAGATTCCTTTTTATCCTTTTCCACTGTTTTCATTTTACCTTTTCCTTTTGCAGATTTAGGCCCACTGCTAACAGGCCCATTAACTTCATTCAGGCCTACTGGTTTACTTGGGCCATCATCATTAATCTGCTCTTCATTAAAAACAGACAATCTTCCTTCACATACAATTCTAATCCTAGTTTTGTCATTCTTAACAATCTTAAGTTGCCTTCTAGTCTCAATTGAGTGGTTCTTAACCAACTCTTTGACCTCTAACTTTGACCCAAAAGGTTTTCCAACATAGAAACTTGTTTTATAAATTGGACCATCAGCAGCCTTCCTCTTCTTTGAAAGTTTATTCAATAACATATCCCTAATATTTTCATCATCAGAGGCACTATCAAACTCATCATTTTCAATTACATTTAGTCCATCATTTTCAAATTCACCCTCTGCTATATTTTCATCATCATTGCACCCCATATACTCTACATCAGGATCAACATTTAGGGTGAATTGTGACATGTCCACTAACACTTCATCTACCTCATTTTCCTCATCAACTATGTAATCAGAATCATCATTTTCATTTTCATTTTCATTTTCATTTTCATTTTCATTTTCAGCCTCTACTTCATCATTTTCATTTTCAGCCTCTACTTCATCATTTTCATTTTCATTTTCAGCATTATAATTTACCTCTGCCTCAAATTCAACATTTTCATTTTCATTAACTGCCTCTATTTCTTCTTCTAACAAAACACTTTTACCCTTTTCATTAACTACACTAGGTTCTCCTGTCCAACCTAAAAGTAATTAAGTAAAAGATGTTGATCCTGGAATATCATCCTCAATCTCTTCCAAAACAACACTTGACTTAGGCACACTGCTAGATGACATTAACTCTTGAAAATAAGTATCCAAGTTTGTCATTCCATGGTCTATGAAAACTATCATTAAGTTATGCACAAAGACATGGTCAGCAAACTTAATGACATCTGAATCATTACCTAACGCTCTAAGACCATCATCTAGAGTAGTGTCTGGCAACCAATAATGATAGCACATAACCATCCTCTTTTTATACCCTAAATTTAACATAATACTATCCACAGTGTGTACTGAAAAGTGGTCAATGTGAAGGAAATCAACATAATCAATTCGACCATCAATGTACCTTCTCAGAGGATCGTGTCTGAAAACTCCGCCATGATGAATTTCCAGAGAAAACAATCTAGGGTATCCCTATGCATTTTGCAAACAAACACTTTAAAAAAACTGGACAACATATAACATCATAATACAATTATACAATTACTTACTATAAATGTCATCCAAAAGCCATGTTTCACCTTTACCACGTATCTGGTATGGGAATTCTCCAACCATTTGAATGTATCTTGCTAGAATTAGGGTTCGAAATTTGGGGGGGGGGGGGAATTGAAAGAGGGAAGTCTAAAATAAAGAGAACGGGAGGGATTTGAAAGGTTGAAGTACAGTTGAATTGATTTGGACAGTTAGGAAAATACAAATTTACCCTCCTGTGATAGGCACGTGATTTAATTCATGATATCTTTAAACGTCCGTTAACCGAAAGGACTGTCCGTGTGCACAAAATCCAAAAAGGACTTTCCATGTACTTATCCAAAAGTTAGGACGGAAAGTGCCATTTGGGTAATAGGTTAAGGACCATCCGTGTAATTAACTCCATTATTAACATCCAATTGAAACAAAGACCAGTTATTGCACACAACCAAGGTAATAAGACATCTAACAGTCACCATTTTGAAAACATGAGAGAAAGTCTCTTTATAATCAATACCATACTTTTGACTATAACCTTTAGCAACTAAGCAGGTGTTGTCATCTTTCAAGATTTAATTAATTTTGAACCATGCATATAGTAACTGGTCAATTCGGTTCTATTTTAATGGCGGTGTTGCAGGTTGCATTTATGAAAAATTGGGGATGAAAATTGGAACCCTAATTTTGAGAAGATGAATGAATGAATGAAAAATTAATTGAAAGATTGTTTGTTGTTGTTAAGGAGTTATGGAATGATGACGGTGGTCGGAGATGTGACAGTGGATTTGGGTCGGTGGATTAGACATTTTAGGTTTTGCTTACTTTTGACTATAACCTTTAGCAACTAAGCAGGTGTTGTCATCTTTCAAGATTTAATTAATTTTGAACCATGCATATAGTAACTGGTCAATTCGGTTCTATTTTAATGGCGGTGTTGCACGTTGCATTTATGAAAAATTGAGGATGAAAATTGGAACCCTAATTTTGAGAAGATGAATGAATGAATGAAAAATTAATTGAAAGATTGTTTGTTGTTGTTAAGGAGTTATGGAATGATGACGGTGGTCGGAGATGTGACAGTGGATTTGGGTCGGTGGATTAGGCATTTTAGGTTTTGCTTCCCCCCCCCCCCCCCCCCCCCCCCCCCCCGCGCGAATGATGACGGTGGTCGGAGATGTGACAGTGGATTTGGGTCGGTGGATTAGACATTTAAGGTTTTGCTTCCCCCCCCCCCCCCCCCCCCCCCCAAGCGATGATGATGATGGGATGAAGAAGATGATAGTGACTTTTAACATGAAAAATGTTAAGTTTAACAATTAAGGACGATTTATGTAATAAAATAAGACACACTAACAGAAACTTAACTGTCCATCCATATTAGGGATCATTCACGCAACAACATTCAAACCTTAGGGATTGCCGGTGTAATAAAAAACTAATAGGGACGACTAGTGTGATTTCTGCAAACCATAAGGACTAGCCATGTAATTAACTCTTATTTTAATGTAATCTTTTTAACTTTATTAATGTATTTTGTTTTTAAAAATAACTTATTTTTATTATTTAATGTATTAAAAATAATATGAGTAAAAAGCAAAAAAAATAAAAAATAAAAAAACTGGTGGGTCCCAGAATTTTGAGTTATGGATGGGGGTATTTCTGCTGTTATGTTATGGGCTGAGTTATGCTGACGTGATCATAACACCAGATAAAACCGTGTTATGACTGCAAGCGCTCTAAGCACCATACTTGTATATATATTATGAGGGAAATAAATATGAGGTTGTCACATTTAAGTTTACATATAAAACTTATCAAAAACTATGTTGTTTTGTAGTTTATAAACTATTTAACGCTTGATTTGTAATATATTAATCAAGGGAGAGATGATCTTTAAAATGGAAGGGTTCATTGTTTAGTATGAAAATGTTATTAAAAATCTCTTCAATCGTTGTCTAGTGATAAGAAAGAAAACTTATATTATAAAAGACACGATTAAAGATTAAAAAGATGTAGATAGATAAAAATTAATAAAGTTAGTCTAATAAATATGATTAAAATTATATAAATATGAAGATTATATAATAAATTGACATAATTAATTCTTTTCATATTCAATAGTATGAGATAACATTTAAAAGTTAAAATAAAAGAAATATGGTAATCTCAAAGCAAAGCAATACCAATGATTCATTATGGAAATATACTAAGAATAGATATGTTAAATGGTCGTCGATAGGTTCGCTAAAACTTTTAGCCTGATGAAATATACAATTTGAAGGTCTATTTTGTAATAGTACTATATATAAGGGATGAGGATGCAAGAGATTCAAAGAATGAGGTTCGTTCCCGGTACAGGTGTCATGTTGAGCTACCTTTGTCGGGAGGCCGCGTTTTAAAACTCTTGAAAAAGATAATGATGTTTACGTCTTCAACTCTACATGCGACAAAGATGGCACACTATATGTATACTCCTCTATTTAATTATTTATAATCAAACTATTATTTAGGAGTTTTAATATTTATGACGAGTTTAAAAGTTTATATTTTAATCGATAGTATAAACATTAAAGCGACGATCTAAAATTAGAAAACATAACCCCGAAAGGAAAATATATAATTAAAAATTACAATCCAAATACTATATTTAATAGTCTAACCTAAAAAAATAACTTATACAAAAAAATAAGCTAAAAAGCCAAAATCAACAAATAAACGAAATAAAAACATAGCTATTTCATTTAATATTATAGCAAAAAAGGTGAAGTTATAATCAAATATTTGAAAAAAAAAGAGACAAAGCTCATAAAGATAATCCTTAAACTAAATATTATCAAAATAAACACATACTAACTTTATTTAATAGTTTAACATTGAAAACAAAAGATAAACTCTAAGTATCAGAAAAAGAAAAAGAAAAAGAAAAATAAGAAGTTAAAAAAAAATGCTAGCTGTTGGGAGGAACTAGCGCGGACTACATTTTTTATCAACTCCTAAATGTTAGTATAGGTAATGTATTATTTTCCGCGTTTTAGCATTGTATTTTGAAGAAGTTATTTGTAAATTTGAATTTTAAATTTATTTTGATAACATTATATTTATTGTATTTTTATGAAATTAATTAACAAAATTTGAAATTTAAGGTAACAACAAGTCAACAACAATCAATGAGAGTCACAACGAAAGTCAGAAGTGACAAGTGAAAAGGACAACTACAATTTGTTGACCGGAGATATGATATTAGACTATGGGGTGTGGTGGGTGATTGGGGGTGATGATGTGGAGTGATAGAGGTGATTTGTAGGAAAGAGAGTGTGATTTGTAGGAAAGAGAGTGTGATGATGTGGAGTGATAAAAATGGGTGGTGTGGTTGTGTGATGATGTGGAGTGATAGAGGAAAGAGAGTGTAATTTTAAAAAGTTGTATATTTATAATTTTTTTTATATAAATGAAATTTAAAAACTTGTATTTTCATTAAAAAAAAACAAACACACACTACAATTTATTAAAAAACATATTACGATTAAACTAAAATACGTTAAAAAAATACAATTTAAAAAAAAAAAAACACTTCAATCTTCATCGTTGTTTCCTCGGGGGCGGTAATACCAGACATGTTCGATCAAATCGGCTAACAGACTGTGATGGGTACCTTCGTCACGCATGTCACGTATGTTCTGTTGTTTCTCTTGAAAACTAATCTGGACTTCTGGTTCGGTGGCATTCTCATCATAAGCTTGACAATACGCCTTACCTTTGTCTTCCAAAATCATGTTATGAAGAATTATAGCGGCGTACATCGCGTTTCTAATTTTTTCTAAACTCCAAGCTCTTGCGGGGTTTTTAATTATATGCCACTTTTTTTTCAACACTCCAAATGCCCGTTCGATGTCCTTTCTTGAAGATTCCTGGGCTTTTTTAAAATGGTTACGCTTCTCGTTTAATTCGTCTCTTTCCCTGAAAGACTTTATTAACACCGGCCATTTTGGATAAATACCGTCAGCGAGGTAATACCCGTATTTGTAGGTTGTGTCGTTAACAATAAACGACTGTTCGGGAGCCGTCCCATTCACAATGTCGTTGAAAAGCGGTGACTGATCCAAGACGTTGATGTCATTATTCGCTCCAGCAACCCCAAAAAATGCATGCCATATCCACAAATCAGTAGAGGCTGTAGCCTCTAACATAATGGAAGGGTGAGCGTGATCACCCCTATGGTATTGACCATGCCAAGCCACAGGACAATTTTCCCACTCCCAATGCATACAATCCAAACTGCCTAGCATACCGGGAAAATTGTGTTTTTCATCATGAACCATCGTAATCTGCTGTATGTCGCTCCAACTAGGACGGCGTAAATATCTCTTGCCGTATAAAGAAACCACACCTATTTCAGATATTATTACATTTTAAGTACAAATAAGTTTTAAAGTAAACTAATTAAAAATGTAAAGGTTAAAAATTTACCTTCGCAAAAGTAGGCAAGAGAGTCACGTGAAATTCTTGCGGACATTTTTAAATACTCGTCCCACATGTCACTACAAGTGCCAAAAGCAAGTTGTCGTATGGCGGAGGTGCATTTCTGAATCGGTGTAAACCCAGCCCTTCCTCTACAATCAAATTTTTGCCTAAAATACTCAAAATTGTTTTCAAAATCGTGGCATATCCTGAGAAACAGCTCCCTCCTCATTCGAAAACGACGGGTAAATTGTTCGTCGTTGTAGGTGCAACCCGGAGAAAAGTAAGATTCCATTAGTAGTGTGTTAGCTTCTTCACGGTTACGTTCTATGACGGTTCTTCTTCTAGTGATTGGTCTTTCGATATGTTGTGATGCGTAGCTAACAACGGCTCTAATCGTTTCTGCTACAATTGCATCTTCATCCGAACTTGACGAACTTGACATTTTATAAAACTTTGTGTGTGTTTTTGATACAATATGTATATATTTTGTGTGTGTTTGAGGATGTGTGAGTGTGGGTATATATAGCCAATTTTAAAAATGTATCCGTTGCTTTAAAAAAAAACGACCGTTGCCTCCCATCCAAACTCCCACCACGGCTTTATCTCTACAACGCCAAGGCTCCAAATTTGCCTATAACTCCCCCACCGGTGTGGTGGGGGGCGTTGAGGGGCGTTGTCACGCTGATGTGGCGTCGTTGTGGAGGTGTTTAACGCTTCATACCCCATAGTCTTAGTCTTGAGTGTTTTTTGTTCTCTTTTACTAATTATTAATAGTCTTTATTCTCAAAAATTAATTTTTTTTTATTAATACAAATTGCTAAATGATCATATGTTATTTAAATAAATATCATGTTATATTTTTATTAGACAAATAAATATCTATACTATTTAGAATTTGATCCATAAATCTTAATCTTAAAATTTAATTATCAACAATTTATTTATGTTATGTTGCTAGTATTTTATTTCTTAATTTTCTATAATTCATTAATAAAAAAGAAAACACATTAATTCCTAAAAATAATAAATTTTCAAACTTTTTTTGAAAAAATTTAACTAAAAAACACTGAAAAATTTAATAAATTCCTTTTTAAGAGCGCGAATGACCGATATATTATATACAATGTATATATCACGAAAAGAATGAAAAACTATCTAAAATTGTTATAACAATATAATTTTTTCGTATTACTTTTTCTAGTAGCATCAATGCGCGGACATTGTACTAATATATTCAAATAATTATTAAACTTCAAATAATTTAATTGTTTCAACCTTTATAGGGTTAATTGTTTGTAAACACATCGAGTTTTACACCCAAAACTATTGTATGCATCCATCTTCTAAACCATCTATTGGGGTTAATTATCTGACAAATTAGTCTAATGTAAGCACTATTTAACCTGTAACCGGCTCAGAGCTGACGTGTATCAGGTTTTATAATTTATTTTCCACATCATTTATTCATTTTATAAAGCCATCATTTAATTATGTTTATAAATCCATCTTCCCCAAATTAAAGCCATCTCCCCAAATTTAATTCGATTTATTAACCACCACGACTAAAAACAACAACAATGGTCGATTTGAGATTTTGTGATTGTGGAATTCGCATCTATCCTAGCACGCCTTGGACAAAGAAAAACCCTGGAAGGAGATTCGTTAGCTGTCCGATAATGGTATGTTTTAATTTTGACCTAATCTTTTTTCCAACAAATGATATAATTTCTTTTAATTTACAGGATAAAGAGAAGAAATGCACTGTTTACCATTTTCTTGATGATGACCTGTCAAATCCTTACTACAAAAAACTTATTTATGATTTACATGAGGGATTGCAAAGCTTAAGGATGAATCGTCCTACTGAAATGCTTGAAGAAATTGAAGATGCAAGAATGGATGTCCAGAAACTTGCTCAACAGTTGACAATTGCTAATTCAAAACTGAAGTTATATGATAGGTTGTTCTTAATTTTTGTAGCAGTGGTAGTGGTTTTATGTGTTGTAATTGGTATGTTGTTGATGACTTGATTTTATAATGAAATGCAATGTTGTAATTGGTTGTAATTGATAATGTTTAGCTATCTTGCATTTACTGCAACCTCAACCAACATGCCAATAAGGCACATTTACTGCAACCTCAACCAAACAATAAGCAACCATAAAAAATAAGAAACCTATAAAAGAAGGCACATTTACTGCAACCAACATGCCAAATGTATGAAATTGCCAAATTACCAAATGTTTTACAAAAGAAGGCACATATACACTGCACCTAAGTTAGCATGAACTGCACCTTAATTACCAACATCACCACCTAAATTACCACCATTACACCTAAGTTAGCATTAGTTTACCAACATTACCCATCATTTACACAAAAGATACAATTCTATGGGCACAAAATATAAAGTATACCACTTAACAGTTAACTAAACATCCATGACATCGTCATATGAACCTCGGTGGTCAATCAATAACTTTTCCCAGCTTCTTCTTAATGATCCTCTCACTTGGTGGCCTCTTTTTGAGTATGATCTTCCTTGGAGACTTCCTTTTGGTCTGTGATTGAGTTCCTAGATTGATCATGTCACCATCTTGACTTCCCATGACAGCAGTAGCTTGACTTCCCATAACATCACTAGCTTGACTTCCCATGACATCAACTGATTGACTGCCCATGACAGGAGCTTCATTTCTTTCTCCAATACTTGACAATGGAACACTTTCTCGAGAAATTGGCACTGGAACACCATGTTTGCCTACTCTAATGAAGCTTTCACCAGTCACAGGATGAACCAACAGTCCATTACCCCACCATGATGGTACTGTTTTTACACAAAAAGATAATAAGTATTGATAAATGTGTTTAAATCTTAATTCATATATCGACAATACCTTTAGTTGAAGCACCAACCACATATCCAGGAGCACCACCCACATTTCCACTAGTTGAAGCACCACCCACATTTCCAGAAGCACCACCCACATTTCCAGTAACACCACCCTCATTTCCAGTAACACCACCTTCATTTCCACTTTCATTGTCACTTGAAACCCTAGCATTCTTCCTTGGCCTCCCCTTCTTCTTTGGTATCTTCTGTGGTTTAGGCTTAGGTTCACTTGTACAAGTTTTCTTATTATGACCAGTTTCATAACAATTTTGACAAGTTATTACCATCCCTTCCTTTGATATCCTAGTGCCACTACCTCCCTCATGTGCAACTCTCCTTCTTTTCTGCTTTTTCCTTCCTGGCATTGGAATTGGTATTGATGGTAAAGGCTTGACCAGGTCATTTGGAACCCATTCATTCATTCCACCCACAGGTCTAATATAACTAATATAAGCATTAAAGTAAAAGTTTCTACTAAACGAATTAGATACATAATCCTCAGGTTTCTTATTCATATGCAGAATCACAAAACAAGCATGAGGGCATGGGACACCTGAAATTTGCCACATTCTGCAACTGCATGTCCTAGCAGCCTCATTGACTTTGTATCCCTCATTGCATTGTCTTACCTCCCATTCATTCCCACCAGCAAATATAGGATGCCAAAACCTATTTAAAGACAACAATATTAACACTAAATTTAAGACAACAATATTAAAAAACATTATTTCTAACCTCTGTTGGTCTTTACACCAATCCAGCTTCTTTTGAATGGTTGGACAAAGTGGACCCTCCCAGTTTTCATGAAACTTTCTCATGCTATTCTTTCTCTCCATTACAATGACCCTTATTGCTTCCAACATTGTGATAATTGGTTTATTTCTCAACACAACTATGACAACATTAAAACATTCACTGAATCCATTTTCCACGGCTTCACAACTTCTGTTAACTTCAAAAAATGCCCTTGACCAAGACTTGGGATCCCTCTCATTCAGCCACTTATATGCATTTGGATTAGCAGACTTTACTTTATCCATAACCTTTTGGAAAAGCACTGGATAAGAGGCCTTGGAAGCTGACCAGAACATTGTCTTGAACTCCACACCACTGTAAGTCTTTCTAATATTTTCATAAATATGCCTAGCACATTGTCTGTGCTCTGCATATGGCATTACATCCTTTACAGCTTCTATCAGTCCCTACAAGAATCAAAATGAACCATTACAATTCAAGCAACAATAAACATACACAATATCAGAAATAAACATACCTTATGCTGATCAGAAATGAGTGTTACACCATTACCACCTTCAATCTCAAGGTCTCCAGCCACCAAATCAATGAACCAACCCCAGTTATCCTTGTTCTCTATATTCACTACAGCCCAAGCAATAGGATATATGTGGTTATTACCATCCCTCCCTATTGCTGTTAGTAACTCACCTTGATTGGGACTCTTTAAAAAACAACCATCCAGTGCAATGACCCTCCTGCAACCATTGCTCCAACCATCCTTTAATGCCTTTAAGCATATATAAAATCTATCAAAGTAAACCATCTCATCTGGGTTAATAGTGACACCAAGTTTTACAGTTTACCCTGGGTTGCTTGACAGTAATTCATGAGCATAAGACCTCAACATTCCATAATGCTCATCTATTGATTTCTCATATTCATTCAAGGCATATGTCTTTGCCATCCTACATTGATTCCCTGACACAATGCATTTGTATTTTTTCCATAACCAAGTCAGCAATATCAACAAGTCTAATATTTGGATTTGCCCTTATTTTCCCACCAAACTGTCTACCTATAAACTTATAGTTAATTAGAGACCCAACCTTGAAATTCTTTACACATGTGTGATGATCAACAAGAGATATAACCTGAAAATAAGCTTCTTTTCTCATTATCCTTCCATAACATCTGAATGGGCGCTTAGGTCCTTCACTTCTAACCACATTTGGATACCTGTTAGCCTTTCTTCTTTTTCCCTTTGATGGATCCTTAAGCCTTGGAGGCCTTTGGCCACACTGAGCAATTGCCTCACTTTGACTACTTTTATAATACCAAATTGAAAATCCATTGGCAAGAGAATAATATGTCATACATTCTTTAAACTTCTCTGCAGACTCAAATCTTTCACCAAGTCAAGGCTTCTGAAGTCTCCAGTGTGTACTTGCATCATGTATTGGATATTTCTCAACCTCTGTTGCTAGCTTAAAATGATCTTCATTGTCTCCCTCACCCAAATTTTTCAGTAGGTCTTCTAAAAAACCTTCATGCTCTGCCAGTGTATCAAAAGGATCACCATTTGCCACAGTTTTCCTAGCAAATAGTTTTGGTTGTGCTGCTATTTTTGGTAATTTCTTGCCTTCAGCTTTTCTGGTTCTCAACTCTTTCACTTCAACTTCATCTTCAGATAAATAGTCAACTGATGCTGCATCACTTTCAGAATCAGAATTAGAATCATCATTCACTGGAAAATAATCCTCATCTTCACTTGAGGTATAAACTGGTTCTTTCCCTTTGTCATCTTTCACTTTCTCATCTTTCCCTTTATCATTTGAATTTGAACCACCTTCCTCCATAGCTTCCTTTACAGATTGTTCATTATTAAATTCTCAAAAACTAAATGTTTCCTTTACTTTCCCCACTCTTGATACGTATTTTTCCAATTCAGCATCTAAATGATCATCAAAATGATCTAAATAGATATCCAATTTCCCATAACAGTATGCCAAATCAAACATGGAATTGGCATCCCAGTCATCCAAAATCTTTATTAAACCTTGTTCAGGTTGGGTCCCAGGAGTAGTGTAGTATAGAGCAGATAATGGATTACCCGTTTCATTTTCTACTCTTTTGAAAAACTCCGTAAAACCAATAATTGGAATTGAGGCTTCTAACATCTCTCCTTTAGAGTACCTTAAAGGGTCACCAACGAAAACCCCATCATAGTGAATATTAAAATCAAACCCTCGTACTACCATCCTGTACAAAGAAAAGAAAAAAAAACAATAAGTAAAACATCTCTATAAACAAATAAACAAAAACCCCTTTTTTTGAACGTGAAACCCTAAATTTTCAAAATCAAAATGAAACCCTAAATTTTCAAAATTGTCACTGTTGCTTACCTTTGACGAGCATAAGGATCGAAAATCACGAGAAAAACTTTGAATCGTCAAATCTTTTGAGGGAGGAGTGAAAAGTGGAGCGGGAAAGTGAGTACATTGTGGTCCAGGAACACAAACAATATTCAATTTATGTTGCAACTTTCAAAGGTGACATGGCAGTCCACGTCGAATGGTCAAAAATTAAAAAACCCAAAGTAACCGACAACGTTTTAAACAGGTTAAATAGTGCTTACATTAGACTAATTTGTCAGATAATTAACCCCATTAGATGGTTTAGAAGATGGATGCATACAATAGTTTTGGGTGTAAAGTTCGATGTATTTACAAACAATTAACCCACCTTTATATGATGACCGTAAAGTTTCAAAATATTTGTTAATATTTGTGAGAGACAATGTCGTCTAATAATAAATGTTTTAATCACGTGCAATAGATGCTTCAACTGGTTGAACTAGCTCCATGTTTATATAAACTTGAGACACTCCAGAAGTATTTCAGAAATCACTATAAAGTCCACATCCCAAAAATGATACCAATTATGATCTCTAAGAGACTAAGACCATCTCTAAGGGATGCTCTAAAACCCCATAAACTCTATATATAGAGTATCAAATACATAAATTGTTTTCCAACAATGCTTTATATTTAAAGTAAATTTTAGAGTATTGAATATAGGATATCACTATTCATTCCTCTATAAATTTTTTATCAATATTTAATTCTTTCAAATGTCTTTTACATATACTTATCCTATAAAATAATAATTTAAAAGTTTAAAATCATCGAAGTTTGTATTTTTAGAGTACATGGTTGGAGATGGATTATTATTAAGAGTAATAACATTCTAATACCAATTTTTTCATACTCTAAGAATAAAGTATATGGTTGGAGATGGTCTAAGTCAGGGAAACAGGGGCGGAGCCAAGACGGTGAAATAGTAGACAGTTGTCTCCAATAAACATTTTTCGTAATATAAAAATTAGTTATATTTATGTTATTTTTAAAGTTTTGTCTACATAAAAATCAAAAATCTTTTCTTTGACCCCACTTGAACAATGAAATTTATTTACTTGATATATATTCTTTACTTTGCTCCTGCATGAAAACTTTAATAGCTCCGCCCCTACCGAGAAACATGTATCCTATCGTATATAAATCCAAAAATCAAGTATAAGAGACTTGTTCGTTTGCATACAATATATATTCATTAAAACACTACATATAAGTCATAAACCGAATCATTTTAACCGACCCGTTTTTAACCAACAAATCGATTATAACGTTTTTTATTAACCAAATACGTTGGTTTGGTTATGGAAATTGGCCTTTACTAAACAATTTATGGTTTTTATGATATCAAGTCTTCTTTTACATCTCAACCTAGAGATAAAGGTGAATCATCTCCTTCTTTCTTTTTCGATTTGTTGATTGTATGTGTTTTTGTGTAGAGATAATTTCATAAGTGTTATTATTGTCGTCGATGTTGAGTTGTTAAAGAGTGTTAGGGATAGATCAAGTAAACGAAAGTGGTAGGTGATGGACGGATGGCTTATAACGTATAGTACATATTAAAAGTTGTTAATGTTAGGTCTAAGAATCATAAATGGAACAATGATATTTCATTACACCTCTCAAAGTTACAAGATTATATAGTCAACCCCTCACCTATTTAGAGACAGATGGGTCTTTGTTTTGTTTACACATTATGTCCTTCAATAAACACTAATAACCTCTAATTTTTATAATTTCCGCCTTCAATATTATTTATAGATCAGAATATACAACATTTACAGTTACAAATCAAAATCTATCATTCTAAGATTCAAATCTTCAATCTTGAGCTTGAGATGTTGTAGCTTCCTATTGTTGATTTTTCTGGATAAAACTGTGCACATTCTTCTCGTTCCTTTTGCATCTCATATTCACGGTGAGCTTGTGATTTGCAAAGATAAAATAATTGTTCTCCGGAAACTTCAAGTACATTTCATATCTTTGAATTACTTTTCGATGTTTAAGGCATGCTTCAATTGTCTTTTCCAAATTCATATTATTTTCGCTCGAATTTTCACTTAGAATTATCTCCAGATTCTTTGTCTCTCTTCTTGATAATATTCATAATTTCACTAAAAACAAGTCGTAGAGTACTCGTTGAATAGTGATGAACTTCTTTGAAAAGCATAACCAAATTTTCCTTCCAATACGGACTTGTATACACGATCATCTTTCTGTCCGTGTTAACAATCGCCAATAGTCTAATGTGCTTCACTGGGAATAATCTATTAGGATCCAAAACATTAACTTTTCCTATCCCACTTTCTAAGGCTATTAGAAAATCTGACAATGTTGCCTTCCCGACTTTCCCTTCTATGAATCTTTATAAGCAATTTATAACATATCTATCTTTCTTGTTCTTTCTTTCCCATATCTTCATCGAATTAAATAGCCAATCGATATCTTTGTGTTGAGATCTTTGAAATCTGCTTTAGTGAAGTTGTAAATTTTTTTGGTCTTCTCGTTGTACGGAATGGATACATAATACCATGATGGTATTTAATATCTATTTCCCGTACATGGGCGATCCCATAGTTTGAGTAGACCTTCGACCTTCCTTGACGTTCAAAATGAATAAGATGCTTGAAATATTTCCATTAATATTTATCTTTCTTGGTCAATCCAAAAAGCAGTTACGCTTTTGAGATTTTGGTGGAAAAACTCTTTCACTGAATCTTCCATGAATGACATATTCAATCGTTTATGCCATTTTTCTCAGCCTCTTTATTAATCTCAACATTTTTTGGAATACCAAATTTAATCAGTTTACGCAAATCAATATAGCTTGAGATGCTCCTTTTCTAATATTTTCTTTTATTTTTGAACATCTTCCTCATGTAGTTCTTTGGCCATATATTGAGTTAATCGGTCTTCAAAACTATATTTTCTAGGACAAATTCTTTCCAAACTCACCTCCATTACCTCCTAAACCCATCGCCGCAACAAACCCTTTTGAATCAACATTCACAACAAAATCAACTACTTCCATGTTAATTACTTTCTCTTGACCCTTTTGTTGAGAAGACCCGTCGTTTATGAATCTTTTTCAAGTTTGATCTTCTTCAAAGTCACTACTCACCCCTTATTCGGTTGATTATCAGGATTATCATCCGAATGCTTGCGTTTGAGTGGACCCTCGGCTTGTTCTTGGCATTTAAATTCATATGCCCAATATTTACTAACCACCATGAGAATCTCTTCTTGTTCACACCAAATAATTTCGTCAAAGGTTGTGGTTACATAATCCCGAGGTGGGACTATTGCATCAATAATTGAGGCATGCCAGAGAGTATGTGGTTGTTAATCTCTTGCCATATCAGTCAATGTTAGGTCCGAGTAAGATCCCAATTACTAGATATTCAGATAATTAATTGATCTTATATGATTGAATCAATTGGCAAATGAGTATTCAAACGTTAATTATCACTCTTGATAAACATGCAGTTCTTGTTAATAAATTATAGCGGAATTATAACAAATAACAAGAGATTGAATAACACGTACTTGATTCAAAGAGAAAACGGAAAGCGGTTATGTTGGGTTATAATGATTAATACTGGTGGAGTTTGTTAGTACTGGTCGTCAAGATTATTAGCACTGGTGAGTAATAATACCGGTGACTATGGTTTCTACTGGTCATCAAGTATTGAAGATTACTACTGGTCATACTATTACTACTGCTGATTACTACTAGTTACATTGTTACTACTGGCTGCATGGATTGCATGTTTGAGTTTCTACTAGCGCGCATTACTCTACTGTTTATTAGATATATTTTGTAGCACATTGTAAGGAGATAATTATGGAACAAATATAGATAATTATTTTTATAGATTTTGTTAGAATTTTAACCCGATTATGTTTAGGGTTTTATCCTCAAGATCTATAAATATAGATCCTTGTGTCGTTGTAAACACACGTCTATTACATTACATTATTCATAATAAATTGAGGCTATTGGTGGAATTCTTGTGTTCTTAATTGTTAACATTTATTCATTCTTATTCATATAAACTGTTTATTAATAGATCCTTGTTAATATCAAAGTGTTGATCCGCTGCAATCTCTTTGATAGATCTAGATCTATACGTTTGTTTATTCAAACCTAGTTCGACAGATCCTAACAAGTGGTATCAGAGCACAAGGTTGCTCTAGATCTACGATCAACAAGGCGTTTAAACAAGTTTTTCACGAACCAATTCAAGATGTATGATCTTACCGAAGGCGTTCAAGCTAATAGGGTTCCTGTACTCACATTATCAAACTATGATATGTGGAAGAGTCGCATGTATCAATACATGCTACAAACCAACTACTTCATGTGGCAAGTGGTGAAGAATGGTGCAAAACATGGTCCATTACCTGGAATAGATCTCAAAAACAAAGGAGCAGAAGGTTCATCTTATTCAGTTACTGAGCAAGAAAGAAGAGATACTCATAACGAATGTCAAGCATTGAGTACCCTACTTATTGCTATTCCTAATGAGTATCAACATTAGTTCAGAAACTATACTGATGCTAAACTGTTATAGGAGGCCTTAGATAAAATATTTGGTGGAACAACTAGCACAAGGAGGAATCAAAAAGATCTGTTAAAGCAACAGTTTGAAAACTTCGTGGTTGTGAAGGGTGATACTTTATCTCAAAATTTTGACTGATTCAACAAACTGACTGGTGAATTGTCTAGCATGGGAGTTAATACTGCTCAAGATGACATCAATAGAAAGTTTCTTAGAGCATTGGGAGAAGAATGGACGATGTACACAATCAATTATAGACAAGGAAACACTATTGACACTATGGAGATTGACGAGCTATACAACGAGCTACGTGTGTTTGAACCTGAAACTAAAAAACCAACAAGTTACTCAACACATAATCAGCTTTTGTTTCTATTGCTGGTACTCCATCTGAAACTGGGTTCATAACTAATGAATCAAAAGGAAACCAAAATGATGAAAGTGTTAGGGAATATTTCTTCGCTGGTCATTGAAATTCTGGACTAGTAATTGAAGACTTGGAGCAAGTGAATGCTGATGACCTGGAGGAGATGGATTTAAAGTGGAAATTTGCTATGCTCAGTGTGAGAAAAAGGAGGTTCATTTAACGAACGGGAGGAAACAACTTTGCAGTTAGAAAAGGTGACAAGAATGGATTTGATAAGAGCAAAGTGAGGTGCTTTGACTGCAAGAAGCTTGGACACTTTGCCAGGGAATGTCCAGAAAGCCAAGATGATCAACAGAAGCAACCAACTCAGCACAACTCAGCTGGATCAAACAACAATTATCAAGGGAGAACATCCAATTCAACTGCATTAGTTACTCAAGATGGATTGGGATTTGACTGGAGCTTTCAATCCAATGAAGAAAACAAAAATCAAGCTCTCATGGCAGACATTGTTAAAGACGACATTCCAACTGACGTACTTACTGAACTTTGTACTCCTGCATGTATTAAACAGGTTAGGGATTATAGAGAACATATAAAACTTGTGTGTGAATCTTTATATAAGTTAGAAAAAAGGAGAAGAGAGTTGTCCAATGTAATTGCTAGTTATGAGCAACAAGTGAAAGCACATATTAAGAATGAAACAAAATATCAAGAAGATCTAGCAATTGTTAAGTGGGAACGGGATAATGCTCTAGCTAAAGTAATCAAATAAGAGGAACATGATCAGGAGATTAAGATAGAAAATGATCAAATTAAGCTTAGTATCAAGAAGTATGAAAATGCTTCAAAAACAGTTGATCAAATTCTTAGTTCTCAAGTTCATGGGAACACAAAACATGGGATTGAGTACAATAGTGTGTCGCTACCATTTAATAACAATTATATTCCCCCTAGGGCAGAGTCTAGTGAAGAACTTAGTGAGGAAGAAATTGAAATTAATACACATGCTAATGCAGACCCCATGAAAAGTAAAATACTGTTGACCAAAACTAGAATCAATGAACAAAATGTCAAACAAGCGAAAATAAGTGATTCTGAGTCTATCCAAAGTCCCATTTTTCAAAAAGGTCAAAGTCCCACTTTTCATAAAAATCTCAAAATAGGCCAAAAGTCTACAGGGAAAGAAACTGGCACTATATTGGTCAAACGCAACAGGTGAAAACTTGCAAGTGTATGTGTCAAAAGGCAAGTTCACCACCTATGAAGGGTAATGTGAGAAACTGGAATCAAGAGATCACTCAACAAAGAGGTCAAAACGTTTTTAAAAGTTGTGATTTGTGTGGAAAGAACAATCATCTGACAGTGGACTGTGTCTATAATAAAAATCATCGTAATGGAATTGGATTTAATAAAAACAGATCAAACACAACACCTAGATTTGGCAGGACAACTCAGAAATTTATGAGCAAAAAGAATGTGCATGAAAGGAAGCAAAAACCTAATTTACAAAATACTATTGCCGGAAGAAACTACCGGAGAGTCACCAGTAGAAACTCTACCAGTAGAAACTCTACCAGTAGAAACTCTACTAGTAGAAACACTACCAGTAGAAACTACAGGAAATTCACTAGTAGTAATATTGACAGTAGTAACTCTTCACATGCACAAACTAAGAATCCTGCATATCACTTCAAACGTTTTGATTATGTGAATGAAAAAGGTAAACCCAATAACACTTTGGCTTGGGTTCCTAAAAGAAACTAACCATCTTATTCATGTACAGAGCAAGCCAGGTGTCAAGAAAGGAGAGACGTGTCATGTGGACAGTGGCTGCTTTAGGCACATGACAGGAAACAAGCTACAACTCAAAGATTATGTTGAATATGATGGTTGCTATGTTGCATTTGGGGGAACTCCAAGAGGTGGAAGAATTACAGGAAAGGGTACAGTCAGTAATGGTACAATTACATTTGAAAATGTTCTATTTGTTCATGAATTAAAATATAATCTGGTTAGTGTCTCTTAGGTTTGTGATAAAGAGAACAAAGTACTTTTTACTAAAACTAAGTGTATCATTCTTGATACTAAGTTTGAAGTAGTTGACGAAAGTATGATTCTACTAAGAACATCTAGGAAAGAGAATGTTTACTGTTTAGACATGGGTCAGAATATTTCTCAAAAATAATGAAAATTGTTTTATTGGACGAATCATCTTTATGGCACAAAAGAATGTGCCATATGAATTTCAAAAACATGAAAAAATTGGTGAAAAACAGGTTGGCCAGGGGTTTACCACAAAAAGAATTTACATGCAATGATCACGGTAGCATGTCTTAAGGGTAAACAACATAAATCATCTCATAAAATCAAAGACACCAACTCAAATCTGTCAAGTTTGCACTTACTGCACATGGATATTTTTGGTCCAACACATGTTATGAGTCTAGGAAAGAAGTATTACTGTTTATTTATTACTGATGACTTTACAAGATATAATTGGTTTTCTTTCTTGGTACTAAAGATGAAACATGTGATTATTTACGATCTTTCATAACACGAATTGAGAACAAGACAGAGAAGAAGGTGAAGATCATTCGTTGTGACAATGGAACTGAGTTCAAAAATCAAGAGATGGATGAGTTCTGCACAGCAAAGGGAACTGAACGACAATACAGTGCACCAAGGTCTCCTCAACAAAACGGAGTGGAAGAACAAAGAAACAAAACCCTTATAGAAGCAGCAAGGTCCATGCTTGCAGACTCCAATTTACCATTACATTCTGGGCATAAGCTGTGAACACTGCCTGCTATGTCCAGAACATGGTATTGATTGTCAAATCTCAAACAAAGACCCCTTATGAGCTCTTTCATGAGAGAAAGCCATTCATAAGCTTCTTTAAACCATTTGGGTGTCCTTGTACAATCTTAAATACTAAAGAATATCTGGAAAATTTTGATAGCAAAGTCACTGAAGGTTTCTTCGTCGGATACTCCACTCAGAGCAAAGCGTACAAAGTTTACAATATCAAGACAAGAATTGTGGAGGAAAGCACGAATGTGTCATTTAACGAAAAGACTCTGACTGCTACAGGAGAAGGACCACATTGGTTATTCAATATTGACGAACTAACCAAATCTTTGAATGATTATTTTATAGGTCAAAGGTCAAGCAAATCTGGAAGTGGTGTTAATACGGGTGATTCTGTTAATACTGGTGAACAAGTTAATACGGGGGAACCAGTTAATACTTGTTAATCAGTTAAAACTGGTCCAACTGTTAATACTGGTACCTTAGTTAAAACTGGTCAACCAGTTAATACGGGTTATTGATGTGTAAAATCTATTCTTAATTTAAACCTACTATTTCACGCAATTACACACTTATAGGCAGTGGACCTATTCGTATGTAATATAGTTTAAAAGCAAGTAAATGTTCGTTCGCAGGGACTAATGTTGTTTAAGATTTCGAATTAATAATACTATTTGTTTTTGGGGGTTTTTTATCGTAACAAAAAGATTGATTGATTAAAAATTGCAAAGTAATTAATAAAAATTGATTAGTAAAAATCGAGTGAAAAAGTAACTGAGATTATCAAATAATAGAGAAAATACACTTGTTTGACACTTCACTTGTTTTCCATTTAAATTTACGAAATTGATTAAATATTAAACTTCTAAAATATAGCAAAAGTCCTCTCGAATCTTTTATTAACTTTAACTACCTCGAATTATACCGTTCCTCTCGAATACAGTTGTAATTATTAATAGTTAAGCATTAAGTAACAAGCCTGTTTTTAGTGATTTAATCTTATAGAGTTTCCTCTCGAATAACTCCTCTAAATATTAAGTCCTTCCGAATCTTAACAAATAGACTTACTCAATTAAGTTTAATTACCTAAGTTATTATTACTAAGTCCTCTCGAATCCTAGTAATTTTAAACCGATTATAGACCGACCGATTATTTCATACAACTTATTTAATCTATCTAGATTCCTCTCGAATACCTAGAATGTTGATTAATTAAATTATATATAAACAACTTTATGATAATATGTTAAAACTTAAGCAAATAAGGATTAGAGATTAAACACAAAAACATAAATAATCAATTACGCAAAAATAAACTTCAAACAAGATCCGTTAATCAAACAAGCGTAATTTTAGTTTAGCTACTCATTATCGTGTTCAAAATAAAACTAATAAAAAGAGAAAACATGCTGGAAAATAAAGTCTAAAAAGGGAACGAAAAACAAACTAGAAATTTCAAACGTGTCGTGACCGACGTTGAACGAAAACGAAACTTATAGCTTGAAATATTGCCTCTAAACTCGAACTCCAGCTCTAGACTTGAATAACGATGATTGAATGTCTTTTCTGGCAGGAAAAACTCGGTATTTATAGGCAAAAATCGTGTAGAAAACGTATAAGAATACGACTCGAAAACTGCTGAAAACAGGTGACTGCGCCGTTCTGTCCACTACAACGACGCTGTTATTTTGTTTTCCAATTACTGCAGTGTTCTAACATCTTGTGCGTCGTTCTGGTTGAATTTCAAAAAGTCACAGCGGCGTTGTATACACATGTGCGCCGTCCTAAAAACTTTTTCACCATTTCTTCTCGTTTAAACTCGTTTCTTCCACCATTTCCACATCTCGATCATGCAAACCTGTAACTTGGACAAAAACACTTTTCCACGCAATTAAGTGTAAAAATCCTATCCTATTCACCGTGTTTACTATGAAATGTGACTAAATATCGCACATAAATAGTTATATAAATATGCGATATCAAATCCCCCCAAACTTGCCTTTTTGCTAGCCGTCAAGCAAAAACTGTTTTAAAAGTAATTATCAAAGCCAAAATTTAACATAACCAAACACCTCACGATTTTTATGGGAAGTAAAATCACACAAACTCTCAAACTAATCTAAAAGGGTGTGTAAAATATTTCTGTAGAATCGCTCAATTGCTCAGTCATGGTGAATATTCTATTATAGGCTTGATAACGTATCAAATCTCCACCACTGGAGTCTAGGTACAACTAAACGGGGACTTTTTTACAGGTAAAGGCATGTGAAAATATATAATGGAGTGTAAATGGGTTAAATTAAAATAATACAAAACTTAGATTAAATCTGAACTAACTAAACTCTTTAACGAACTGGATTGCTCAATTTTCTTCAACTTTTTTTTTCTCCGAATATACAATTTCCGTATATAATACAAGACTCAAGATATACTATTTCTCTTAAACTCTACAACTAATTTTTTTTCTTCGCTTTTCTGTTTTTCCGATTTTGTTCTTTTTTTCACCTTTTTTCCCTTTCAGCCTAGTACATGCCTTACAAAATAATAATCATCGTGGTAAGTACACATGCTCAAAAGGCTAATAATTAACTATTTCTCAAAATACAAAATAATACAAGGCAATAATAATCTAACTTTTCTTTTATGCCTTAGTAACTCTAACTTTACTTAATATATAATAGCAATCAATAAACTAAGTTCGGATCTAATCTAAAAAAGAAACGAAAATAAGGCGAGTGTACAAATAATATAGTAGTGTTTAGAAACGAAAAAAGTTTAGGCGCAAAGTGGTTTACTAGAGTTTCTAACACTAAAAGTAAGTGTTACAAAGGTTAGGCGGAAAATATATAAAAAGAAACGAAAAGGCTAACAAATGGGTTAATCCTAAATGCCCCTATCATTGTACCAAATCACACTAAGTTACCCTAATGTAATTGCTCGTATGTGGTCTCGAAATGTATAACAATGTCAAGTTCTAAAGTCATCACCATCGGCACACTCAAAGAAATGAAAAAGTAGTATTAAAAATAAATACTTTTAAAGGCTCAAACTCTCACTATTTTTCTGAGTGGGGTAAAAATGCGTCTGGTTATGCTTAAAGTTTAAGGTGTTTACCGACTAGACACGTTATATTTTTTGGTTTTTTCAATTTTTCGATTTTTTTGGATTTTCTGATTTTTTTTTCTGACTCAAAATATACAAATTAACACCAACCTAACACGATGGAAACTAAGCTAAGGGTCGAAAAATAACATGTAGAATTGGACATCTCGAAAAACTCGTTTCTTCCACCATTTCCACATCTCGATCATGCAAACTTGTAAATTGGACAAAAACACTTTTCCACACAATTAAGTGTAAAAATCCTATCCTATTCACCGTGTTTACTATGAAATGTGACTAAATATCGCATATAAATAGTTATATAAATATGCGATATCAAATCCCCCCAAACTTGCCTTTTTGCTTGCCCTCAAGCAAAAACTGTTTTAAAAGTAATTATCAAAGCCAAAATTTAACATAACCAAACACCTCACGATTTTTATGGGAAGTAAAATCACACAAACTCTCAAACTAATCTAAAAGGGTGTGTAAAATATTTCTGTAGAATCGCTCAATTGCTCAGTCATGGTGAATATTCTATCATAGGCTTGATAACGTATCAAATCTCCACCACTGGAGTCTAGGTACAACTAAACGGGGACTTTTATTTGGGTTATAATTTACAGGTAAAGGCATGTGAAAATATATAATGGAGTGTAAATGGGTTAAATTAAAATAATACATAACTTAGATTAAATCCGAACTAACTAAACTCTTTAACGAACTGGATTGCTCAATTTTCTTCAACTTTTATTTTTTTCTCCGAATATACAATTTCCGTATATAATACAAGACTCAAGATACACTATTTCTCTTAAACTCTACAACTAATTTTTTTTTTCGCTTTTCTGTTTTTCCGATTTTGTTCTTTTTTTCACTTTTTTTTCCTTTCAGCCTAGTACATGCCTTACAAAATAATAATCATCGTGGTAAGTACACATATTCAAAAGGCTAGTAATTAACTATTTCTCCAAATACAAAATAATACAAGGAAATAATAATCTAACTTTTCTTTTATGCCTTAGTAACTCTAACTTTACTTAATATATAATAGCAATCAATAAACTAAGTTCGGATCTAATCTAAAAAAGAAACGAAAATAAGGCGAGTGTACAAATAATATAGTAGTGTTTAGAAACGAAAAAAGTTTAGGCGCAAAGTGGTTTACTAGAGTTTCTAACACTAAAAGTAATTGTTACAAAGGTTAGGCGGAAAATATATAAAAAGAAACGAAAAGGCTAACAAATGGGTTAATCCTAAATGCCCCTATCATTGTACTAAATCACACTAAGTTATCCTAATGTAATTGCTCGTATGTGGTCTCGAAATGTATAACAGTGTCAAGTTCTAAAGTCATCACAATCGGCACACTCAAAGAAATGAAAAAGTAGTATTAAAAAAATACTTTTAAAGGCTCAAACTCTCACTATTTTTCTGAGTGGGGTAAAAATGCGTCTGGTTATGCTTAAAGTTTAAGGTGTTTACCGACTAGACAATTTATATTTTTTGGTTTTTTCAATTTTTCGATTTTTTTGGATTTTCTGATTTTTTTCTGACTCAAAATATACAAATTAACACCAACCTAACACGATGGAAACTAAGCTAAGGGTCGAAAAATAACATGTAGAATTGGACATCTCGAAAAACTCATTTCTTCCACCATTTCCACATCTCGATCATGCAAACCTCTAAATTGGACAAAAACACCTTTCCACACAATTAAGTGTAAAAATCCTATCCTATTCACCGTGTTTACTATGAAATGTGACTAAATATCGCATATAAATAGTTATATAAATATGCGATATCAAATCCCCCCAAACTTGCCTTTTTGCTTGCCCTCAAGCAAAAACTGTTTTAAAAGTAATTATCAAAGCCAAAATTTAACATAACCAAACACCTCACGATTTTTATGGGAAGTAAAATCACACAAACTCTCAAACTAATCTAAAAGGGTGTGTAAAATATTTCTGTAGAATCGCTCAATTGCTCAGTCATGGTGAATATTCTATCATAGGCTTGATAACGTATCAAATCTTTACAGCTGGAGTCTAGGTACAACTAAACGGGGACTTTTATTTGGGTTATAATTTACAGGTAAAAGCATGTGAAAATATATAATGGAGTGTAAATGGGTTAAATTAAAATAATACAAAACTTAGATTAAATCCGAACTAACTAAACTCTTTAACGAACTGGATTGCTCAATTTTCTTCAACTTTTTTTTTTTTTCTCCGAATATACAATTTCCGTATATAATACAAGACTCAAGATACACTATTTCTCTTAAACTCTACAACTAATTTTTTTTTCGCTTTTCTGTTTTTCCGATTTTGTTCTTTTTTTCACTTTTTTTTCCTTTCAGCCTAGTAGATACCTTACAAAATAATAATCATCGTGGTAAGTACACATGCTCAAAAGGCTAATAATTAACTATTTCTCAAAATACAAAATAATACAAGGCAATAATAATCTAACTTTTCTTTTATGCCTTAGTAACTGTAACTTTACTTAATATATAATAGCAATCAATAAACTAAGTTCGGATCTAATCTAAAAAAGAAACGAAAATAAGGCGAGTGTACAAATAATATAGTAGTGTTTAGAAACGAAAAAAGTTTAGGCGCAAAGTGGTTTACTAGAGTTTCTAACACTAAAAGTAAGTGTTACAAAGGTTAGGCGGAAAATATATAAAAAGAAACGAAAAGGCTAACAAATGGGTTAATCCTAAATGCCCCTATCATTGTACCAAATCACACTAAGTTACCCTAATGTAATTGCTCGTATGTGGTCTCGAAATGTATAACAGTGTCAAGTTCTAAAGTCATCACCATCGGCACACTCAAAGAAATGAAAAAGTAGTATTAAAAAAATACTTTTAAAGGCTCAAACTCTCACTATTTTTCTGAGTGGGGTAAAAATGCGTCTGGTTATGCTTATAGGTTAAGGTGTTTACCGACTAGACACGTTATATTTTTTGGTTTTTTCAATTTTTCAATTTTTTTCGATTTTCTGATTTTTTTTTCTGACTCAAAATATACAAATTAACACCAACCTAACACAATGGAAACTAAGCTAAGGGTCGAAAAATAACATGTAGAATTTCTCGATGCCCCCCCCCCCCCCTCCCCCCCCTAAACTTAAGTAATAGATTGTCACTAATGTGTTAACGACTAAAAAAAAAACTAAGGGAAATTTCTACATAAAATAAAACCTAAAAAGAAAATAAATAAAAGAATGAGAAAGGTAGAAAGTATAACCCGTTATGAAAAATATGGCGTTGAAATGCTGTTTGCTGAACTGAATGTCAGACTTATGAGGGGGTGCTGAACTTACTGCCAGTCTTAGAAAAAATTAAAAAAAAATGCAACCACACATGTTAGAAATATAAAAGAAAATAATACATAATAAAAAGGTGTAGGAATAATAAATAGTACACAAATAAATAGTACAGAATAAGATACAAAATACAAAAAATCCCTTAGTCAGCGTCCTCCATATCATCATCATCATCATCAGCATGTGGCTGGTAAGCAGGTGGGATATAACCGGGATAAGGCTATGGATAGTAGAGGGCAGGGGGAGCATATGGTGAAGGTGGACCGGCAGAACTCGAAGCTTGGTGTCCATGGGTGTACATGTTCTCCCAATAAGGCTGGTAGCGGTTCTGGAAATACTGCTGCTGTGCCTGATACTGGGTGAACTGTCTCAAATCCTGGTCCTGCCCAAACTGTAAATGATGCATGCCAGAAATCAGCTGGTCCATACCGGATATCACCTGGTCCATAAAATCCCGCCGGGAGCGAGCCCGCGGTCTCGGGGGTGGTGGATCGTGCGGTGCCGGACCATCACGCCTCAACGAATTACCGAACTCGGTAAGAATCTGAGCCCGTACCAAGGAGTTTTGGTTGATCACCTTGCATAGCACAGGAGGGGTACATAACTGAATGTTCTCCTGGGTGAATAAACCAAGTGACCTTGCGATCCGTGTAATCCAGTGCCCGCAGACTAAACTGCTCGCAGAAGTCTGCCCTGAACCCCGCTCTCCCATGTACCGTGCTAATGTCCACGGTACATTAACGTACTGCTGGGTGTCCCGATGACTGAACATGTGTAGTAACCATAGGTCTTCATTATAGTACTTGTCGTGCTGGGTCGATCGGTGCAAAAATGTATAGGAGATACATTTATCCAATAATCGGAGGATGGTAGACTGGATATCCCTGACTGGGCTCGTGGAGTGACGGCCTCCCTTGCCCGTAAGCTCGAACCAAGCACTGTCTAACTCAAACCCGGAAGAATCCAAAACCGCATCTCCGAAGTACCCTGCCATCATATCATCATCATCATCGGCCTCGGCATCAGAAAACAAACCCAATAGTCTCCCGAACTCCACTGCTGTAATAAGGTGATCCTCACCACCTAACCGAAAAGAGATCAACTCGTGCTCCACAAACTCCCCAGGAGGCAAAGTGGTCTGAACGTCAAGGGAGCAATAAAACTCCAAAACCCACTCTCGAAATACCGGCTCATCCACTTGAAAAGCCCGCTCCCATATCGGAATCACCGCCTGGGTTGTGACACTGACAATCTGGTAGAACCCACTGATATCAATCTCAAGTTCCCGCAAAAGCTCCCAGTCCAGATGGCGAGGGGCAATAACAGGGCGAGTCCGCAGTGTTTCCAGCTTCCTGTCTAGAGCTGTCTTCCGGGCTGGAGAGCATCCTGGCCACTGAAGCCAAGGGTGGCGTTCAGGACCCCCAATTTCAGCTACCTGGTCAGCTGCCTGGATTGCTCTTCGGTTTCCCCGACGTCGACGAGGACCTCCTGCTGCCTGCACACCACAAATCAAAAAAATAAACACAACAAAAATGTTAAATACCCGAAAATAAGCCGAAACAACGCTGCCACACGGGCAGGACGTCGCCCTAGGCTGCAGGACGGCGCCCCTGTGGCGTGGCTGCTGTCCACGACGTTTCATACCACAAACTGCCCCAAATCGAACAATTAATCACTAAAACCAGTTGTAATAAGTAGGTAGAGGTTAATTAAACACTCAATTTGATAAATCAAAGCTTAATTTAAGAACCCTAAATTTCCCCCAAAATGGATTTCTGCAATTAAACCGAAATTAAAAGGGAAAAAAGATAAATGTACCTGATTGCTCATGATTCGTGGATTAAAAGAAGAAAATAAGCAAATTTAAAGGAAATCGGTGGTGGGGTGTTTTTGTATTCTGGTCGCCGTTGCTGTTGTTATGGGTGAGTAGGTGTGTAGTGATGAAATAAAAAGAAGGATATAACCTGTTTTAAAAAGGCGCTGCGTCGTTGGCTGTCTCTCGGCGTCGTCCTGGCCAGGACGTCGCACATGCCTTCTCTGCGGCGTCCTGGCTGCTGCTGCTGTTTTTAATTTTCGTTTTTTCGTTTTTTTTTTTTTTTTTTTTTTTTTTCGTGGTACCTGTCTAAAGAAAAACTAAAAAATAAAATGTTAAAGGGTCCTAAAATAAGAAAAGAAAAGATGAAATAAAAATAAAAAATGGAAATAAAAAGTTACGACGGAGTAAATAAAAAAAATAGTAGACTATTTTTTGTTTCTAATAGAGGACGATATGGTAAACAATAACATTGGAAATCCGCCTCCCTTTTTTTTTGGTTTTTCGTTTTTTTTTTATTTTATTTTTATTTTATTTTTAATTAATGAATGAAAAATTAACTACGAATGAAAAGAAAAACAAACCCGGGTTGCCTCCCGAGAAGCGCTAATTTTTCGAACGAGTCGTTAGCTTGACTCGATACGCCTCGTGATCAGGTGTTGATGGTATAGAAACCATCTTCGATCATCATTCCATTTTCATCGTCCTCTTCGTGGTATAACTTGACCCGTTGTCCTGAGACGATGAAGGAATCTCCCTTTTCCTTCAATAACTCGACATATCCTGAGGAAAATGCGCGTTTTACGGTGTACGGTCCTGTCCACTTTGATCTCAATTTTGGAGCTTTAAATTTGTACTTCGACTGGAAAAAAAGTACTTTATCGCCCTCCTTGAATTCTTTACGAAGAATTTTTCGGTCGTGGAATTCCTTTGTTCTTTCCTTGTAAAGTCGGGAACTTTCGTAGGCCTGTAACCGTAACTCGTCCATTTCGTGAAGCTGTAAGAACCGCATATCTCCCGCTAAGTCCATATCGATGTTGCAGTTCTTCAATGCCCAGTATGCCTTATGCTCGATTTCGACCAGAAGGTGGCACGTTTTCCCGTAGAGTAGTCGATACGGGGTGGTTCCAATTGGCTTTTTGTACGCTGTCCTGAATGCCCACAGTGCGTCTTCTAGCTTCCTCGACCATATGTTAGGATTATTGTTGACTGTCTTTTCCAAAATCCGCTTGATTGCTCGGTTTGTATTTTCCACTTGCCCGCTCGTTTGAGGATGATATGAAGTAGCAAACCGGTGATTGACTCCATATCTCTTCAAAACTTTTGCTAGCTCAACATTTGCGAAGTGGCTTCCTCGATCGATGATTAATTCCTTTGGCACTCCAAACCTGCAAAACAAATTTTTAAGAAAATCAACAACCACGTTAGCGTTGTTAGTAGGTAATGCCTTAGCTTCAACCCATTTAGAAACATAATCTACAGCAACTAAAATATAAATATTTCTATTTGAAGGCTTAAATGGCCCCATGAAGTCGATTCCCCAAATATCAAACACTTCAAAAACTTGGATCCCTTAGTGTGGTATTTCGTCACGCTTGGTGATGTTTCCCTGGCGTTGACACGCGTCACAGGTGCTTACGAGTGTATAGGCCTCCTTGAAGATTGTTGGCCAGTAGAAACCTGCATCAAAAACCTTTTTACCAGTTACCGTTGGACCGTAATGTCATCCGCTGGGTCCATGATGGCATTCGTCCAAAATCCTCCGAGTTTCTCCTCCGTATACACATCTGCGCACCATTCCATTAGCACATCTACGAAATAAGTACGGTGCGTCCCATTAGTAGTACTTAGCATCCGAGATCAATTTCTTTTTCTGTTGATAGGTTAGGCTTTTGTTGACAATTTTTCCGGAAAGATAGTTCGCGATATCTGCGAACCATGGAGCATCGTTGTCCGTTTTGCTAATACAGGCTAGCATTTCTCCCGGAAATGCGTCATCTATCTCCCCTTCCTTCAACTCCCCCAAACTTGGGTTCTCCAATCTGCTCAAATGATCTGCTGCTACATTCTCAGCTCCTTTCTTGTCCTTGATCTCGATGTCAAATTCCTGCAACAATAAAATCCAACGAATTAATCTAGGTTTAGAATCTAATTTAGAAAATAAGAATTTTAAAGCAGAATGATCCGTGAAAACAATTGTTTTGCTCAACACTAAGTAAGAGCGGAATTTATCAAAAGCAAAAAATACAGCCAAAAGTTCCTTTTCCGTAGTGGTATAATTCTGTTGGGCTTCGTTCAGTGTTTTGCTGGCGAAGTAGATAGGTCGAAAATGCTTGTCGATCTGTTGCCGCAAAACAACTCCCACTGCGAAATTACTGGCGTCACACATTAGTTCGAAAGGCTGAGACCAATCCGGTGCTACCAAAATGGGTGTATTGGTGATCCTCTCCTTGAGTAACTCGAAAGCTTGCAAGCACTCCTCTGAGAAATTGAAATCTACCTCCCTCTCTAATAATTTCGTCATAGGACGAGTAATCTTCGAGAAATCTTTGATAAACCTTCTGTAGAATCCCGCCTGTCCCAAAAAGCTCCGAATTGCTTTCTCGTTTGTTGGTGGTGGTAGTTTGGCGATGACCTCGATCTTTTCTTTGTCTACCTCTATCCCAGCTTTTGAAATTTAGTGTCCCAGTACGATTCCCTCTCGAACCATGAAGTGGCATTTCTCCCTAGTTGAGGACCAAATGTGCTTCCTCGCATCTTCCCAACATCTGATCCAAATTCTTCAAGCAATCATCGAATGAATCTCCGAAAACTGAAAGGTCATCCATGAACACCTCCATTGTCTTCTCCACCATATCCTGAAAAAAGGCTAGCATACACCGTTGAAAAGTGGCTGGTGCGTTGCATAGACCAAAAGGCATCCTCCGGTAAGCGTATGTTCCGAACGGGCATGTGAAGGTGGTCTTTTCCTGATCTTCGGGAGCAATAGGTATCTGAAAATACCCCGAAAACCCATCCAAGAAACAGTAGAACTCATTTCCTGCTAATCTCTCGATCATCTGGTCCATGAACAGTAGTGGAAAATGGTCCTCCCTGGTGGCTTCGTTTAGATTGCGGTAGTCGATGCAAACTCTCCATCCTGTGACTGTCCTTGTTGGCACGAGCTCGTTCTTGTCATTCATCACTACAGTCATACCTCCCTTTTTCGGAACGCAGTGAATGGGGCTTACCCATGGGCTGTCTGAAATGGGGTAGATAATTCCTGCATCCAACAACTTAACAACTTCCTTTTTAACGACATCTGTCATATTCGGATTTAGCCGCCGTTGTTTTTGAACAACGGGTTTTACATTATCAAGAAAATTAATTTTATGTTTGCAAAAATCGGGGCTAATTCCGGGTATGTCAGATATACGCCAAGCAAAGGCCTTTTTATGACCTTTAAGGACTGTCAATAATCGAGCTTTTTCGTCACCCGAAAGTGATGACGAAATAACAACTAGTAATAAATTTGTACCTTCAAGAAAAGCATACTCTAAATGTACCGGTAGTTGTTTCAGCTCCAAGTCGGTAGGTGGTTCTTCAATTGAAGACTTGATCCTCATGCTCTGGTCCAGCTTCAGTTCCTTTTTGACTTCAGTCTCCACTTCCTCGATCTTCTCGTCCTTCAGTTCCTCCTCCAAGATAGTTTCTATCTCGAGAATTTCCTGCCAATCTAAATCATCAAACACATCAATTCGAAAACAAGTTTCATCAGTAGAATAAGAATGGGTCATGGCTCTATCTAATGTAAAGACAATTCTTTCTTCCCCAACCCCCAATGAAATTTGCCCATTTTTCACACGAATAATTGCGTCAGCTGTGTTTAGTAATGGTCGTCAAAGTATAAGTGGAACCGTGACATCTTCATCCATCTCTAAAATCACAAAATCCACAGGGAAGGTAAATTTTCCTACGTTTACTAGCATATTTTCAGCAATTCCTAACGGGTATTGGAATGATCGGTCGGCTAGGCGGATACTCATCCTAGTGGGTTTTAACACTCCTAAGGCAAGTTTAGCATATAGTGAATAAGGCATTAAGTTTATGCTAGCTCCTAAGTCCGCCAATGCACTGCAACTGTAAGTATTGCTGAAGTTGCACTTGATAAGGAAACTCCCTGGATCATCTAACTTCGGTGGTATCGTGTTCTTCACCAAAGCTGAACATTCAGCGTTTAAGAAGGCGGCTTGTTCCTCCGATGGCTTTCCCTTGTTCGTGACCAGCTCCTTGATGAATTTAGCGTAGTTTGGCATCCCTGCAATCAAATCAACAAGAGGAACATTAATATTAACAGATTTAATCATATCACAGAATTTACCGTACTGCTCCCTCATTCTCGCTTTTCTTAATCGTTGAGGATATGGAACATGTGGCTGGTAAGCTTTGATTGGAAATTCCTCCACTGGTTCAGGCGTTTTAGCCTTTGATTGAACTGGTGGTGCATCGTCCTCGATCTCGAAATCATCCACAACTGGTTCTGTAGTGGAAAGTGGAGTCCTGGCTGGCAGTTTCTCTCCGGTTTCATTTTGATCTTTTCCGTAAGCATGTCCCGAGCGTGTGGTAATTACATTAACATGTTCATCTCTGTGTTTTTGGCAGGGTGGCATTCCGTCTCGTGGTCCTTCAGTTCTTCCAGGATGTTGATATTTTGGTGTTTGATTGGTGGAACTGTTTCCCTGATTCTGGGTCGTGGATTTGGTTGCGTATTACTCGGTATTGAGCCCGATGGTCTATTTGAGTTCCGCTCGTTCATCCTATCGAACCGTCTCTCTAAGTCTTGCAGTGCTGCCTGCTGATTTCTTTGTCCTTGCTCGATGTGATCATTTAAAACTTTAAATTGTTTACGGACATCTTCATTTGTTGATTTTTGGGTGTGAATGAACTATTTCATAAGATCTTTTAGGCTGGAATCTTCATCTTCGTTCTTCGGTGGATCGTATCTTTGTCGTGGTGGGGAGCGTGTGTTATTCCTTTGCCATCCGTTGTCTCGATTGTCATTGCGGTTGTAGTTACCTCCGCGGTTTTGCCAGTTCGGTCCCCGATTAGGATAACCATACTGTGCGTAGTTGGCATCCTCCACTTGTCGATCACACTCACTAGCATAGTGAGGTCCTCCGCATCCTTCACATCCATTCTTTACCAAGTGAATGTCCTTCTCTATCCTTCCCATGCGCTTATCAATCCTATCCGCTAATGTCTTGACCTCTTGAACTACCGAGGATATTTCGTGGTTACTCTCAGCTTGAGCAACTTATCCTCTGTGTTTTCGGCCTCGACCATCGTCTCGATACTCCCTTGATAGGCTTATGACTAGATTTTCTTCCATTAAGTTGTATGCCTCGTTGGTGGTTTTATACATGAAATCTCCTCCTCCGGCTAGATCCAACCCGTTTTGAGACTCCTTGGTTAATCCGTAAAAGAAAATATCAATAATGTTGTCCTTGCCCAATCCATGACCATAGCAACCTCTCAGCATCTCTTTTAGTCTATCCCATGCTTCAGTGGAAGTCTCTCCATCTTCCTGTCGGAATCCTCTGATGTCTCTGAGTAATTTCCTACCCAAGGCGAGTGGGAAAAATCGTTTGATAAAGGTCTCGCGCATTTGTGTCCATGTTGTGATTGAAATTTCATTAAGCTCCTCGAACCAAACCTTCGCATCTCCGGTGAGAGACGAAGGTATTAACCTCAGCTTGACACTATCGCTTTTGCCTTGACCGTATTTGAACATCTCACACAGCTCGTTGAATTTGGCTATGTGTTTATGCGGATCTGAATTGTATCGCCCATCGAACGTGTTGTCTTGGATCATCTTGAGATGGTGACCCTTGACAACAAAATCCTCACCCAAGTCCGGGGTGGTGATTTCCGACCCTCGGGTGGGTGGCACTGCTACAACTGCGGCCCGTCGGTGCATTGGTGTGTCCAAAGGATCCATAGCTGGTTGTTGTTCCGGTTTGTCTTCACAAATTACTTCTTCGACCTCTGATTCTGAATCGCTTCCTCCTCCTTCTGAAGATGTAATATCTTCAAATTTCACTGGTGAGACTTGATCAAAACCTGGTGGTGTCTGAAGTGATAAGTTTCCTCTCCTCCTGCCTCGCCTCTTCGATACTCCTGGATTTGACTTTGGACTCGCGAGTGGTAATCCCGAAGCCCTTGTGTTCATCCACTAGTTGAATACCTGAAAAAGATAGAAACAAGAAAAGCGGTAAAACGTACCGGTGTAATGACAATTTAAAGTAACTTCTAAGTAAATAAATACTCAGAAGGATCGTATCACAAATTCGAAACAAAAACGAAAAATCAGTCCCCGACAGCGGCGCCAAAAACTTGATGTGTAAAATGTAGTCTTAATTTAAACCTACTATTTCACGCAATTACAAACTTATAGGCAGTGGACCTATTCATATGTAATATAGGTTAAAATCAAGTAAAGGTTCGTTCGCAGGGACTAATGTTGTTTAAGATTTCGAATTAGTAATACTATTTGTTTTTGGGGGTTTTTTATCGTAACAAAAAGATTGATTGATTAAAAATTGCAAAGTAATTAATAAAAAGTGATTAGTAAAAATCGAGTGAAAAATTAATTGAGATTATCAAATAATAGAGAAAATACACTTGTTTGACACTTCACTTGTTTTCCATTTAAATTTACGAAATTGATTAAATATTAAACTTCTAAAATATAGTAAAAGTCCTCTCGAATCTTTTATTAACTTTAACTACCTCGAATTATACCTTTCCTCTCGAATACAGTTGTAATTATTAATAGTTAAGCATTAAGTAACAAGCTTGTTTTTAGTGATTTAATCTTATAGAGTTTCCTCTCGAATAACTCCTCTAAATATTAAGTCCTTCCGAATCTTAACAAATAGACTTACTCAATTAAGTTTAATTACCTAAGTTATTATTACTAAGTCCTCTCGAATCCTAGTAATTTTAAACCGATTATAGACCGACCGATTATTTCATACAACTTATTTAATCTATCTAGATTCCTCTCGAATACCTAGAATGTTGATTAATTAAATTATATATAAACAACTTTATGATAATATGTTAAAACTTAAGCAAATAAGGATTAGCGATTAAACACAAAAACATAAATAATCAATTACGCAAAAATAAACTTCAAACAAGATCCGTTAATCAAACAAGCGTAATTTTAGTTTAGCTACTCATTATCGTGTTCAAAATAAAACTAATAATAAGAGAAACATGCTGGAAAATAAAGTCTAAAAAGGGAACGAAAAACAAACTAGAAATTTCAAACGTGTATTGACCGACGTTGAACGAAAACGAAACTCCTAGCTTGAAATCTTGCCTCTAAACTCGAACTCCAGCTCTAGACTTGAATAATGATGATTGAATGTCTTTTCTGGCTGGAAAAACTCGGTATTTATAGGCAAAAATCGTGTAGAAAACGTATTCGAATACGACTCGAAAACTGCTGAAAACAGGTGACTGCGCCGTCCTGTCCACTACAACGACGCTGTTATTTTTTTTTCCAATTACTGCGGCGTTCTAACATCTTGAGCGTCGTTCTGGTTGAATTTCAAAAAGTCATAGCGGCGTTGTATACACATGTGCGCCGTCCTAACAACTTTTTCACCATTTCTTCTCGTTTAAACTCGTTTCTTCCACCATTTCCACATCTCGATCATGCAAACCTGTAAATTGGACAAAAACACTTTTCCACACAGTTAAATGTAAAAATCCTATCCTATTCACCGTGTTTACTATGAAATGTGACTAAATATCGCATATAAATAGTTATATAAATATGCGATATCAGGTATTCAGTTTCTACTGGCTCAACAGTTAAAACTGGTAAATCACATTCTACTACTCCATCTGCTCAACATGATAATTCATTTTTTTTCCATACATCACCATTGATCCTCCGGGAGTGAATCAGCCCAAAAACTTCGAAGCTGCGAGCAATTTAGATGTCAATGCCGATGATGGTGATTCGAGCAGTACCAAAGAAGATGAGGTTCAACTTACAAACGACGATGACCTTACTACCAGTACAAACCCAGAAGAGACTGTTCCATCTCAACAAGAAGAGATTGTTCCATCTCCACAATTTCTTCCCAATGACCTTCCTGAGTAGAATGATTCAAACTTAGATGAGGAGATTACTAAATATCCGTATCAAACACAAAGAATCAACAAGAATCATCCGTTGGAAAACATTATTGGTGATGTACGCCCAACAGTACAAACAAGGAAACAGCTTCACAAAAGTTTCAATGACTGTCAGTTTGTATGTTTCCTCTCTCAATTAACTCCAAAGAAGATAGAGCAAGCAATCAGAGACCCCATGTAGGTCGAGGCAATGCAAGAGGAGTTACTACATGTCAAGTTACAAGCAGTTTGGACACTTGTTGTGCTTCCTAGAAGAAAGAGACTGATTGGTACAAAGTGGATCTTCAAGAACAAAACGGATGAAAGGGGAATTGTAATCAAGAAAAAAGCACGGTTGGTAGCACAGGGCTACACACAGGAAAAAGGAGTTGACTATGATGAGGTCTTTGCTCCAGTAGCGAGAATTGAAGCTATTCGAATATTCTTGGCGTTTTCTTCCTTCAAATGTTTTAAAGTATATCAAATGGACGTCAATAGTGCCTTCCTATATGGCAAGGTTGAATAAGAGGTATATGTGTGTCAACCTCCAGGCTTTGAAGACCCCGAACACCCATATATGGTATACAAATTAGATAAAGCATTATATGGTCTTCATCAAGCTCCACGGGTTTGGTATGATACTATCTCTGTTTACCTACTTAATCATCAATTCAAAAGGGGTGCAATTGACAAGACGTTTTTTATCAAGACGGTTGGTAGTGATATTATCCTGGTTCAAATCTATGTCGACGACATTATCTTTGGCTCTACCAATGACACGTTGTGTAGAGACTTTGAACAAATCATGCATAAGAAGTTTAAGATGAGTTCTATGGGAGAACTGACTTTCTTCCTCGGTCTACAAGTGAAGTAGAGTTCTACTGGTATTTTCATTCATCAAGCGAAGTATGTCAAACACATTCTTGAAAAGTTTGGCTTTCAGGATGCCAAACATGCCAGTACACCAGTAGAAACCCACAAGCATCTAGAGGCCGATTCTGAGGGGGAGGATGTGGATGAGCATCTATACAGATCAATTATTGGATCATTGATGTATTTAACTGTGTCTCGTCCAGACATCATGTAAATCGTATGTGTGCGTGTGTGTGTGTGTGTGCACATTATCAAACTCGTCCCAAGATATCACATTTGACTGCAGTGAGGAGAATCTTCAGATACTTGAAGGGAAAACCCAATCTGGGTTTGTGGTACCTAATAGATTCTCCTTTTGAGCTCATATCATATACAGATAGTGATTATGGAGGAGAAAATTTGAACAGAAAGTCAACGTTAGGAGGATGTCAATTCTTTGGATCACGCCTAATCTCCTGGCAATGCAAGAAACAGACGAATGTGTCCACTTCATCAACAGAAGCAGAATATGTTTCTGCATCAAGCTGTTGTGCTCAAGTGTTATGGATTCAGAATCAAATGATGGACTATGGTATCTCTTTCTTACACACTTCGGTTTTCATTGATAATAAGAGTACCATAAGTATAGTCAATAATCTTGTCAAACACTCTAAAACCAAACAAATTGAAATTCATTTTCATTTTATAAGAGACTACAATGAAAAAAAAACTTATTCAGGTGTTCAAAGTACATACTGATAATCAATTTGCAGATCTGTTCACGAAAGCATTTGACGTGGGCAGATTTACATTTTTGATCAACAATATGGGAATGATTAATCCTGCTTAAAATTTGCTTGCTAAAATAACGAATTTGATTAATCATGTCATATCTTTTGTGTTTGAAAAGTTAATACTGGTAGTTTCTACTATTCGTACTTAATACTGGTATGTGTTATTTTTGTTAATAGTAATGGTAGTCGTCACCTATAGTGTTTATACTGGTGGTTACTACTGGTAAAGTTAATATTGGTAAAGTTAATACTGGTAACATTTATCGTGGCACCAGTTTCTACTTGTCAATATTCTTAAACAGTTACTACTGATGTTTTCTACTGGTAGCCGTTACTACTGCCAATTTATTATTATTTTGCCGGAAGTTTCTACTGCCAGTGGAAAAGTGGTTATTTGTTTCTAATGCAGGGGCCAATTTAGTATAACTTGAGGAGTCAATCGAAATATTTAATTCCATTCAAATTGAAATTTCGCTCCTCTCACTCAAAACCCTCTGTCGAAGGAAACCTATTTCGAAAGAAACCCTCTCATCTTCCGCAAACCCTAATCGATCATTCCCAACGCATAATCATTCCTAAAATCAATGGCGAATCAACAAGAACTGGATTTTGGCGTCTCTCACAACATCGTTGTTGATTTAACCATCCATAGAGAGGCCATTGATTTTCACCAAATCATCAAATTCCTAAGAAAATCCTACATTCGTTATGCTTTAACGGTACACCTAGAGGTTAATGAAAAGCACATCCGTGAGTTCTGGAACACGGCGATTCTTGAAAACGTTAATGGCCACGAGCGCATTAGGGCATCAATAGAAGAGAAGGAAGTGATAGTAACACAGACCAACATCCGTTCTCATCTTTAACTTCAAGATGCCACAGTTATTACTTCCATTCCTAACGATGAACTCTTTGAAATCTTTGAACGAATGGGGTATGAGGCAAGCCTATCCAAATTTACTTTTCAAAAGGCGCTTCTCTCTCCCCAATGGAGGTTTTTTGTACATGTTTTACGACAATGTATCTCCAAAAAGAGGTACACTTGGAATGAGTTTAACACCACCATAGCTACTGCTATGGCGTGTCTAGCTACTAGAAGGGTGTACAATTTTTCGAATATGATTTTTACTGACCTAAAGTGGAATCTTGCACATGTGGAAAATAAGTTTTTAATGTATCCACACTTTTTACAAATCATTCTGAACAAAGAGCTTGATAATCTGTCCACTAGGGGTGAAGTCCTTCTCATGGATGCTCATTCCAAGAAAACCTTTTCTAATATGAGGAGGAATATAAAAAAAAATTCTGGTAAGGTGACACCTATTTTCTCAACAATGGTGGTTGTCCCTGTTTCAACTGGTGAAGATCCAAGTAACCCACTTGAGTCCCAACCCACACCATCTGTGTCACACCCCGCTAAAGCGGAACGCAGGATGTGAAGAGCAATAGCATTCGATACACAAGATATAGATAAACGCCAAATGTCATTAAAGGAAAAACATAGTATTCAAGGTTTACAAGGTTTTAAACAAAGTTACATATCCGAATTACAAAATGGGGTGTTCAACCAAACCACCCAAACCCATCCCGTTCTTGAAGTCATTCGCCCCCAAAAGCATAAGTCATCAGCTAGCTTACTCGTTACCTGAAAATACGAGTCAAGTGTTAACTACGGGAGACGTAGTTAGTGAGCTACAAGTTTAAGTAAAAGCATAAGTTTTCAAATTGTAATCGCATAACCATGCATAGAGTATCGCATCCAAAATAGTTATCACATAAAAATGTATAGAGTATAGCATTTGTGTTTATAGGCATTGACCACATAGCGCGACTATGTGACAATCCTAAGTTTTGCCCAATGATCGTTGCTAAGCCTAAAGCCTACCCATTTAGTATTATGCACCATCGTTATAAGTCGTTGTGGTGAGGGTCAATCTACCCTAATAGCGCTATCCATATCTACTAACGGTCCTTTCCAAAGGGATTAATAGCAACTAATGTCCTTGGTAGTTTTCGGGAGTTTTCAATGGTTTCTCACGTCCATGTTGTACAAAGTCCGCAACATGACGATCGAATGTTTTAGTCATTGGCAAATATAGCTTTCGTGTCCTCGACATTGTTGGCAAAACCCTCAACAATGCCGGCAAAATAGTTATTCGTTTTAGTATTCAAAATATCAAAGTAATTCAAAATAGCTTTCAAAGTATACAAGTGTTTCGTAATAGCAATGCATATCAAATCGTTTTCATAATAGTTTCCGAGTAACAAAGCGTTTCACAATAGTTTTCGAGTAACAAATAGTTTTCGTTTAGCATTCAAGTAGTAAAGCGTTTTTCAGCTTAAATATAGTTAAGCCTAAGACTCGCATTTCACCCCAAAAAGGTATTAAAAGCGTTTAAAGAGTAGGGGTTTGTAACTCACTGTTTGCGAAGATAATCGTAAGCGGGAACGGTCGGAACGCGTGTCGGGAATCACCGAAAGCCTAATAATACCAAGTTTTGTTCGAGTGTTATTACGTTATGGTAATAATATAATAGGTAGTTTTTCGTTAAACTTTAAGTGTCAAAGTCCAATTTGTCCGAAAATCGTCCGTAGCGGTTATCGTTTTGTTTTAGTCCAAAAGTCCAAAATTAGCGTTTTTATTAATATGATATGTATAATTAGGTCGCTGAAGTGGTTTGGAATTTCTAATGAAATTTGGGCAGCGCTTCCGCGCCCAAATTTCACTTCCAAAAATTCCAAAGTCACTTTCCCGCTCACAAATCACATATATCACATAATCATATTTAAACATGTTCTTATTATCATATCAAATCCATTAAAAGTCACCAATGTTATTGTTTTATCCAAAATCAGTCATATATATTAAGTCTTAAAAGTCAGAATGCGTAACCAAGCTTCTAACGACCAAAACGACGATTTTCGGGAAGGACAGCAGGCCGGTGCTGCGCACCTAAGCATAGGTGCTGCGCACCTGCCCTGCTGTTCTTCCATTTTTCGAGTTTTTCTTGCAAAATCGTTTATGTAAGTGATAGATCTTGACATGCAATCGGTATAAACCTTATTAATCATCATTTTATCAATTTATAAGTAACTTTTAACCATAAATTTGAAGATCTAAGCATCATTTTGATATAAACCCGTTTTGAATAAAAATGGTTATAAAACTTCATCAAAACTCATTTTTAGTTACTAGATCATACATGCAATTAGATATTTGTGTATTAAACAATGGAGAAAAATGATTTTACCCAAAGAAAGTGTATGGATGATGTTTTAGATGAGTTTTGAGCTCCAAAAGTGTAGAAAACGTTATGAAACCGGAATAGCTTTGATTCCCTTGCTTCCTCTTGTTGTCAGAACGATTTTAAAGTGGATTTTAGTGGGTTTTGATGGCTGAATGTGGCTGTATTTGTGGTGTTCTTGAGAGAGAACTTGAGAGTGTTTTATGTATGTGTGTGTTTGTGTTTTTAGTAAATGAAAACAAAAGAAAAGAAATGGAAGCAAATGATGATAAGGAGGGTGTGGTCTGCCCAAAAATGCAGAAAACATGTGCTAAGGTCGGTTTTGATTGGGTGATGGGTTACAAAAACGAGAAGGGACTGAAAATGTAAATTTTTGAATTCTGCCAGCCGGTGCTGCGCACCGGGCCAATTTTCAGCATTTTCTGATTTTTAGTTTTTACGTTTTCGCTTCGTTGGACCTTTTTGTTAACCGAAAGTTCTTAGTTATGATACGTTGTGAACTTAGGAAAGTTCATTAGGTGTTTTCTTGGTATTAGGACTTATATAATTTGATTCCGAAGTTGTTTTATGATTCCGATCCCGATCCGCGCTTAAAGGCTTAAAATAGAGTAACTTTCGTTTTAAGAGTTTTGCGTGAGTTACAACGAGCTTAGCTTAAGAGTCATGTCTACGTAACCACATAGCACAATAAAATTAGTTATATCGGGCATCAAATAAACACTTAGAAGTAATAAGTTAGCGTTCTCGACCTTAGTTTAGACGGTTGTCACATTCTCCCCACGTTGAAAGAATTTCGTCCCGAAATTTCAACTTGTGGTATTCGTGGTGGGAGAAGTGAAGAGATGAGGATACTTAAGCATCATCTGATCCTCCCGTTCCCAGGTATATTCGGGGCCTCGCTTTGCGTTCCATCGTACCCTCACTATCGGGATTTTACTGTGTCTTAGCTTCTTAGTTTCGCGATCTATGATTTCAATCGGTTCCTTGACAAATTGGAGCTTCTCATCTAGTTGTACTTCTTCCAAAGGTGTGATGAGTGTTTCGTCCGATAGGCACATTTTCAATCTCGAGACATGAAAAGTGTTATGCATGTTACCGAGCTCTTGCGGTAGTTCTAACCGATATGCCACAGGACCTACCCTTTCGAGGATCTCGAATGGTCCCACATATCTCGGGCTAAGTTTTCCTCGCTTTCCGCGGCGTATTGCACCTTTCCAAGGTGACACCTTTAGAAGTACTTTGTCGCCGACTTGAAATTCTAGATCCTTTCTGCGCATATCAGCATAGATCTTTTGACGACTTCTCGCGGTCTTAAGTCTTTCCTTAATCGTTGTGATCTTATCAATCGTCTCTTGCACTACGTCCATGCTAATTAGTTGTCGATCTCCCGGTTCCAACCAACACAGTGGAGATCTGCATTTCCTTCCGTAGAGAGCTTCGAAAGGCGCACATTTGATGCTAGCATGGTAGCTGTTATTGTACGAGAACTCTATTAGCGGTAAGTGGTTATCCCAACTTCCTCCGAAGTCGATAACGCATGCCCTCAGCATGTCCTCTAATGTTTGTATAGTGCGCTCGCTTTGACCATCGGTCTGTGGATGATAAGCCGTGCTTAAGTCCAGTCGTGTGCCAAACGACTCTTGGAATGCTTTCCAAAATCTGGAAGTGAAGCGAGTATCTCTATCCGAGATGATTGACGTGGGTATTCCGTGACGTGTCACTACCTCGTTGATGTATATTTGGACAAGTTTTTCTACGTTAAAACTTTCCTTAATCGGAATGAAGTGTGCTGATTTCGTTAGTCGGTCTACTATAACCCAGATCATGTCGTTACCCTTTGATGTTCGAGGTAACTTTGTGACGAAGTCCATTGTGATTTGTTCCCATTTCCACTCGGGAATCTCGGGTTGTTGTAGTAATCCAGATGGTTTTTGATACTCGGCCTTCACTTTCGCACAAGTGAGGCATTTCTCTACGTATAAGGCAACGTCTCTTTTCATTCCAGGCCACCAATAGTGTTCCTTGAGGTCCTTATACATCTTGCTTGACCCTGGGTGAATGGAATATCGCGTTCTGTGTGCTTCATCCATAATGGTCTTCCTTAATTCGTTAGTCGTAGGAATCCAGGCTCGATCCTTAAAATAATAGACGTCGTCGCCCTTCCTCACAAAGTCTTTGTCGTGATTGTGCAAGGTTTCGACCTTTATGTTTTCTGCCTTCAAAGCCTCATGCTGGGCACTTGCTATGCGCGTTCTCAAATCGGGCTTAAGGTAAATTCCTAATGCACGTACTCGAGTCGTCTGCTGCCTCTCCTTCCTACTCAGGGCATCTGCTACGACGTTTGCTTTGCCAGGGTGATACTTAATATCGCAGTCGTAGTCGCTAAGGAGTTCCAACCATCTCCTTTGCCTCATATTGAGTAGCTTCTGATCTAGTATGTGTTGCAGGCTCCTATGGTCCGTGAATACCGTGCATTTGGTTCCGTAGAGGTAATGTCTCCAGATCTTAAGGGCAAAAACTATCGCTCCTAGCTCTAAGTCGTGTGTAGCGTAGTTGACCTCGTGTTTCTTAAGTTGTCGCGATGCGTAAGCTATGACTTTGTTTCGTTGCATCAATACACAGCCTAATCCTAGGTTAGATGCGTCACAATAAACTACGAAGTCTTCCTTTCCCTCAGGAAGAGTTAAGATCGGAGCGTTGCACAATTTCGTTTTCAGGATATTGAAGGCTTGTTCTTGAGCATCTCCCCAGTTGAACCTCTCGTTCTTTTGGGTTAACTTTGTTAGGGGTTTAGCTATCTTAGAGAAATCCTGAATGAATCGCCGATAATACCCAGCCAGTCCTAAAAATTGGCGGATTTCTGTCGGACTTTTGAGAGTTTCCCAATTCTTTATTGCCTCGATTTTTGATGGGTCAACGTGGATTCCTGATCCATTGACTACGTGTCCGAGAAATTTGACTTCACGCAGCCAGAATTCGCACTTAGAAAACTTTGCGTAGAGTTGGTGTTCCTTGAGTAGTTCCAGTAATAGTTTTAAGTGCTCCGCGTGATCTTCTTGGGTACGCGAGTAGATTAAAATGTCGTCGATGAATACGATAACGAACTTGTCTAGATACGGCCGGCATACCCTATTCATCAAATCCATGAATACTGCCGGTGCATTTGTGAGCCCAAATGGCATTACCAGGAACTCGTAGTGTCCGTATCTAGTGCGGAATGCGGTTTTCGGTATATCATTTTCAGAAACCAACACTTGATGATATCCGGACCTTAAGTCAATCTTTGAAAAGTAGGTTGCGCCTTGCAGTTGGTCGAAAAGGTCGTCGATTCGTGGAAGAGGATATCGGTTCTTGACGGTTAGTTTGTTCAACTCTCGGTAGTCGATACACATGCGAAACGATCCATCCTTCTTCTTTACGAATAGAATCGGCGCGCCCCATGGTGATGAGCTTGGTCGGATAAATCCTTTATCCAATAATTCTTGAACTTGGTTGGATAATTCCTGCATCTCCGTCGGAGCCAGTCGATATGGCGTCCTTGCCACCGGTGCCGCTCCAGGAATTACCTCGATTCTAAACTCTACTTGCCTCTGAGGTGGTAGTCCAGGTAGTTCTTCGGGAAATACTTCCGGATAGTCTCTAACTATCGGTACATCCTTAAGGTCTACTGCTTTTGCCTGTTTGTCCTTTACGTTCACTAACAATGCAAAGCAGCCTTATTTAAGTACTTGCGCATCTTCATCACCGATATGAGCTTCGAAGTTTGGCCCGGCCTATCTCCTTGTACTATCAATTCCCTTCCATCTCCTAATGGCATTCGTATCGTCTTATCTAAACAGAATATTCTCGCGTCTCGGATGGTCAACCAGTCCATTCCTATTACTACGTCAAAGCTCTTAAGTTCGATAGGGATTAAATCTATTTCGAAAGAGTGGTTAGCTAGGGTTATTGTGCACTTCTTAATTACGTCGCTAGCCTGGTATTCTTGTCCATTTGCGTATTCTACCGTAAACTTTTCGCCTAGGGGTTCGATGTCTAAGGCAATCAAGGGCCTAAACTCTATGGACACAAAACTTTTGTCCGCGCCTGAATCAAACAGTACTGAGGCATAATAGTTGTTAAGGAGAAACGTACCTGCAATCACTCGGGGGTCGTTTCTTGCCTCTTCGGCACCAATTGCGAAGGCTCTTCCACGGCCTTGTCCCCCATCATTTCCCCTCTGATTGTTCTGGTTTTGGTTCTGCGGATGGTTTTGATTGCGGTTCTGGTTTGGGTTTCGGGCAGGGTTTAGCCTAGGACAAGCATTTCGGTAGTGATCCCTACCACCACACTCATAACATTCTCCCTGGCGAGGCCTATCGTTCTGTTGTGGCCTCCCTGCTTGTCGCGGTCCTTCAATCTGCTGCCTTCCCGCCTGCTGCGGTCCAGCATTCACTGCCTTACAGTGTCGGGTCCAGTGACCAAGGCGGTTGCAGTTGGTGCATGACCGGCATTCACCTCCGTGGTGATAACCGCACCTATCGCATTTCGGTGCCTTCCCCTGATAGCCGGCATTCTCTGCCGCGGCCACTCCATAGTTTCTCACTGTCTTGGCCTTCTTGTTGAACCGGTCCCTTCTGTTCCCCGACGTGTCCTCAACCTTGCGCTTTCCCTTAGCGTCCTCTGCACCCGTCTTTGGCGCTCCTCCATTCCTTATCCAATCCTGGGTCAGGCGGTTGGCCAAGCTCACGGCCTGTTGCATCGTAGTTGGCTCGGTAGCCGTCGCCATAGCCCTGATCTCGGGTGAGAGTCCCCAAATGAAGTGCTCAATTCTTTTATCCTCGGGGGTTACTAGTTCAGGTACTAGATTTGCGAGTTCGTGAAATCGCGCGACGTAGGTGTTGATGTCGGTTCCTATCATGGAGTGATTCCAGAGTTCGTTCTTGAGCTTCTTTAGGATCTCCTTGGGACAGTACTCAATCACTAGTAGTTCCTTGAACCTTGCCCATGGCATGTTGTATGCAGCGTCCGGACCTTGGACATGAAGCTGGCTGTTCCACCAAGTTAGTGCTCGTCCCTGAAGCATGCAAGAAGTGAACTCCACCTTCTTGTTTTCAGCACACTGGCTGATCCTTAGTACCACTTCCATACTATCGATCCAGCGCGATAGTCCGATGGCGCCCTCAGTGCCATGGAATTCCTTTGGCCTGCAAGATATGAAAGTCTTGTAGCTACATCCTTGGTTGTTCCCTTGGTTGTTGTTTCCTTCATTGTTATTGTTTTCCCGATTGTTGTTTCGTGGGTTGTTGTTCTGTTGGTTGTTATTTTGTTGGTTGTTGTTGTTTCCTTGGTTGTTGTTATTCCCCCTTGGTCCTCCCTGGTTAATGCCTGCGTTGATTCGGGCTATGATTTCGGGTATCGCCTCGTTCAGTCGGGCGTTGATCCTTTGGACAATGCGCTCATCGTTGGGTTCAGCCATTTTCCTACACAAAAGTGAACTCGGGTTTAGGGTTTTGATATTTCATTTCAGATTCACATAAAGGGGAAATAACAAGAACAACAACAATCGTAATATAATCCGTCCATTTATATATCGCTCAAAATTTGATGTTCTTACAAAATCCAACATCATCGACTATTGTCGTACATTACCAACCACATAAAGTACTACGCTTACAATCCAAAAGACATCTTACAACAACCTCTAAACCTTAAATGCAACCAATACAACCATAAGGAATACTAGTACTATGCTAATCAACATCAAGTTGCGTGCTGCTCGAATTGCCTTTCGTGCCATTGCCTTTGTACGTACCACCTCGGTGTACAAACCACGTATCTGGTGGGAGTGATCTCTCACGACTTGAGTGTATCCGCGGAGGTCGACGGACATGTTACAAAGCGCTTGGATTTCTTCGGGAGTCAATCCGCGAACAGGGGGTGGTGGTGGCGTAGCTATCTGAGGTCTCGAGTGACGATTCGGTGGTTGTCGTGCTCGGCGTGTTGGTAATCGTGAGCTTCCTTCACCGTCCCGACGGAGGTAAGGTAGGGTGAGTGGTGACGATTGTTGACTCCTAGAGCGTGATTGAGAATCGTGGGAGGGTTCGGTCTCGCTGTCGGACCTAGCTATCTCTTTCCCTCTCGACATACCCTAAATTGGTAACGCGTTAAATCGAAGATACGGCTCATGTTAGTGTTAGTAATAAGCTGAGCACATAGAGTAGCACAAGTATAGCATCTAGGTCTGTGTGGGTCTGACTTCAAGAATTCCCGGGGAGGTTCGTTTAACTTTTTACCAATCCCGTTCCGGCATAACTTAGTCCAAATTATTCATAGGTGATCAGGCTACGAATAATTCAAGTTAAACAATGCCTTCACGTTTTGGTTAAATAAAATCTTTCGTTTTTAGAAATTGGTTATAGTTTGATTTTTGAAAAATCGGTATTCACTATAACCTTGCGCTCTGATACCAAGTCTGTCACACCCCGCTAAAGCGGAACGCAGGATGTGAAGAGCAATAGCATTCGATACACAAGATATAGATAAACGCCAAATGTCATTAAAGGAAAAACATAGTATTCAAGGTTTACAAGGTTTTAAACAAAGTTACATATCCGAATTACAAAATGGGGTGTTCAACCAAACCACCCAAACCCATCCCGTTCTTGAAGTCATTCGCCCCCAAAAGCATAAGTCATCAGCTAGCTTACTCGTTACCTGAAAATACGAGTCAAGTGTTAACTACGGGAGACGTAGTTAGTGAGCTACAAGTTTAAGTAAAAGCATAAGTTTTCAAATTGTAATCGCATAACCATGCATAGAGTATCGCATCCAAAATAGTTATCACATAAAAATGTATAGAGTATAGCATTTGTGTTTATAGGCATTGACCACATAGCGCGACTATGTGACAATCCTAAGTTTTGCCCAATGATCGTTGCTAAGCCTAAAGCCTACCCATTTAGTATTATGCACCATCGTTATAAGTCGTTGTGGTGAGGGTCAATCTACCCTAATAGCGCTATCCATATCTACTAACGGTCCTTTCCAAAGGGATTAATAGCAACTAATGTCCTTGGTAGTTTTCGGGAGTTTTCAATGGTTTCTCACGTCCATGTTGTACAAAGTCCGCAACATGACGATCGAATGTTTTAGTCATTGGCAAATATAGCTTTCGTGTCCTCGACATTGTTGGCAAAACCCTCAACAATGCCGGCAAAATAGTTATTCGTTTTAGTATTCAAAATATCAAAGTAATTCAAAATAGCTTTCAAAGTATACAAGTGTTTCGTAATAGCAATGCATATCAAATCGTTTTCATAATAGTTTCCGAGTAACAAAGCGTTTCACAATAGTTTTCGAGTAACAAATAGTTTTCGTTTAGCATTCAAGTAGTAAAGCGTTTTTCAGCTTAAATATAGTTAAGCCTAAGACTCGCATTTCACCCCAAAAAGGTATTAAAAGCGTTTAAAGAGTAGGGGTTTGTAACTCACTGTTTGCGAAGATAATCGTAAGCGGGAACGGTCGGAACGCGTGTCGGGAATCACCGAAAGCCTAATAATACCAAGTTTTGTTCGAGTGTTATTACGTTATGGTAATAATATAATAGGTAGTTTTTCGTTAAACTTTAAGTGTCAAAGTCCAATTTGTCCGAAAATCGTCCGTAGCGGTTATCGTTTTGTTTTAGTCCAAAAGTCCAAAATTAGCGTTTTTATTAATATGATATGTATAATTAGGTCGCTGAAGTGGTTTGGAATTTCTAATGAAATTTGGGCAGCGCTTCCGCGCCCAAATTTCACTTCCAAAAATTCCAAAGTCACTTTCCCGCTCACAAATCACATATATCACATAATCATATTTAAACATGTTCTTATTATCATATCAAATCCATTAAAAGTCACCAATGTTATTGTTTTATCCAAAATCAGTCATATATATTAAGTCTTAAAAGTCAGAATGCGTAACCAAGCTTCAAACGACCAAAACGACGATTTTCGGGAAGGACAGCAGGCCGGTGCTGCGCACCTAAGCATAGGTGCTGCGCACCTGCCCTGCTGTTCTTCCATTTTTCGAGTTTTTCTTGCAAAATCGTTTATGTAAGTGATAGATCTTGACATGCAATCGGTATAAACCTTATTAATCATCATTTTATCAGTTTATAAGTAACTTTTAACCATAAATTTGAAGATCTAAGCATCATTTTGATATAAACCCGTTTTGAATAAAAATGGTTATAAAACTTCATCAAAACTCATTTTTAGTTACTAGATCATACATGCAATTAGATATTTGTGTATTAAACAATGGAGAAAAGTGATTTTACCCAAAGAAAGTGTATGGATGATGTTTTAGATGAGTTTTGAGCTCCAAAAGTGTAGAAAACGTTATGAAACCGGAATAGCTTTGATTCCCTTGCTTCCTCTTGTTGTCAGAACGATTTTAAAGTGGATTTTAGTGGGTTTTGATGGCTGAATGTGGCTGTATTTGTGGTGTTCTTGAGAGAGAACTTGAGAGTGTTTTATGTATGTGTGTGTTTGTGTTTTTAGTAAATGAAAACAAAAGAAAAGAAATGGAAGCAAATGATGATAAGGAGGGTGTGGTCTGCCCAAAAATGCAGAAAACATGTGCTAAGGTCGGTTTTGATTGGGTGATGGGTTACAAAAACGAGAAGGGACTGAAAATGTAAATTTTTGAATTCTGCCAGCCGGTGCTGCGCACCGGGCCAATTTTCAGCATTTTCTGATTTTTAGTTTTTACGTTTTCGCTTCGTTGGACCTTTTTGTTAACCGAAAGTTCTTAGTTATGATACGTTGTGAACTTAGGAAAGTTCATTAGGTGTTTTCTTGGTATTAGGACTTATATAATTTGATTCCGAAGTTGTTTTATGATTCCGATCCCGATCCGCGCTTAAAGGCTTAAAATAGAGTAACTTTCGTTTTAAGAGTTTTGCGTGAGTTACAACGAGCTTAGCTTAAGAGTCATGTCTACGTAACCACATAGCACAATAAAATTAGTTATATCAGGCATCAAATAAACACTTAGAAGTAATAAGTTAGCGTTCTCGACCTTAGTTTAGACGGTTGTCACAATCTGTTTCTACAACTGATCCTGTCACTGAACAACAAGAAAAGAGTGCCTCTGATGCACCATCCTCATCAACACAGAGTAAACCTCAGAAGGAGTACGCCCCCAAGGCCAAGAGGGGTCCATCAACTCTTGGACCTAAAACTAAACCATCTAAACCTGTTGCTAAACCTTTTAAGAAGTTGATCCATAAGGAGGGGGGAGACCATGTTGAAAGGGCTCATACCACTGTTGCACCACCTCGTGGTGCATATGACAGTAAGAAAGGCATTAAGACCCAATCAACGGAAACTTGTAATGATGATGATTCCTCGGAATCATTATCACCAGGACCCATGTGCCAAGAGACCAAGGGGGAGGGTGATGATTCTGCCAGGAAGGAGTCACCCTCTAAATCATCCAAGGATCTGCCTCATGTTGGTAATCAACAGAAGGGTGGTGAGGATAGTTATCACTACAAAAACTTGGAATTGATGGAAATATGCCAAAAAATCATTATGAAGGTGGATGGTCAGGAGGAGGAAATTAAAAGACTCAAGAAATTGGTGTTTAGGTTGGTGCAGGAGGTGAAGCCGTACAGAATATCATTAAAGAAGCCTGTCAAAGTTGCACAGAAAGGAAGAAAGAAGGTTAGTAAGAAAGGTAAGAAGGGTGGTGCAAAGTCCAAATTGCCCACTCCTTCTAGTTCAAGCTCCAGCTCCTCAAGCAAGCATGATGAGAATACTACCAATAAGGGGGAGAAAGTTGAGAAGACATCAGAAAAGGAAGAACAAAATCAAGGAGAACATGAGGTAGAGAAAGAGGTCCCTATTTTCAATGAGTCTGGGAATGTTGATAGGGAAGTAGAAGTGGAGAAGGAAATGGGTGATAGAGAGGCTGAGAAAACATAAAGAGTGGTGACTGATGCTGACTTTGAATGGTCAGACCATGAAGATAGTGAAATCAAAGTAGTGACCATTGACAATGATGAAGATGAAGGAGATAAACAGAATGAAACTGAACATGAAGTTCATGGTAATATGCCTTATGTTCCTTACTCTGCTTTCTCAAGGTCCTCTAAATGGACAACTGAATATCAAGAGCTGCATGATGGGATCTTGAATATAGGAGAGACTGAAACAGAGATTAAACAAGCAAGGAAACGTGTGGATGAAATTTTGAATAAACGTGATCAGTTTGAGAAAGAAGATGACAAGGAAAAGGAAGAAGAAAAAAGAAACATAAAAAGATGATGTTAATACTGGTGGTAATCTTTCTACCAGTGAGAAGGAAGTTGTGGTTGTTCCACCAGTTACTACTGGTGATGATGAAGAACATGTTTGTACTGATGCTCCACCAGTTAATATTGGTAATGATAAAGATGATTCTTCTACTGCTGAACTACCAGTTAAAACTGGTGAGAATGAAGCTAATGTTTCTACTCGTAATCCACTAGTAGTTCCATTGATTGAAGATGATACTACATTAGCTTCTGAGCTTGAAAGATTGAAAGAGGAGAAACTAAAAGAAGAAAGATTGAAATCTGAAGCCCTAAGAAAAGAACAAATAACTGCTGCTGTGGCTGGATGACAGGTCCTTGAATTCTCTCATAAGTGAATCAAATTGAAGCAAGTCATGATGCAAAATCTCATGATCTGAGTTTGGAATCAAAATTGAAGGAAAGTATTGAAGTTTGAATTTGTGAAATTTATTAGTACAAGAATTTGAGCATAACTGTTTTGATAGATTTCATTAGTAGTGTGAAATGGTTTGGAACCGAGCTTGTTACATCGACATTCAAGCTTACGGAACCTCTTTGAGAGTGTTCCGGGTTCAAAGACAACAAACTCGAACTACCTATCATACTATTTATAGACAAAATCTAAGAACAGACACACTACGAATTAAAGTATTCCAACATTGTCAACATCTTAATTTCACTTCAGGGAGTTCACTTCAGTTCTGAACTAAAGTCTTCATCTTTCGAATTGATTTCTTCAATGTTGACTTCTGTTGACTTAAGTTACACCTTGGTTTGTTTTCAGTTCGGAGGAACTACATTTAGTTCAGAGTATCTGAACTAACTTGTTCTCCGAACTAAAAACTTCATTTCGGATTATTCTTGATGATTTCAGTTCGGACCCTCCACGAACTGAAATCATCTTTATTCAACACGCACTTTCAGACTTCATAGATTCATCCACTCCATTTCTTGGCCAAACAATCGCCCCCTTGGATGATGCTATGAGTCTTCCACCGTCATACCTTATGCTTCTCCATGGTGAGCTTCCTCCAATACATTATTCTTGAATCTTTAACAAATTATGGAGGAAAAGCTGCAGAATCAAGATTTTATCCTTTGGAATCTATATGCCTAGATTCTACAAGGAGAGCATTTATACCAGTGGCTTATATCAACTTTCTTCGCATCATAGGCCAACTTCAGATTTAACTAGGAAGCTTTGATCCTTTTCGACCATCTCTTGGCATGAAAGTTGAACAGCCACAATGATTTATCTACCAACCACATCCCTCTCTCAAATTGATCACTCGTGTTTTCGATCATTATACACCATCCGTCTTTGAATAATTAACGTGTAACACCAGCTCCACAATGACCACCTTGAAATCTAAAAAGGATCTTCAATTCAATTCTTCAATTTCACTTCGGACTTCTTCTATTTCACTTCGGACTCCTTCAATTTACTAATAGGTTGACCTAATCATCGAATCAAGTCAAATTGATGAACCAAACTCAATTGAATGCAATTAATTGATTTGTCTGGCTCTCATACCAATTGACAGGTCCTTGAATTCCCTCATAAGTGAATCGAATTGAAACAAGTCATGATGTGGAATCTCATGACCTGAGTTTGGAATCAAAATTGAAGGAAAGTATTGAAGTTTGAATTTGTGAAATTGATTAGAACAACAATATGAGAATAAGTGTTTTGATATATTTCATTGATAGTGTGAACTGGTTTGGAACCGAGCTTGTTTCATCGACATTCAAGCTCACAGAACTTCTTTGAGAGTGTTCTAGGTTCATACACAACAAACTCGAACTACCTATCACACTTTTTATAGACAAAATCTAAGAACAGACATACTACGAATTAAATTATTACAACATTGTCAACATCTTAATATCACTTCGGGGAGTTCACTTCAGTTCTGAACTAAAGTCTTCATCTTTCGAATTGATTTCTGCAATGCTCGATTCTGTTGACTTAAGTTACACCTTGGTTTGTTTTTCAGTTCGGAGGAACTTCATTTAGTTCAGAGTATATGAACTAACTTGTTCTCCGAACTGAAAAATTCACTTCAGATTATTCTTGATGATTTCAGTTCGGACCCTCCACGAACTGAAATCATCTTTATTCAACACGCGCATTCCGACTTCACAACTTCATCCACTCCATATCTTGGCCCAACACTAAACAAAGAAAAGGAGCTGAAGGAAAACCCAAAGAGAAACCAGTCGCTTTTACTACTGGTGAACCTAAGGGTCCTACTGATGAATAAAATGTGCCTGTTATTCCTCCACCGATTCAGCAGCGACTAGTTGGATTTATTACTACGAAGATGGGAATCCAAAAGGTATTTCTTTATGATGATCCAGAACATAGAAGTAAGGGTAAGGGAAAGCTGAAAGAAAAATCCAAGAAAGAATCGCATGAGGAAGAGAATGAAAGACAAAGGAAGATTGTTAAGGAAAGGGATGAATGAATTAGGCTGATGGAGCTAGAAAAAGAAGAACAAGAGAAACTACAAGCAGAGAAGGAGCGTTTAAAGAAAATAGAGCAAGAAGATGCCATTGCACCTCAAAGAATGGCAGATGAGCAAATTCAAGATGAGATGAAAAGCTCAAAAAAAGGCAGATGCTGAACTTGCTCAGAGGATGCTTGAAAGAGATGAAATTCTCTTACAAAAGAAGAAAAAGGAGGAGGAAAGAAGCAAGAACACTGTTAAGAGGAATACAAGGAGGGCTGAAGACAAGAAAAAATATACAAATTTCCTTAAATCAACTAGTAAATACAGTGGGAAGCATCTTGGTCCTATGAATCTTGATAATGTCTTGTATCTGTACATTAAGGAAAAGAGAATTCTGAAAGAAGCACAAGAACAAGCAAAGTTGGAAAGACAGAGAGAAGAATTGGAAAAAGAATGAGCTCTCAAAGCTGCTCTTGATAGAGCATATAAAGTTGTCCATTTTGGGAAGAAAAAAGAAGGTGAAAAGAAGGAGATGAATAAGAAGACTGTTCATGAAAGGTCTGTGCCAGAAAAGAAAGGAAAAGCAGATCAAGGCAACTGTGTTTCTACTGCTAAAAGGTCTAAACCATCAGTCGAAAAAGTTATTACTCATGGTAAGGAGAAGGAGAAAGATGCTGTGAAAGAAGAGGAAAAACCAAAGATTGTCCAGGTTAAGACAAAAGATATTTCTGGAAACTTCGAGTTTGGATGTGTACCTAAGATCTCAAATGATCAGGTGAATGAAGCTGCATATAGAGTCTTTGATGACATGAAGACTCTGATCATACATACTGAAGATATTAATTGAGCTACCACATTCACAGAGATGCCCATCACTGATTGGTTTGCTGTGGTGATTGATGGGAGGAATTGGTTCAAGATTGTTCGAGCTGATAAGAGCTTCAGTGTGTACTACAATCATCTAGAGATCTTCAGGAATATCACTAGAAGGGACTTGGTTGATTTATTCCTCGTTGGCAGCAAGAAGTATTCTAATGGCCAAGGTACAGTTCTAGATTTTAATGATCTATTTATGGAAGTACTCGAACTTATGTTTGATGCTGAGAATGTCCCTGAGAAGTTATCAACATTTACTCCACTACTTGAATGGATACATTACGAAAGCTGTGGAGTTTATTCTTTGAGCAGAAGTGATGGCACAACAGAGTATTTCTTGGTAGAGAAGAAGTACAAGCACGACATCAACATTATGATCAATATGCTCTACGTGAAGTTGAAGGCAAATCAAGAGTCAAATGAAGCAGTTCAACTCCTTTGGAAGATCAGGTGCCAGCTTATAGATCATAGAAACTTAATGTAGAAGGTTTAAGGTTTTGGCAGTTTCTCCAATTTTGATATGAAGAAACTTATGCTTATAAGTGAACACAGAAATTTAGGGGGAGATTGTTGGGTTATAATGATTAATACTTGTGGAGTTTGTTAGTACTGGTCGTAAAGATTATTAGTACTGGTGGGTAATAATACTGGTGACTATGGTTTCTACTGGTCATCCAGTATTGAAGATTACTACTGGTCATACAATTACTACTGATGATTACTACTGGTTACATTGTTACTACTGCCTGCATGGATTGCATGTTTTATTTTCTAATGTCGTGCATTACTACTGTTTATTAGATATATTTTTTAGTACATTGTAAGGAGATAATTATGGAACAAATATTGATAATTATCTTTGTATATTTCGTTAGAGTTTTAACCCGATTATGTTTAGGGTTTTATCCTCAAGATCTATAAATATAGATCCTTGTGTCGTTGTAAACACACGTCTATTACGATACATTATTCATAATAGATTGAGGCTGTTGGTGAAATTCTTGTGTTCTTAATTTTAACGTTTATTCATTCTTATTCATATAAACTGTTAATCAATCGATCCTTGTTAATATCAAAGTGTTGATCCGCTGAAACTTCTTTGATAAATCTAGATCTACACGTTTGTTTATTCAAACCTAGTTCGACAGATCCTAACAGATTACAAGACCCAAGCTCCCTATTTATACGCAATAAGAGGGAGCTTGATAAGTACGAATATTAGAAAATCTTATAAAAAGATAGAAGATTTTATCTAACTAACTTCCTTGTCTTTCGGCTCAAGACACATTACGGAGCTGATTACTCAGACCCATAATGCCTTAGAATATTTTAGTCACTCAGACTCAAAATTACTCCGACTCAAAATTTAATTAAACTAAGTTATAATTTGGGTTTAATTGATGATGGTCTGAGTTTGGAATCAAGTCATGATTCGGAATCTCATGACCTGAGTTTGGAATCAAAATTGAAGGAAAGTATTGAAGTTTGAATTTGTGAAATTGATTAGAACAACAATTTGATCATAACTGTTCTGATAGATTTCATTGATAGTGTGAGCTGGTTTGGAACCGAGCTTGTTACATCGACATTCAACCTCACGGAACCTCATTGAGAGTGTTCCAGGTTCAAAGACAACAAACTCGAACTACCTATCACACTATTTATAGACAAAATCTAAGAACAGACACACTACGAATTAAATTATTGCAACATTGTCAACATCTTAATTTCACTTCGGGGAGTTCACTTCAGTTCTGAACTAAAGTGTTCATCTTCCGAATTTATTTCTTCAACGCTGACTTCTGTTGACTTAAGTTACACCTTGGTTTGTTTTTAGTTCGGAGGAACTTCATTTAGTTAAGAGTATCTAAACTAACTTGTTCTCCGAACTGAAAAATTCGCTTCGGATTATTCTTGATTATATCAGTTCGGACCCTCCACAAACTGAAATCATCTTTATTCAACACGCACATTCATACTTCATAGCTTCCTCCACTCCATATCTTGGCCCAACACTAGACAAAGAAAAGCAGCTGCAGGAAAACCCAAAGAGAAACCAGTCTCTTTTACTACTGGTGAACCTGAGGGTCCCACTGATGAATCAAATGTGCCTGTTACTCCTACACCGATTCAGCAGAGACCAGTTGGATTTATTACTACGAAGAAGGGAATCAAAAAGGTATTTTTAGATGATGATCCAGGTAAGGGAAAGCTGAAAGAAAAATCCAAGAAAGAATTGCATGAGGAAGAGAATGAAAGAAAAAGGAAGATTGTTGAGGAAAGGGATGAACGAATCAGGCTGATGGAGCTAGAAAAAGAAGAACAAGAGAAACAACAACAAAAGAAGGAGCGTTTAAAGAAAATAGAGCAAGAAGATGCCATTGCACCTCAAAGAATGGAAAATGATCAAATTTAAGATGAGATGAAAAGCTCAAGAAAAGGCAGATGCTGAACTTGCTTAGAGGATGCTTGAAAGAGATGTAATTCTCTTACAAAAGAAGAAAAGGAGGAGGAAAGGAGCAAGAACACTGTTAAGAGGAATACAAGGAGGGTTGAAGACAAGAAAAATATACAAATTTCCTTACATCAACTGGTAAATACAGTGGGAAGCATCTTGGCCCTATGAAGCTTGATAATGTCTTGTATCTGTACATTAAGGAAAAGAGAATTCTGAAAGCAGCACAAGAACAAGCAAAGTTGGAAAGAGAGAGAGGAGAATTGGAAAAAGAAAGAGCTCTCAAAGCTGTTCTTGATAGAGCATACAAAGTTGTCCATTTTGGAAAGAAAAAAAAAGGTGAAAAGAAGGAGATGAATAAGAAGACTGTTCATGAAAGGTCTGTGCCAGAAAAGAAACGAAAAGCAGATCAAGGCAACATTTTTTCTACTTCTAAAAGGTCTAAACCATCAGTAGAAAAAGTTATTACTGGTGAAAAGAAGGAGGCAAGCACTAGTTCAACTGTTAAAACTGGTGTGAAGAAGACTAAAAGTGAATAGAAGAAATCTACAGAAGGTGAATCTCAGGGTAAGGAGAAGGAGAAAGATGTTGTGAAAGAAGATGAAAAACCAAATATTGTCCAGGTCAAGAAAGAAGATATATCCGGAAACTTCGAGTTTGGATGTGTGCCTGAGATCTCAGATGATCAGGTGAATGAAGCTGCAGATAGAGTCTTTGATGACATGAAGACTCTGATCATACATACTGAAGATATTAATTGTGCTACCACATTCACAAAGATGACTATCACTGATTGGTTTGTTGTGGTGATTGATGGGAGGAATGGGTACACGATTGTTCGAGCTGGTAAGAGTTTCAGTGAGTACTACAGTCATCAGGAGATCTTCAGGAATATCAGTAGAAGGGGCTTGGTTGATTGATTCCTCGTTGGCAGCAAGAAGTATTCTAATGGCTAAGGTACAGTTCTAGATTTTAATGATCTATTTATGGAAGTAGTAGAACTTATGTTTGAGCATGAGTATGTCCCTGAGAAGCTATCAAGATTTACTCCAATACTTGAATGGATACATTACGAAAGATGTGGAGTTTATTCTTTGAGCAGAAGTGATGGCACAACAAAGTATTTCTTGGTAAAGAAGAAGTACAAGCACGACATCAACATTCTGATCTATATGCTTAACGTGAAGTTGAAGGCAAATCAAGAGTCAAATGAAGCAGTTCAACTCCTTTGGAAGATCAGGTGCCAACTTACAGATCATAGAAACTTAATGTAGAATGTTAAAGGTTTTGGCAGCATCCTCCAATTTTAATATGAAGAAACTTATTCTTATAAGTGAACACAAAAGTTTAGGGGGATATTGTTGGGTTATAATGATTAATACTGGGGGAGTTTGTTAGTACTGGTCGTCAAGATTATTAGTACTGGTGAGTAATATAATATCATGAGTCAAATGTTTCAACAATATAACCAATAAACAAAACACCAAATATATTAATCATGCCAACTGTTATCAGAATACATTACAAATCAAGAGCGTTACAACGCCAAGTACAAATTACAACATCAAAAGACGACAAGCGGATCGTCATGGAAGTTACATCAAACTTTACAAATCAAATTTCCCAAAACAAGCGATCCGAAAACAACATGGCATGATCAACGGAAATCCTCAATTTCCTGAAAAGCGTTAAAACGACATCAACAACATGTTGGTGAATTATTCGCAATTTTAAGTAAAAAGTGACCCATCTACAAGTTTCTATAAACAATATAAATTTGAAATCACATATCTTGTATTCATCCAATAGTGAAAGGTACTATGGCTAAGTTAGTCATACAACTCGCTCCTGAACCAATCAGTTTAATCCCCTATCCTAAGGTGTGTCAACAAAGGCAATCAGTTTAATCATAACAGTTTAAAATTAAGGTCATAACATCCACTCGTAGTAACAGCCTACATAGGGATGAGGGTTAGGTACATAACCCAATATAGATCTATACATATGAACCACGGGCAAAAGCTTAACGAGTGTATTAGAGGGGAGCCACCTTGGCTTAATGACACATGATCTAAGGCAGACTAAATTCACTTGGTAAACAAGATAATCAACATCGTTTAAAACACGCTTTCCATCCCTAAAAATATTTAAGACAGGGGCTACGAATAACTCACAGTACAACTTCAGCAAATCTCGGGTAATTAATCACGGAGTTACAACTCCACCGTCTAAGTGCCCTATAACAGCAAATAATATAGTCTCAGTATCTGTATAAGTATAGTTCGGTTTAGCCGCTCGGTTAAGATTTAGTTTATTAGAATATTCCAACGATAATTTAGTTTAATCAAGATGACGTATTTAGGATGACGATGTCTCGTGCCAAAAAGGGCCGACCGGAAGGATATCGACATTTCACGTCGTAACGATAATTCGAAAGGAATAACATTCTGAGTCGAAACGACTACTAGGAATATTGGTTGAAAGGAATATTGTTTATAAGTTTTATCGAGATCGACCAAGATCAACGTCAACGATGTCGACTTGGTCAAAGTCACAGATGTTGACTTTATAAAAGTCAAAGTCAAGGATGTTGACTTTGCAAAAGTCAAATGTCAACGATGTTGATTTTGTAAAAGTTAAAGTCAATAGTTTGAGGTCGAATCATAGTTAATTTGAAAGATAATCGAAGTTGACGTAAAAATCTCACTTTGACGTTTTGAGAGTTTATAAGTCTTTACTTTTTAAAATATAGTGTAAAATGACTTTATATAATGTTTTTAACAAAGTTTATCGCCAAAATATTAGTTGACGACTTTTGATTACGATCGCATTTTGTAACAAATGTTTATTTATCGAAATGTAGATAATACGTCCGTTTTAAATAAGTGTTTGACATTGTTTTTTTATTGCGTTGGTGTCTTTGAGTCCAAAGACGATGTTTTATCACAATATGTTACTTTTATGTATTTTAGTACGTTTATACAAGTATTTAGAGGTTTTTAGAAACATAACATGAAATTGGAGGCTTTGAAACGACAATTTACGGAACCAAACGTCAAGACGACCAAACAAGAAAAACGAAGATTTTGCTGGAATTGGCCCCGCTGCGTCGTCCTGGGCAATCCAGGACGGCGCACTGGTCCAATTTCCAGCAAGCATCGTTTTGTTGTTTTGCCGAAATCCGTTCGTTTAAAGACTTTTTGGTTAAAACGCAAACTATTAATAACTTATATTCTGTTCCAAATACTTTTATCAAGGGTTACATATATGTGAATATATCATTTTACATACTAATACATACAATATGTTAATTTCGGTAATAATCACATCTTTATGTCTATTAGTCCAATTTAGTCCATAACCAAAATATTCCAATGTGTTGGTCTAATACATTATTCATAACCATTTTCAAGGCTAAAACCAAAATATGAATGGAAAATAATAAGGAAATATATGAAAAGATGAATATGGGAAAAATATCGATTTTTACCGATAACAACCGCAAGATCTACAAGCTTGAGAATATATAACTCGGAACAAGCTTTGGTGGTGTGGTGATGAAAAATAATCAGCTCCAAAAACACAAATATAACCACCATTAGTTTAGATCCTTGCATGCAAGATGATAAATAATGTTTTCGGAGAGATTTCGGTAAAAGATTACTTACCAAGATCAAAGAAATTTCCACCAAGAAAAGCCAAAAGAATCTTCTTCACATGATATGTAAAATGGAAGACAATAGCTTGGAATGCAAAAGAATAATAGTTGGTGTTAGATTCTCTAACAAATGAAGAGAAAGATGAAGAAATATGGAAGAAAAGTGAAGAAAACTTAAAGAAAATTTTACAAAAAGTTGATGGAGATCAAAAGGAACTTATTACTTAGATGATCTTGGACTTGAATCCTTCTTTAAATGGGTGTTTTCTTCTTCAATACCTCTGGAAATGAGAAGTGTTTTAGAGAGAAATGGTGAAAATTAGCATGGATGAAAGAGTGAAAATGAGAGAGAGAGTGATGTTGTAGGTGAAAATGTGATGATTCAAATGGGTTTGTGTGATGGATTGAGACTCTAAATGAGACTCCTCTGCCCAATTTCAGACTCTTACACGTTTGGGACAAGTGCCCAACCACAATACATGCAAAAATGAGTCACACAACAAAAAATCTGATCAGCAGCCATGTGCGTCGCACAGGGTGCCATGTGCTGCGCCCTGGACCAAAAATCCAGCTTTTCCAGTTTTTCGTTTGCGCGATCGTTAAGCAGTTTCGTTCGGCGAAAGTTCCCGATTCTTTTTGCGATGAACTTAGGAAAGTTCATACTATGATTTTTGTTTGTATTAGGTTCATTAAATGTTATATTTTCACTTTCGATTCCGAGATACGCACGATTTCGGTAAAGGATAAATAAGAGCAAAAGCACGATATCTCGATGATAGAGGATACGATAGCCGAAAAATTTAGCATAAACACTCTAACTATATTTATGAGAATACTAACTAATTGGGACTTAGATAAATAAAATTATTACGTCTCGGGGGACGAATCAGCAAAAACAGAAAACCCGATTCTCAATAACAGTAAATCGTGAGCAAAACAGAGCGAAACACAAAGGTCGAAACAATTGTGAATAATCTTAAAATAACAATGGTAATTCAAGTACCTCAAATTGACGGGACGTCACAGCCTCCCCCAGTAAAAATAATTTCGTCCTCAAAATTTCTATTGAGGATCGCTACTAGAAAAGAGATGGGGATATTTCCGCTGCATTTCATCCTCCCCTTCCCACGTAAATTCGGCTCCAAACTTAGAGTTCCATCGGACCTTTACTATCGGGATTCGACTCCGCCGTAGGCGCTTGACCTCTCTGTCAACGATTTCTACCGGCTCCTCTATCACGTGAAGCGACTCATCTAAGCGTAGTTTCTCCAAAGGGACAATCAACGACTCGTCAGCAAGACACTTCTTGAGATGCGATACATGGAATACGTTGTGCACACCGCTCAACTCAGGTGGCAACTCAAGACGATAAGACACTGGTCCAACACGAGACAAAATTCTAAACGGACCCGTAAAACGTGGACTTAACTTGATGCGCTTCTCAAAACGAAACACACCCTTCCAAGGAGAAACCTTCAATAATACCATATCGCCGACCTTGAATTCCAAAGGTTTACGACACAAATCCGCGTACTTCTTCTGGCGATCTCTTACGGCTAACAAACGATCTTTGATCCTAAAGATCTTATCAGTCGTCTCCTGGATCAAATCGGGACCCGTAATCTGGCTATCACCAATCTCAGGCCAACAGAGTGGAGACCTACACTTCCGACCGTAAAGAGCCTCATAAGGGGCACAATTAATACTGGAGTGGTAACTATTGTTGTACGAAAACTCGACCAACGTTAAATGTCTATCCCAACTCCCGCCGAAATCTAAAACACACGCGCGTAGCATATCTTCCAACGTCTGAATCGTGCGCTCGCTCTGTCCATCGGTCTGAGGGTGATCAGCCGTGCTCATATCTAATCGCGTGCCTAGAGCTCGCTGAAGCGTCTGCCAGAACCTCAAAGTAAATCGCGCGTCGCGATTAGAAAAACCGATACAGGAATTCCATGCCTGGTCACGATCTCATCAATATATAACCTAGACAACTTCTCTATTCGGTAATCTTCTCGAATATGCAGAAAATGCGTTGACTTGGTCAGCCGATCAACGATGACCCAAATAGTATCATAACCACCTGAAGACCTAGGAAGCTTCCTAACAAAATCCATCGTAATATTTTCCCACTTCCACTGTAGGATTTCCGGCTGCTGAAGAAGGCCAGAAGGCTTCTGATTCTAAGGCTTAACTTTAGAGCATCTCAAACATCTGCTTACATATTCGGAAATCGCCCTCTTCATGCCAGGCCACCAGTAAAAATCTTTCAAGTCGTGATACATTTTATCCGATCCGGGATGAACGGAGTAATTAGAATTGTGACCTTCATCTAATATCAACTGCCTAAGACCGACGGGAACCCAAATACGATCCAAGAAATACAATACCCCGTCGTCTTTCGCCTCCAACTGACTTGCCAAACTAAATAATCCTTCATCCTTCAGACAATCCTCGGTGAGAGCCTCCTGTTGAGCTGATGTGTAAAATCTAGTTTAATTAACTCGACCTACTTGTAAGTAAATGTTCGTTCGCAGGGACCTATTCGTATATAATATAGCTTTAAGTAAGTAAAGGTTCGTTCGCAGGGACTAATTTAGTTTTTAGATTTCGAATTAATGATACTGGTTTGGTTTTAGGGGTTTTTATTATTGTAACAAAAGATTGATTTAAAGTTGCAAAGTAATTAGTAAAAAGTGATTAATAAAAATCGAGTAAGAAAGTAATTGAAATTATCAAATATTGGAGAAATTACACTTGTTTGACACTTCACTTATTTTCCATTTAAGTTTACGAAATTGATTGAATATTAAACTTCTAAGATATAATAAAAGTCCTCTCGAATCTTTTATTAACTTTAATTATCTCTAATTATAATGTTCCTCTCGAATACAGTTATAATTATTAATAATTAAGCGTTAAGTAACAAGCCGGTATTTAGATATTTAACCTTATAGAGTTTCCTCTCGAATAACTCCTCTAAATATTAAGTCCTCCCGAATCTTAACAAATAGACTCACTCATCTAAGTTTAATTATTTAAGTTGATATTATTAGGTCCTCTCGAATCCTAACAATTTTAAACCAATTAAAGACCGATTGATTATTTCGTATAAATTATTTAACCTATCTAGATTCCTCTCGAATACCTAGAATGTTGATTAATTAACTTATATATAAACAACTTGATAATAATATGTTAAAACTTAGACAAATAAGGATTTTCGGTTAAAACCAAATACCTGAAACAATCAATATCGAAAACGTAAACTTCAAATAAGATCCATAATCAAACAAGCATAAAATAGTTTTACCTACTCATAATTGTGTTCAAAACAGCAAATAAAAGTGTAGAAAACATACTGGAAAAGTCTTGAAAAGAAAAGAAAACAATCTAGAAAATTGCATAAACGTGTCGTGACCGAATTGTAACGAAAACCAACTTCTAATCTTCTTTCCTAGCTCCCAAACGTGATCTACAGCTCCCTTAGGTGATAATGATAATTGGTCATGAAACCTGGTCGTTTGGGTTGGTATTTATAGGCAAACATCGATAGAATTCGTGTTCGAGTCGAATTGCAATATTGCTGAAATCAGGTCACTATGTCGTTGTGATGGTTAAGACGGCGCAGTGGGTGCCAAATTTCCCAATATTCAAAATATATAAAATGTAGCTCTCTCTTTCTTATTTATTATCCAATTTGAATCACCTAAATCGGACATCGTATGAAGAAGTTATGATCAAAACGGTGGAGGTGCTACTACGCCGTTCTCTTCGTCAGAAATCACTATTTTTCGTCTTTTAAGCTCATTTCTTCCACCATTTCCACTTCCCAATCATATAAACCTATAAAATAGACAAAACAACTTTTTCACACGATTAAATGCAAAAAGCTATCCTATCCATCATGTTTATTATGAAAAATGACCGAATATCGCATAGAAATAAACGTATAAATATGCGATATCATGAGCCTGAATAATGCGAGTCTTCAAACTCGACTGAATAGAAACCATCGTAGCGCGAAATCTCACCTGCTTAACCGATTCCTTGCGACTTGAAGCATCGGCTACTACATTTTGCATTACCCGGATGATAGCGAATTTCACAATCATAATCGTTCAACAATTCCACCCATCGGCGTTGTCTCATATTCAACATCTTTTGGTCAAAGATGTGTTGTAACGACTTATGATCGGTAAACACAGTCACTTAGTACCGTAAAGATAGTGGCGCCAAATCTTCAAAGCAAAAACCATCGCGCCTAACTCCAAATCATGGGTCGTGTAGTTCTTCTCATGGATCTTTAACTGACGAGAGGCATATGCAATGACCTTTCCGTTCTGCATAAGTACGCACCCGAGTCCCTTATGCGAAGCATCGCAATCTACAACAAAATTTTCGGTACCCTCGGGAAGACTCAAGATAGGAGCATCACACAACCTCTTCTTCAATAAATGAAAAGCTTCTTCCTGCTTGGCACCCCAAATAAACTCCTCGTTCTTCTAGTTCAACTTCGTCATAGGTGAGGCTATCTTCGAAATATTCTCGATAAAGCGACGATAATAACCTGCCAGACCCAGAAATGAACAGATATCGGTGGGCGTCTTAGGAGCAACCCAATCTCTGACGGCCTTAATCTTGGCAGGATCAACGTGGATGCCCTCCTTGCTAACCACGTGGCCAAGAAATTGGACCTCAGAAAACCAAAACTCGCATTTCGAGAACTTACCGTAAAGCTGCTCCTTCCTGAGCAACTCCAACACTATTCTCAAGTGCTCCTCGTGCTCCTCACGGCTACGAGAATAAACAAGAATATTGTCGATGAACACGATCACAAACTTATCGAGGTAAGGACGGCAGATACGGTTCATCATTTCCATAAAAGCTGCATTCGTGAGACCGAATGGCATGACTAGAAACACGTAATGACCGTATCGCGTCCGAAAAGCAGTCTTCGGAACGTCCTCCTCTTGTACTCTCAACTGATGATAATCGGACCGTAAATCAATCTTAGAAAAGAAACATGAACCTTGAAGCTGGTCAAACAAATCATCTATACGTGGTAAAGGATAGCGGTTCTTCACTGTCAGCTTATTCAACTCTCGTTAGTCTATACACAATCTCATCGAACCATCCTTCTTCTTTACAAAGAGTACCGGCGAGCCCCACAGAGAGAAACTCGGCCTTACGAAGCCTTTATCCACTAACTCCTGGATCTGCTTAGAAAGCTCTAACATCTCCGAAGGTGCTAACCGATAAGGAGCCTTCGCCACCGGCGCTGCTCCGGGAACTAAGTCGATCCTAAACTCTACCTCTCGACGAGGCGGAAAACCAGGTAAGTCCTCTGGGAATAGGTCGGGGAAATCACACACTACTAGCTTCTCTTCCAGCTGCTCAGTGTTATCCTTCTTCACAAGATGTGCAGGAAAGAGTGAACAGTCCCGGTTGATGTACTCCCGGACCTTCATACACGAGACGATCTTAAGGCGCTTCCTCGTCTTATTCCCTTGAACTAATAGCGGCTCTCCACGTGGTAACGGAATACAGATCATCTTCTCGAAACATATGATCTCTGCACGGTGCGTCTCTAACCAATCCATGCCGATAATTACGTCGAAACTACCTAACCTAATTGGAATTAAGTCGATAGGAAAAGAGTGGTCGTCGAAACTAACACTACAGTCGGAAAGTAACTCAGTCGCGTGCAAAAACTCGCTATCAGCTAATTCTATCTCAAAGGAAGGTACTAAAGGTATAGACTTACAGGGAATCATAATCCTAAACTCATCAGATATAAAACTTCTATCCGCACCAGAATCAAATAAGATAAACGCAGGTCGACCACAAACAAGAAAAGCACCTGTAACAACGTGTGGATCCTACTGAGCCTCCTTTGCTCCCATAACAAACGATCTACCGCGAGGCCTGGCACCAGTATCATTTCCAGCCAAACCCAACTTAGGACACTAGTCCCTGCGATGCTCGGGAGATCCACATTCATAGCAATTGCCACTCGGGGTCTTACATAAATTATCAGTGTGCCCTAACTTCTTGCACCTACCACATACCCAACAAGCCACATCTTTGGTGTGGTTCCTACCACACCGATCACACTTCGGGTACTTACTCTGGGAACCTGATGTCACAGCCGCATATGATTTCACAACTTGAGGAGCGTCATTCCTCCTAAACCTTTTCCTCGAATCATCGGAGCGGTTTCCACCACTCCGTTTCACTCTAGAGTTTTGCTTAACTATCATTAGGGCTAACTCACCGTCGCGAACCGCGTTCTGAGTTAACGTGGTCGCAATCTGAACCGCGCTTTGGAATGTGCTCGGTTTGTTCGAAAGGACGCCCTTACGGATTTCCTGGGGTAACCCGTGAGTGTAGTGACCAATTCGCTTGAGTTCTGGTCGGACCAAGTGTGGAACCAGCTGGGACAAGGCTTGAAAATGCGAGTTGTAGCCCTGAATGTCTGACCCAATCATGGTTAAATTCCATAACTCGTCCTCCAACCTCTGAATCTCGTATTCATGCACGTATTCCGTAATCATTAACTCCTTTAACTGCTCCCAAGACATCGTGTTAATTTCAGGTCGGCCTCGCACGTTCACAATCGAATTCCACCATGTCAGAGCAGAACCTTGGAACACAAACGCAGCAAGACGGACTCGATCCTCGTCCGCGCAACCAACAACATCATGGATAGACTCTAACTTTTCCATCCACTGGATCGTTCCAGTTGCTCCCTCATTACCCTTAAATTTTGGGGCTTTGCAGCTCATGAAAGTCTTCAGAGTGCATCCAGTGCGTCGAGCTGAGCCCTCTGCTCTACCCGATCCAGTAATCACAACTTCGGGACCATCATTATTAACAATCGGCTCGGGATTTTCAGGAGCCGAACCACCACCAGTTCCTTGGGCTGTGCCCTCCCTCAGTTGAGCCACAATCTCGGGCATCATAGCCGCAATCTATTGAGCGATCATCTGTCCGAAGTCTGGGGTCGTATCATTCCCCAAATTATTCCCTCTTGCGTTCGACGTATTAGCTCTCGCGTTCGGATCGCGGTATTCGCTCTCGCATTCGTAGTAGCACGTCTCGCGGAACTTCGTGTCGCAACTCTCCTCTTAGGCGCCATCGTCCTAAAATAAAAGGAAAGAAAAACTCGATCAGCAAATGTGTGCAACACGAAAACAAGGCAAAATGCCACAATAAAAACGCTAAAATAAACACGTATGAAAAATAGTGCACACATTGCAATCAGAGAAGTTCGATTCAAAAAGCCTATGGTCATAGTCCAAGTGATTTACTCAGTTTAAATCACCCGGTTTGCTATAACCTTTGGCTCTGATACCAACTTCTGTCACACCCCGCTAATAGCAGAAGCACGAGGTGTCCAGTTATAATATCATGAGTCAAATGTTACAACAATATAACCAATAAACAAAACATCAAATATATTAATCATGCCAAATGTTATCAAAATACATTACAAATCAAGAGCGTTACAACGCCAAGTACAAATTACAACATCAAAAGACAACAAGCGGATCGTCAAACTTTACAAATCAAATTTCCCAAAACAAGCGGACCGAAAACAACATGGCATGATCAACGGAAATCCTCAATTTCCTGAAAAGTGTTAAAACGACATCAATAACATGTTGGTGAATTATTAGCAATTTTAAGTAAAAAGTGACCAATCGACAAGTTTCAGTAAACAATATAAATTTGAAATCACATATCTTGTATTCATCCAATAGTGAAAGGTACTATGCCTAAGTTAGTCATACAATTCGCTCCTGAACCAATCAGTTTAATCCCATATCCTAAGGTGTGTCAACCAAAGGCAATCAGTTTAATCATAACAGTTTAAACTTAAGGTCATAACATCCGCTCGTAGTAACAGCCTACAGAGGAATGAGGGTTAGGTACATAACCCAATATAGATCTATACATATGAACCACGGGAAAAAGTTTAACGAGTGTATTAGAGGGGAGCCACCATGGCTTAATGACACATGATCTAAGGCAGACCAAATTCACTGGGTAAACAAGATAATCAACATCGTTTAAAACACGCTTTCCAGCCCTAAAAATATTTAAGACAAAGGCTACGAATAACTCACAGTACAACTTCAGCAAATATCGGGTAATTAATCACGGAGTTACAACTCCACCTTCTAAGTGCCCTAAAACAGCAAATAATATAGTCTCAGTATCTCTATAAGTATAGTTCGGTTTAGCCTTGTCGGTTAAGATTTAGTTTATTAGAATATTCCAACGATAATTCAGTTTAATCAAGATGACGTATTTAGGATGACGATGTTCCGTACCAAAAAGGGCCAACCGGAAGGATATCGACATTTCACGTCGTAACGATAATTCGAAAGGAATAACATTCCGAGTCGAAATGACTACTAGGAATATTGGTTGAAAGGAATATTGTTTATAAGTTTTATCGAGATCGACCAACATCAACGGCAACGATGTTGACTTGGTCAAAGTCACAGATGTTGACTTTATAAAAGTCAAAGTCAAGAATGTTGACTTTGCAAAAGTCAAATGTCAACGATGTTGATTTTGAAAAAGTTAAAGTCAATATTTTGAGGTCGAATCATAGTTAATTTGAAAGATAATCGAAGTTGACGTAAAAATCTCACTTTGACGTTTTGAGAGTTTATAAGTCTTTACTTTTTAAAAATATAGTGTAAAATGACTTTATATAATGTTTTTAACAAAGTTTATCGCCAAAATATTAGTTGACGGCTTTTGATTACGATCGCATTTTGTAACAAATGTTTATTTATCGAAATGTAGATAATACGTCCATTTTAAATAAGTGTTTGACATTGTTTTTTGATTGCGTTGGCGTCTTTGAGTCCAAAGACGATGTTTTATCATAATATCTTACTTTTATGTATTTTAGTACGTTTATACAAGTCTTTAGAGTTGTGTAGAAACATAACATGAAATTGGAGGCTTTGAAACGACAATTTACGGAACCAATCGTCAAGACGGCCAAACAAGCAAAACGAAGATTTTGCTGGAATTGGCCCCGCTGCGTCGTCCTGGGCAATCCAGGATGGCGCACTGGTCCAATTTCCAGCAAGCATCGTTTTGTTGTTTTGCCGAAATCCGTTCGTTTAAAGACTTTTCGGTTAAAACGCAAACTGTTAATAACTTATATTATGTTTCAAATACTTTTATCAAGTGTTACATATATGTAAATATATCATTTTACATACTAATACATACAATATGTTAATTTCGGTAATAATCACATCTTTATGTCTATTAGTCCAAATTTAGTCCATAACCAAAATATTCTAATGTGTTGGTCTAATACATTATTCCTAACCATTTTCAAGGCTAAAACCGAAATATGAATGGAAAATAATAAGGAAATATATGGAAAGATGAATATGGGAAAAATATTGATTTTTACCGATAACAACCGCAAGATCTACAAGCTTGAGAATATATAACCCGGAACAAGCTTTGGTGGTGTGGTGATGAAAAATAATCAGCTCCAAAAACACAAATATAACCACCAGTAGTTTAGATCCTTGCATGCAAGATGATAAATAACGTTTTCGGAGAGATTTTCTGTAAAAAAAGTGAAGAAAACTTAAAGAAAATATTACCAAAAGTTGATGGAGATCAAAAGGAACTTATTACTTAGATGATCTTGGACTTGAATCCTTCTTTAAATGGGTGTTTTCTTCTTCAATATCTCTGGAAATGAGAAGTGTTTAAGGGAAAATGGTGAAAAGTTGCATGGATGAAAGAGTGAAAATGAGAGAGAGAGTGATGATGTAGGTGAAAATGTGACGATTCAAATGGGTTTGTGTGATGGATCGAGACTCCAAATGAGACTCCTCTGCCCAATTTCAGACTCTTACACGTTTGGGACAAGTGCCCAACCACAATACATGCAAAAATGAGTCACACAACATAACAAAAATCTAATCAACAGCCATGTGCGTTGCACAGGGTGCCATGTGCTGCGCCCTGGACCAAAAATCCAGCTTTTCCAGTTTTTCGTTTGCGCGATCGTTAAGCAGTTTCGTACGCCGAAAGTTCCCGATTCTTTTTGCGATGAACTTAGGAAAGTTCATACTATGATTTTCTATGTATTAGGTTCATTAAATGTTATATTTTCACTTTCGATTCCGAGATACGCACGATTTCGGTAAAGGATAAACAAGAGCAAAAGCACGATATCTCGATGATAGAGGATACGATAGCCGACAAATTTGGCATAAACACTCTAACTTATATTTATGAGAATACTAACTAATTGACACTTAGATAAATAAAATTATTACGTCTCGGGGACGAATCAGCAAAAACAGAAAACCCGATTCTCAATAACAGTAAATCGTGAGTAAAACAAAGCGAAACACAAGGGTCGAAACAATTGCATATAATCTTAAAATAACAACGGTAACTCAAGTACTTCAAATTGACGGGACGTCACATCAAGTATTGAAGATTACTATTGTTCATACTATTACTACTGCTGATTACTACTGGTTACATTGTTACTACCGGCTGCATGGATTGCATGTTTGAGTTTCTACTGGCGCGCATTACTACTGTTTATTAGATATATTTTGTAGCGCATTGTAAGGAGATGATTATGGAACAAATATAGATAATTATCTTTGTAGATTTCGTTAGAGTTTTAACCCGATTATGTTTAGGCTCAAGAGCTATAAATATAGATCCCTGTGTCGTTGTAAACACACGTCTATTACGATACATTATTCGTAATAGGTTGAGGTTGTTGGTGAAATTCTTGTGTTCTTAATTGTTAACGTTTATTCATTCTTATTCATATAAATTGTTAATCAATCGATCCTTGTTAATGTCAAAGTGTTGATCCGCTGCAACTTCTGTGATAGATCTAGATCTACATGTTTGTTTATTCAAACCTAGTTCAAAAGATCCTAACATATTACAAGACCCAAGCTCCCTATTTATACACAATAAGAGGGATCTTGATAAGTACGAATATTAGAAAATCTCATAAAAAGATAGAAGATTTTATCTAACTAACTTCCTTGTCTCTCGGCTCAAGACACATTATGAAGCTGACTACTCAGACCCATAATGCCCTAGAATATTTTAGTCACTCGGACTCAAAATTACTCAGACTTAGAATTTAATTATACTACCTTATAATTTGGGTTTAATTGCTGATTTTCCCAACAATCTCCCCTATCTGTTTATATTAAAGTCTTTTTACAATGACACACACTGTAGAAAACGAACACAAACTAAAACACATTAATACAATATAAAAAGTTTGTGATAAAAACTATTTCCTTCTCCTTTATTTTTGTTTAGGCTGCAACATTGAGTCCCAAACAGTTGGCTTCAAAGCATCCTTTGCCCACATTACTCTTTCCTTATTCCAGTCAATCAAATTCTTCATATATTCATCAAACTTATTAAACATTTGTTGATACTCCTTCTTGATCCTTTCTACCTTGTCAGCTCAGGATACTATCTTCTCAATTCTTCTCAGATTGTTGAATAACCAACTTACCAGCTTCAGTCTGAAAGGATAACATTGATCACTCTGGCATTCATTCATCAAAGCTATACAATGAAAGAGAGATGTTTTGTGAAGATCATCTTTGGCTTGAAAACACTCCTCTCCTCCACAATTAATTTAGCATAATCCTTGTTGTGTATCAGTCTGAATATATGTTCTTTCTTGAAACTTAATACCTGAAGGCACTGGATGCTTAATTATTGATTCCAATCCACGTGATTTAGTTCTCTTGTGACATCTGTTTGCAATACAGAATTTTCTATAATCTTCTTCAGGAACCAACTCCAAGAAGTATGCAACATTGACATTGTAAATAGCTTCCCTTCTGACTTTAGTCTGATGTTCCATGTTAGCCAGTATTGAGTTCAGCTGTGCAATTCTTTTCCATTCACTCGGTCCAAGGGTGTGAATTCTTTCCACAACTATATTGTAGTAAGTGTTTCCTTTGAATAAGCATTTCAGCATCAAATTCCCATCAATTACAACATAATCCAGATGATTGATTTTACCACCAAGTTTTTTATCTGTGAAATGCTTTTCAATGTATTCCACCCTTGCATGCTCTTTTTCAACCTTCTGAGCCATCTCCTTGTCAGCTTGAACTCTTTCTTGTTTTTCATCAAAAGCTAACTGATCTTTTTTTCTAGCTCAACTTCAAATTCTTCAGCAGCCAAATCACATGAATCTTTTTCCACATTTGACTTTTCTTGAGGCTTAGCATCAAACCTTTCAAAATACAGTTCCTTGACATATTCCTTGTATTCCACTGTCATTCCAACATTAAAGGCTGATTTTTCCAATCTGGCTTGTCTCTCAACTTCAGTCATCTCTACCTTTTCCCTTTCTCTATTTGAGTTCTTAGCTTTAATCTTTTTAGCTTTATCATCCCCAAGTATCTCCATCTCCATCTCCTCCTCATTTCCAGCTGATGAATCTGATAAATCACTATAGTTAGTTTCAAAATGTTCTTCAGTTCTTTCCGTTTTGTTATCCCCCTGAATAGAAGACTCAACTCTTTTTCTTTTTAAATCCTTATTGGGTTCAGACTCACTTATTTCTTTAGCATATTCCTCCCACTGAGTCTGAGCACCCATTGAAGGTTCCCCAAAAAACTGCTTTACCTGCCTCAGAGCCCTCACTTCAGAAGTCAGACTCACCGCTAACTCTTTCAAACCAGCCACCTCCTTTGTATTTTGTGCTTATAGATCCCTTACCTTAGTCTGAAGTGCACTCAGCTTTACATCAAATTGAGTTGACAAGTCTTGAATAACTTTCAGCAAGAAAGACACATTCATATCACCCTCAGACTGAGGAATATTAGTAACAAGTGAAGTAGGTAGGGTTGGTGTAGCCTCACATCTCTCCTGATGACTAGGAGAGAGATCTTTGGCCACATAAAAAGATGTATGTGCCTCACTCAGTTTGTGGAGCAAGGCATTGGAAACTTGTGCAGTAGAGTGTAAGATATTTGGTGGTTCAGAAGTGTGTACCAGTATATAAATGGTGGAAAGAGCCTTTGGAATAGGCTTTAAAACTGAGAGGGGTTGTCCCATACTAAATACAGGGATATCCGGGAGTGGGATATCATCTTCAATGCTTGCCACATGTGTCAGTGTGGCAGCAGTAACATGTTTCTCCAAGATGACTACACTAGATTGGCTTTGGGTAGTCTGAGTAGTCACAACCACCTCATGCTCTAGCAGAGGAAGATTGGGGTGATATACAACACTGGAGGGTAGATCCTGACTTTCATCCTCATTGTGTTAGTCCATTTGTGCTTGATTTGGTGTGGGGCTAAGTATGTGATCATTCTCTATAAAACTTGGTAAATCCAATAGGTTGGCCGCTTGAGATGCAACTATTTGAAGTTGAGAGTTGGTAAGTTCTTCAGACTGAGAGGGGTTTCTCTCAGGCTGAGTTGAAGAGAACGGGATATTCATACCTGATTCTCCATGGGGAGAACTAATCTCTGGATTTGTACCATCAAGCCCATCCCTATTAATCCCAACCTCATCATTCACCACATTTTGATCACCACTACCGTCAATTCCATCCTTTGGAGGTACAACATTGTACTTATTTAAAGAAACTGAGTTATCAGACTTAGTTCCTTCAGGATCAATGATATGATTGTCAATCCACTGAAGCGTGACAAGACTTACTCCCACCTCAGCCTCAATGATTGTGATATAAGTAAAAATTATGGATGTCAGTCTGGGAAGAGGACAAACATAAAAAGTTTCTTCAAGTTGATCATAAATTGCCTTTCCCAAAATGTTTTCAAAAGAAAGTGAAAGCACTATAATAAAAGGAACATCCTGTGTTCTTTTTGGTTTTAAAACAAGAGAAATAATTTCATCAAAATAGAGTTGTGAATAGGAAATTCTCCTTCTGGTTACCATAAAATGGAACACGTGAGTTTCAAACTCGTTCATCTCATTTAATGTGCCCGATTTACCCCCAAGGATCTTCTAATGCTTGAAAACAAAAACTTCCATTTACCAGTGAACATCTTGTAGTCAATAACCCCCTTGACCACAGGTTGACCTACCAAAGGGAATGCTTCATTCCTAGCTTGTTTCTTGGTCAGTCTGGGTTGAAATCCACCTTCACCGGCTTCTTGTGCAGTAGGAAGAAGTAATGTCGCCATGATCGTTTCTTCAGTGATGGTGATGGTGTTCCTCCCATTATTGTAAGTCCCCGTGATAGCATCTTGATAGTCATTAGCTCGACATGTGTACCACCATTCACACAAAATCATTGGATACATGACTGTTTCTTGAAGGTACGCTCCATATAAAGGATGAGAAACCATGAATTGACATATCAGTTAAAACCCTTAATTTCGAAGATTTGGCAGTATGATCACATTCGCCACCTTGTTTTTATCTTTGACCTTAACCCGTCCATCAAACTCAGCTCCAGCTACCATCCCTGGTTGGATATGCAACATCATGTTTGCCATTGATCGTTGATTGATAATGTATTCGCCGTAATTGGGATTAAGAAAAAGAAGAGAAAAGAGTTGTTAGGTCAATAATACGAACCAGTTGAATTTAAACTAAAGGAGCGAAAAATTAGAAACTTAGTTAATGTATTTACATAAAGAACCCTTAGTTTGACAAGTATATACAACTGACCCCTATATAAAAAAACACTAATAAAAAGAATGAGGAAAGAAAAATAAAATAAAAATAAAAATAAAAATAAAATTAATTTAAAAAAGTTATTAAAAAAAACAAAACTAAGAAACATTCAGTCTGAGCACCCAGTCAGACTGAACTTTTTTCAGTCTGAGCACCTAGTCAGACTGAACTTTTCTCAGTCTGAGTAACGAGTCTGAGTTTTTGAAACTTTTTTAACTTGAAGGATTTATATCCCTAGTTCTCCCAATAGATAGAAGAACATGTCCTCACTCAGAAGCTGTGTAAAAATATATGCAAGCTGATCATGAGTGGCCACAAACTCCAGTCTGAGCTTCCCTTTTTCAACACAATCTCTGATAAAATGATGTCTAATCTCTATGTATTTTTTTCCTTGAATGGAAGACTGGATTCTCAGTGATTTTTATTGAACTCTTGTTATCACACATAACTGGAGCGTTGTTGATCTTGATGTCTAGATCAGCTAGCTGATGTTGCATCCATAACAATTGTGCACAATAACTTCCTGCAACAACATACTCAGCTTCATCAGTGGAGATGGAAACATAATTTTTCTTTTTACTAGACAAACTAACTAGTTTTCCTCCCAGAAGCTCACATCCTCCTGATGCACTCTTCCTATCCAATTTTCATCGTGCATAATTTGCATCTGAATAACCAATTAGATCAAATCCAAAATCTTTATGGTACCAAAGTCCACGATTTGGAGTACCCTTAAGGTATCTGAATATTCTTTTTACAGCTTTCATATGAGATTCTTTTGGGTCAGCTTGATATCTTGCACATAAACATGTTGAAAAAATTATGTATGGTCTACTTGCAGTGAGATATAACAAAGAACTAATCATACCTCTGTAAGTTTCTTGACATACTCACTTGCCAGTTTTGTCTTTATGCAACTTATCATAAGTGCTCATGGGGGTTTTCATCTCAGAACATGTGTCAAAAGAAAATTTCTTTAAAAGATCATGAACATATTTACTTTGGTTTATGAAAATCCCATCTTTCTTTTGTTCTACTTGTAAATCCAGAAAAAATGTGAGTTCCCCCATCATACTCATTCTGTATTCATTTGAAATCAAGTTTGAAAAAAAAGTACACAACTTTTCATTTGTGGATCCAAATATAATGTCATCAACATATATTTGAACCAAAATAACATGACCTTTTACTTTCTGTATGAAAAGTGTTTTGTCAATTGACCTTCTTTGAAACTGATTTTTAAGAAGAAAGTCAGACAACCATACAAGGCTTTCTTAAATTTGTAAACATGATTAGGAAAGTTTGGATTTTCAAAACGTGGAGGCTGCTTTACATATACTTCTTCCTTCAGTTCACCATTCAGGAAGGCACTCTTCACATCCATTTGATATACCATAAAATCCTTGAATGTTGCATAGCCTAGAAGCAGTCTAATAGCTTCAATTCTTGCCACAAGAGCAAAGGTTCCATCATAATCAATTCCTTCCTCTTGTTTATATCCCCGTGTAAGCAACCTGGCTTTGGTTCTGATCACCACACCATCTTTATCAAATTTGTTTCTGAAGATCCATCTGAGTCCAATGATGATCTTTTGTAATGGACAAGGAACTAATTCCCATGCATCATTTCTAAAAAATTCACTCAGTTCCTCTTGCATTCCATCAACCCGGTCTTCATCCACAAGAGCTTCTTCCACCTTCTTTGGTTCCATCAGACTGAGAAAGTTAGTGTAAAAGCAAAAATTACCATTAGCTGACTTGTTTCTTGTTTTGACACCATCTTTTAATGCTCCAATGATGTTAGTCATTGGATGATTCTTAAAAGTCTTGACCTTTCCTGAATATGATTGTTGACCTTCTTCATTGTGAGTCTGAGCTTCAGCAGTCCGAGTTTCATCAGACTGATTTAAGTCAGTTTCAGCAGGTTCAGACTCATCACTTTGACTATATTTGAATAAATTCATGGGGAATTCATCATCTTCACTCTAAGATCCTTGTGCTTGTCTTATGGAGTCTACCTAATCTTCAATCTCAGTTGGATCAGAATCAAAAGATGTAACCAACAATTCATCAGACAGATGATTGATGGAGACTAGATCAGACTAAGTAGTCAATTCATCCTTTTCAGACTGAGTTGTGTCATCAAATGTCACATTAATGCTTTCTTCAATTGTCACACCCCGCCAAAGCGGAAACACGAGATGTGAAGAGCAAAGAATCATTTCACGAGTTATAACAAAAGTTTAACGGTTCAAGTCATTAAAATATAAAGTTTGAAAAGTTCACATGTTCAAAAGATACAACCAAGATACATAAAGTTTAAGACAACGATACATAATAAAATGTTTGTTGAAAATTCCCAAAATAACAAAGGTCTTCTCCCGAATTACACTTCACATAACCATCTTAACCCGCCCGAGCAATGCACTTCATGACTTACGCTTAGTATCCTGAAACATGAGATAAAGTGTCAAACTACATAACGTAGTGAGTGAGTTACAGTTTATAAGTTTTTGACAAAAGTTCCAACAAGTATATATATAAGTACAAAGTTTTCTTAAAAGAAAGATAGCGGATAAAGGCGGTTAAAATATATATATATACTTTTATAGAAGATCATAGACAAATAGCTCAATATTTGTAAAAGTTAAAGTTACGACAATAAGTGTACGTTGTCATTACCTCAGCGGTGGAATAATCCACATGTGTAAGACGATAAGTAAAAGTTGCCATTACCTCAGCGGTGGAATAATCCACATGTGTAAGACAATAAGTATGTATACGCGTAATAGTAATCACATATGAATTTTGAATTGTAACGACCACTTGGCATAATATAACGTAAGAGTTCACACTAAACCGATTAACTGGTATGATCCTGCCCGGACCTCGCACTATCGAAGAGGTTTGTCTGTTCTAGTAATATGTACTTAGGTAGCTAGCCTGAACTAAGGAGTGACCTCTCCTAAGTATCGATACCCATAATTACCAACGGCTTAAACCTAATAGTGTGTAAATGTCTAAAAACTGGGGCATATGTAATTTTTGTCCAAAAACTGATAGTAGGCACTTACGGCGTTTATATTCTCATCAAGGGTTTGTCCAAGTACAATCAAACAATCATAGTTTAAGTCAATATGTCAAATATCCAAGGTGCCACATAAGGCGTCTAAAAATAGTTTTACGCATATAAATAAGACCAATGTCAAATTGTTCAATAAGGTCATAGTTCTTAAAAGTCATCGTACATAAAGTCAAAGTTCATAAAAGTCATTGTACATATAAGACATAGTTCATAAAAAAATTTAGATCTCATGTTTCCCCCAAAAAGAGTACTTAAAATACAAAAGTAGAGGGGTGTAACTCACGGGTTGCGAAGATAGCGAATACGGGAAACGGTCGTAAAAGAGAGCCGAAAATCACGAAAAGCCTAATAATACCAAGATTGTTAAAGCGTTATGTTCTCATTATGTTATTATATATAATATATAATAGGTGAATTTTTGCTAAACTTTAAGTGTCAAGGTCCAATTTGTCCAAAAATAGTCCGAAACGGTTATCGTTTTGTTTTAGTCCAAAAGTCCAAAGTTAACGTTTTTATTATTATGATACATACATTTTGGTCGCTGAAGTGGTTTCGATTTTCTAACGAAATTTGGGCAGCGCTTCCGCGCCCAAATTTCATGTCCAAAATCCAAAATCACTTTCCCGCTTACAGAACACATATATTACATAATCATATTTAAACATGTCCAAAAAGTATAATAAGTCTAATACAAGTCACAAATATAGTTATTTAACCAATCTCAGTCCCAAATATTAAGTCTTGAAAAATCAGCGGTGTACAATAGTTTAAAACGACCAAACGACAACATTTCGAGAAGGTAAACAACCCTGTTCATCGTCCTAGACCTTAGGAACGGCGCACAGAAGACATAAATGTCCCGTTGCGTCGTCCTAGTTCTTTGGGACGGCGCATAGGTCGTGGTCACCTTCTCCTTTTTGTGTTTTTCTTAAAAAAACGTTTATTCCACCCATAGATTTCGACATGCATTTAGTAGATACTTCATAAAATAGTATATTTACAGTTTCTAAACCATTTTTAACCATAAAAATATAGATCTAAATGTTATTTCGGTTAAAAATCGTTTTTGTCCATAAAATGTTATAAATCTTTATAAAAACTTGTTTTTATGGTTTAGATCTTACATGCAAGATGTAAAAACAGTAAATAAAGATAAGAAAAAGATTTCTACCGGATGAAAATGGTTGGATGATGTTTTAGACGGATTTGAGCTCCAAAAATCGGTAGAAAAGCTTTGAAACCGAAATAAACTTGATTCCCTTGCTTCCTCTTGATGTTAGAACGTTTTTAGATGGTTAAAAAGTGGATTTATGTGGCTGTAAATGTGTCACACCCCGCTATAGCGGAAACACGGGATGTGAGAGCTGGAATATCATTACACGGTTATAAGCAAAATAAACGGTTCAAGTCATTTCATTAAAATAAAATAGTTCATAATTCGGAATTCAACCAAGCAGTTTAATTGTTTAACACAAGTACAAAATACAAGTTTCAAAATAAATTCCCAAAATAAAAGGGTCTTTCCCAAGGTTTCGCCTCACGTGACCATATCGACCCTTCCTTGCCATGCACCTCGACACTTACACTAATTTCCTGAAACATAAGATAAAGTGTCAACTACATAAAGTAGTGAGTGAGTTACAGTTTTGAGTTTCTCGATAAAAGTTTCCAAAAAGAAAATATATATGTAATAAATATCATAATGTAGGTGCATTTCGTTAGTTACTAGATTCGTATGTAATTAACGTTTATATCAGTCTTTATATTGTTTGATTGAATATTAATATTGAATATTTGATTAATTATATGCTTGAACGTTTACGTCGTTATGAATTAATCAAATATGTGTTTTGTGATGTTTTAATAATATTCAGACTCATTCGCACGGATAAGGATGATATCCGTGCGCATGAAGATTCCATTCGCACGAATCAGTTAAATAAACAAAGTGTTTATTAACAGGTTACATTCGTACGGACGAGAACATGTCCGCACGAATAGGAAGTCATTCGTACGGATGAGATCACATCTGTACGGATGAAAAGCTGGGCCTATATATACCCAGCTAATTTCTGTTCCACGGGAAGTTTTTGCTAGGGTTTTCGTTTTCGTGCCGAATTGCTGCTGCTCCGTTTCATAGTGTTCCAAAGTGTTATTAAAGTATAATCAATCATCCGAATAGTCTTCCTTATGTCCGATCTTATCAACTATCGTTGGTTTGATTCCGTTTCCGAAGGTTCTATATTCGCTAGATAATCTATAACTTATTTCCGCTAGGTTACAGATATAACGTTGACTCTTAAGATCCATACAACCCCAACAAAGTGGTATCAGAGCGTTGGTTGTAGAAATCAACGTTCTTCTAGTGATTTCTTTAAGATTTTTCGGTTTATGATTGAAACATTCGTTTGAAATTTATCCTTGCCCTTGTATGAGAGCATGCGTAACATAGTTTGTCTAAAGAGCAGATTGCAGAACTATTTGAGATGAATCCTGATGACGTTATGTCTGACGAATCTGCATCTGCCTCTGATGTTAATCCTCCTGATTCTGAAGCTGATGATGATGAGATAGAGTTCGAGCAAAATGTTGATTCAACAGAGCCTATCTATCAGTCAAATGATTTCCAAGATCTTCCAAATGACGATGCAATGTTTGATGTAAATGATGAAGATCTCAATCGGAAGTTAGAGAAACTTCCGACAGCCAGTCAAGCTACACCAAATCAAGAAGAAATGAGTGTCAAGAAAGCTGAATGGCTGCAAGCTATGAAAGAATGTTTCCGTCCACCTCGTCAAGATGTTCAACCTGCCTATACGAAGTGTTACTCCTTGAAGGGTGCAAAGACTGAAGGCCAGATAATAAGTTGGGCATATTTGGAGGATTTGAAGGTTTATGCAGTCAAGAGAGAAAGGGGCATAGATTACTTCAAAAGCGCTCACGATTTGAAGACGCTGCCATATTTTGACATGATGCAGTTGGCTCGTCTTAAGTTGCTGTACAGTGAGAAAGATGAAAGAGCAACTTGGTTGGAAAAACAGCTTTGGTTTGAGTTCAGAAATCAGTGGAAGTACCTCAGGCCGCAGTATCCACAGATTACCTACTCCAAAGATCGGAAGAATCGGAGAACAGGTAAAGCTGTGAAGCATGTCAAGTATCAAGCGCCGAAGGTGATGGAGAAGATTCCACTACGCCAAATGCAAACTGGTTTTCATCGAAGGTTCAAGTGGTGGTACTATGATGATCGAACCACTGAAGCGGTGATCGTGATGGAGCGTAAAAGTGTTTGGGAAACACTGAGAATTTTTGATCCAATGTGGATTAGAAATTTCTCTGATGATGATATTTTTTGTCTGTTCGAATGTCCTATATTCTTTGATGTTAAGGATATGGATCAAGCGATGCGTTTCAACAAGGTTGTACGTGTGTGTTTCGCTTACAAGATCCATGCATAAGAGGGCAGATCAAAGACGTGTGTTGAGAAGAAGCAGAGATTTTTGAAGACTGAAGACATAGAATCTAGTTCCTAGGGGGAGTTTGTAGGTGCATTTCGTTAGTTACTAGATTCGTATGTAATTAACGTTTATATCAGTCTTTATATTGTTTGATTGAATATTAATATTAAATATTTGATTAATTATATGCTTGAACGTTTACGTCGTTATGAATTAATCAAATATGTGTTTTGTGATGTTTTAATAATATTCAGACTCATTCGCACGGATAAGGATGATATCCGTACGCATGAAGATTTCATTCGCACGAATCAGTTAAATAAACAAAGTGTTTATTAACAGGTTACATTCGTACGGACGAGAACATGTCCGCACAAATAGGAAGTCATTCGTACGGATGAGATCACATCCGTACGGATGAAAAGCTGGGCCTATATATACCCAGCTAATTTCTGTTCCACGGGAAGTTTTTGCTAAGGGTTTTCGTTTTCGTGCCGAATTGCTGCTGCTCCGTTTCATAGTGTTCCAAAGTGTTATTAAAGTATAATCAATCATCCTAATAGTCTTCCTTAGGTCCGATCTTATCAACTATCGTCGGTTTGATTCCGTTTCCGAAGGTTCTATATTCGCTAGATAATCTATAACTTATTTCCGCTAGGTTACAGATATAACGTTGACTCTTAAGATCCATACAACCCCAACAATAAATGAAAAGGAAGCGGAACGGCGCTAAAACATATATATTTATAGAAGAGTTTCGAACACACGTAAGTAAAAATAGAACTCGTATCATAAAAAGTTATAGCGGAAGCAATCGCTAAAATAATGTATATGCGTAAGTATTATGTGAGCAACTAAATTAGTATCTTGTATCAATCTCTTGGCATAATATAAAAGTAAGTCTACACTAAACCGATTCTCTGGTCAGATCTAGCCCCAAAGTTTCACAATGTTTGAGTTTCCATCTGATTCTTAGTAATATGTGCTTAGGACGCGAACCACAAGCAAGGAGTGACCTCTCCTAAGTATCGATACCCATAATACTAACGGCTATTGCTAATAATGTACCAAGTATCTGAACTCTAAAAACGGGGCAATTTGAACTCTGTTTCTAAAATAGTAGTAAACACTTACGTAGTTTATATTTTCATCAAGGATTGGTTGCGCATACTAGTAACCTAAATTTAGTTTAGCCAATTTACGGGGAATTAATACATTTTACGCATAATAGTTTCACAAGTTTCACAAGTGTCCAAAGTTTCATAAAGTTTCCAAGTTTCATAAGTTTCAAGAGTTTCAAAGTTTCATACGAGTTGCAAATAGTTTCAAAGAGTTACATAAACATACAATCTTATGTTTCCCCCAAATAAGTATTTAAAATAGTAAAACATAGTGGGGTTGTAACTCACTGGTTGCGGAGAAAGACTCGAGTGGACACGAATGGAGTGGAACGCGTCGGGAATCAAAGATGACCTAAAACACCGAAATGTTGTATAAGTATAATTAGCATGATTTAAGTTATGTTAAAGTTCCATTTTAACATTTCAAATCTTAAATCTTTATACTTTAAGTTCTGTCCCAAAGTTTTATTACGGAAAGTTTATATGTTATTATGTGTTCGAGTACGTTTTAGGTTCCGATTGGTCCAATTATGTCCAAAATGAGTCAATGTTCAAGGTCAATATGTATAAGTTACGAAAATGTTAAGTCGCTGAGTTTGAGTATAAGTTTACGGTGAAATTTGGGCAGCACTTCCGCGCTATAAAAATTGAATCCATTTTTCGAACACTTTCCCGCTTTAAACAATCATTTTCAACCAATGTAAACGATAATACAATAGTTTAGAATCCTCAAACTCAACCAAACAATTTCTTTATTAAAAACAGTAAGTTTTCAAAATATACAATCTGTAGTAAAGTTATTTGGACTTATTTTTACGTTTAAAGTTCTCAAAACGACGTTTTTATTGAACAGCGAGATCCAGACAGCGGCTGGAGATATTCAGCCGCCGACTGGACCTTAGCCGTCGGTTGGATATCTTCAGCCGCCGGCTGGAAGCCTTCGGCCAGTTTCTTGTTTTCGTTACTTTTCGATTTTTAGTCCGTTTTAGTGTTAGATTCTTACATGCAATCGGTTATTATTCAAACATTTACATTTTTAAGCAAAAGTCACAGTTTCTTTTAGATTTATATCATCAAAATGAAGATCTATGAGAAAAACTCGTTTTTAAACAAGAAAACGTTTTAACTTTTTAGAAAAACCATTTTTCAGTTTATAGATCGTCCATGCAAGTAAAGATTTAAGTAATAATAGAAAAATAAGAGGGTTTTACCGAAGGAATAAGTTGGGTGACGGTTGGATAGGATTCTAGCTTCAAAATGGATGCAAAACCCCTTCAAAACCCGATTCCAAGCTTCCTCCTTGTTACCCTCTACTTTAGGACGATTTTGTATATGATTTTGATGGACGATTTAGTGTTTTTAGGGGCTGTTTATGGTGTAAAGTTTCTGGATTTAGTTTGAAAGTTCTTGAGGCTAGAGAGAAACAATGGATGTGTGTGTTTTGATTTTTGAATAATGAAAAGGAAAGTGAAAGAAAATGGTTAAGAGACTTCCAAGACTGGCCTTGGAAGTTGTTTTGGTCAGTTCTTGGTCCAATCCCCGAGTTGGGGAGTTGTCCAATCAAGTTTCATGCATTAATGAGTCATCAAGCCACTGGACAGCGGGATTCAGCCGCCGGCTGGCCATATCCAGCCGTCGGCTGGGCTTCAGCCAAAGGCTGGAACCTTTCAGCCGTTGGCTGGATGGCAATTTCCAGCTTTGTGACGTTTTTAATTTCCCGTTATTGTTAGTTGTGGACTCGAATTTTATTAGTTCCCGTTATGAACTTAGTCAAGTTCTTGTATAGTTTCTTTGGTGTTAGGATTTATAAGTTGATTCCGACTTTGGTTCCGACACAATAAAGACACAACAATTACGAACTCGAACAATATGAACACGATAAAAAGTAACTAGAGATTCGAACCGATATAGTAACTGAGGATCACTTGAATTTTAGACGGTTGTCACAAAATGGCTGGAATAGAGGGTGTTCTTGAGAGGATTTGAGAGAAACTTAGTGTGTGTTTGGTTTTTTTGTTTATAAAAATATAAAAATGAAAATGAAAGGGAAAATAAAGAAATAATAATGAGGGGGTCTTGGGACTGCTATTGGCAGTAAATGGGGAGTCAAATCCCGTTTTTGATTGGGTGGTGGTTTACAAAAACGAGACATGCAATAAATTTCAAAAATATTCGGAATTAGGACATCCAGGACGTCGCACAAGGGTGGGTGTGCGGCGTCCTGGACCATTTTTGTAATAATTTTCTGATTTTTCGTTTTTGCGTTTTGTTTCGTTGGACCTTTTCGTTAACTAAACGTTCGTAATTATGATACGTTATGAACTTAAGAAAGTTCCTTAGGTGTTTTCTTGGTATTAGGACTTATATAATTTGATTCCGGGAGTGATTCCGACACTGACGCGTTTCCGGTAAAAGTACGGTTAAAGACAATGACAGACTTTTAAAGAGACATAGAGTGTAAAATGCACTTGATATTTTGACGGTTGTCACATTCTCCCCGGGTTGAAAGAAATTTCGTCCCGAAATTTAGTTCCTCCCATCATGAAGAGGTGTTCTCGAATAGATGTGGATACTTCTAACGGATTTGGTCCTCACGTTCCCACGTGAATTCATGACCACGTCGGGAATTCCACCGAACTTTGACAATAGGAACACGACTTTGCATGAGTTGTTTGACCTAGCGGTCCACAACCTCAAGCGGTTCTTCGAGGAAATTGAGTTTGTTATCGATCTTGACCCCGTCGAGAGGGATGACGATGGTCTCATCAGATAGACACTTTTTCAAGTGCGAGATGGAAGACATTGTGAACGTTGGAAAGAGTCTGGGGGAGTTGGAGACGATAAGCAACTGGACCGATACGCTCTATGACTTCGAATGGGCCGGTGTACCTTGGGCTTAGTTTTCCGCGCTTTCCGAAGCGGACTACCCCCTTCCATGGCGATATCTTGAGGAGCACTCTATCGCCAACTTGGAACTCGAGAGGTTTTCTCTGGTTGTCGGCGTAGCTCTTCTGCCGGGTACGGGATGTCTTCAGCCTTTCACGGATGGTGGTGATCTTGTCGATGGTCTCCTGGACGATGTCGAGCCTCGTAAGTTGTCGATCGCCAGCTTCTAGCCAACAAAGCGGTGACCGGCACTTGCGTCCATATAAGGCCTCGAATGGTGCGCACTTGATGCTGGCATGGTAGCTGTTGGTTATAGGAGAACTCAACCAAAGGAAGGTGAGCGTCCCAACTTCCTCCAAAGTCAACTACACACGCTCTCAGCATATCTTCAAGCGTTTGGATCGTCCTTTCACTCTGACCATCGGTCTGAGGATGGTATGCAGTGTTGAGGTCTAGTCGCGTCCCTAGCGATTTCTGAAGGGCGTTCCAAAAACGGGACGTGAATCGACTATCCCTATCGGAGATGATGGAGAGAATATCTCACTAGCAATATGACCAATTTAAAGAATGCAACAAATTAACAAGCTTCACAATACAAACACACTGATTCTGGAGAAGGTGACAAGCAATTGTATGAGTTAATACAAGTCGAAACGATACTCAAGCCTGGCCAAGAAAATGAAACATGAAACGTCTATTTTCCTTACTTTCTTAACTCGGTAGAAACATGTCAATAAAGATTATGATCTATAAGTATTTTTGGATTTGTCATCAAGAGCTTTTACGATTTAGGTATTTCATATTACTCAAAAACTTGTATTTAACCGTATGTTAAAAAAAAAATCAGTATTCTAAACAAATTCACAGAAAATATACAAATGAAAACACATTTAATACATAAAGGTATCCAAAATTAGTTAAAGTAGAATTCATTATACACTAATACACAACACAGCATCCTACTTTACCTAAATTCCTAAGGTTTCAACATGTAGACTTCACCCACCGAAAACAGCATTTCATCCGAGTATTCATGCATTCAATTAATCGAATGTCACCGACTCTTTGAACTATAGTACTTTGTTTCACTTTGTAAACTAACCAAACAACTCGTTAAGTGTTATGTTGTCAAAGCACTAGGGAGGTTAGATAGAGAGCCTAGAACCTTCCCCCCGACATCAGGGAAATGTTCATGTCCTGGCAAAGCGCTTACCTTTCCATTTTCGTCGACTTTGATTGGGTATTTAAGAAGATGGCCTTGTAAGGTACTGAATTCGTCTGAGGTGAAACTTTTCCAGTTATCTTCTGCTAATTTGTTTACATTTTGCACACATGTTAAACTTCCGGGCTCTTTCATGTGATCTTCGATCTTCCCCATGTGTTCTGCCCACAACGACATTCTGTACCCATATACCTGAAGATCATATCTGATTCTAATAAGCTTTCAAGTCAAGAAACTAAACCAAGTTAGAGGATTCAATTTTGACCCGTTTACTAGTGAATGGGTTGATTCTGATTATGTTTCGAATTTAACAGTGCAAATGGGTAAAAACAAAGTAGCCAAAAAACTGAATGGATATGATCTTCAGAATCAACCCATTCATACAACCTCATCCGATCACTTCATATTTGATTATTATAGAAAGATAATTAAAACTTTTGTAGTCATATTTGACACATATTATCTATAGTTTATTTAACAAATAAGCGTTTAAGGTGAAGGCTATTTGACCCATTAGAGATAAAACACAACCCATTAATAAACAATTTGATGAAATTGCCAGTTTACGATATTGATATTGAATGGCAGGAATGAGAAAACTAACTTGACCCCGTGGCTGGTGTTTTTTCTGAGTCCACGTGTGATGAGGCTGATATGCTCCCATTGCTATTTCAGTATCTCTTGAACCAGCCATTGATCTTTGGTTGATGTTGGCTGATCCCAAAATTACATACTCATCATCTACAATCATTCCTTTAGCATGTACGTATATCATGAACCTTTCTTTTTTATATGAAGCCGAAACCTGGAAGATAAATAAATCATAACTTTAAACATTGTAAGCACCTGAAAACATGTTTGGCTACTTTTCACCCGTTTAACCACTTTCTTTTTTAGCTAAATTCTTTTACCTGTGACCCGTTGCAAATAAAATTCCTCCCGAATGGACAACAATAAATACTACTAACACAGAAAAATAGTAGAATATGTACATATATATATATACATATATATATATATATATATATATATATATATATATATATATATATATATATATATATATATATAGTTGATCATTACCGAACCACCACTTGAAGAACGAGTGCTGCCTGAACTTGATCCTTCTTCATTGCATCGTTCACGATTACCAAGGCAGTAAAAATTTAAGTAATCCAGTGGATGTGCGTCGTTAAGTTCCAAACTCTTCAACTCTTCAGCAATAATATCATACATCATTTGCATTGTTTGTCCCTGGGAAAAGAATTATAATTTAATAAATGTCCATCATCTTAAACGAACATTCTAATGAAAGTTTTGCACTTCACTAGTTTATGCGTTTGTGAAGGTTACAAACTATAGAAGTTGAATGCCATCTACCTGCCAAAACAAAATTTCTTGAACAGGGGCCGAGTTGGGATAACCTTCGGGCCACATTGGAATGATAATATAAACCGAAAACCTTTCGTTTGCCTTTATTTTACTAATGATCTTCAACGCAATCTCCATTGGAATTAAATGATCGGCACCTAACAATAGAAAAAGTAAGGCTTTGGGTCAGTTCCTTAAAAGTGGAGTCACAAGAACCAGAAACCATTAAATGATTATCAGAAAATAAAGTGCACAAACCTGCATCTTTATAGGAAGGCCATGCATATGATGACCCAAGAAAATACTGATTCTCAATATATATGAAGTTCTCGGCTGATCTTATGGCTTGAATGTATGCTTTCTGAATGCTCCTATCGATCACAAGATTTTTTGCACAGACTAGATTCTGACAAGTGATCATGATTAAAATTTAATATCCGTTGCCAACAAGTTGAATTCTCGTGAAATTTCATTATAACTAAGATAAACCTGAAGTTCGGCTTCTTGAACATCTTTGGGGAATCCTCTCATAGAACCGTTATCAATTGAGCGGAAAACCTGTAAATACATAATTGGCACACATCAGGCACGCTCAAACTTTGTTTGCATAAACTTTCAATTCTTTCTTTTAAGGTAATCTTCCACCTTGACAGAAAATAACCAATATCAAAGCATCAAGTTCGTGTCAATTCAGTGACACATAGAAAAACTTAGAACTCTCTGAGGGTTTTTATCAACAATTTGAAAGTAGGGTTTTTGGCTTTTGCTAGGAAAAAAATGGTTAACTGAAGAAGAAATAATACGAAAGTTAGTTATCTTTCTATGCACTAAACTTTTAGGAAAAAAATAATATGTCAGGTAGATCTTATCAGTTAATGAACCTGAACATGCCAGTTTTCAGGATCATCCTTCTTGGTAACCCATAACGCTGGATTATCACTTGGAAAATCCGATAAAGGTTTAAGTATCCATGGAATACGGTCTATCTTGAGCAATGCATCTTCATGCCAATGATACATTCTTTTAAACCGGCGTCCAAGTTCAAACCATCTTGTGGCTTTTCTCCACCTTTGCTCAAAGTTTGTGAGTACATCATAAGCAGCAGGACCATCAATTTTGCAGTGTAAATCATGCCATGGTTGTCGCGGAGCACTTGTACCTGACTATGGCGGAAAGAAAAGTTTTACCGTAGAGTCTCACAGTTATAGACTTATAGATAGTGTGACAAATATGATTACAAAATGTACATATTGTTTCGGTAATGATCTCATCTTGTAAGTGACATTGTTTAGGATGTTTTATGTATTAGAAATATGTTCCGAACAACTTTTAACCCAATTCATTGTTTCCTATTTAACTATTTTTTTCTTTTTTTTTACCATTTGAACGGTTAGAGATCAAATATAATCCAAAAAGACATAATCTTTAGTAAATGGGTTGGAATTGAGGCCTTTACACTAAAAGTACAAAATATTATTCTAATTAATTTATGTACTTACAGAAAACGTCGGATTATGAAAATCGGTTGCAAATACAGTGTCGAGATCCCGAAATAAACGATGTTCTGGTGTGTCATAACGTCCATCACAGAGATCCAAACCTCCAATAAAAGAAGAAATCTGTCTGTAATTTCGACCAGCTAGTGTATCCACTATAACACATTTCTGATGATGGGTGTATAGGGTCCCAACAACCTGTGCCATGTATATGTATCAAATAATCATCGATCAGATGACTTAAACAAAGAACTACTGTGAATCGATAAACAAAAATGTGAGGATTGTGATAAAGCATGCCTGTTGCTTAATAATGCTAAGCTTTGTGCTTGCATATCGGGGACACAACACACAATGTACAGATGAGTGTTTGAAAAATCTCCGAGTGTCTTCATCATGAGTTTGCATCACTCCATCCTACACAAACAATTTGTTTTAGTTGTTAAGCTATCACCACTAGATTTGTGGTAAAACCCATTTTGTTTACCGTTGCAAAGCAATGGCCATTAATAAATACAGTATTTAAAAAAGTTTCAAAAAGGGCGGATCATGCATTTCCTTGAGAACTAGAGAAAAATGCTTCTTACTATCAAAATTTGTTGCACACAAAACCCATACGACATGTAAATATAATAGAGAATGAAGAATAACAAACAACGGTATGAATTAGAATTGAAGGAATACCGTTTTAATGAAGAATTTGTTGTGAGAAGTCTTATCATCCCAAACAAGCAACAAAACCCTAACCCCTTCTTCAGATTTGTACTTCAACAATTCCCCAAGTGTCAAATCTCCACCATTTGGTAATTCCGTATTTGGCTCTCGAATTAACTTTATCTTATCATATATTGACCACCCTGCGACGTAAACTAAATGTTGTGCATCTGATATAGCATGACATATATCTTCCCAACATCCTCTTTGCGTAAAAAACTTACACTCTTCTTCTTCTCCTCCTCCTCCGTCCAATTCAATCTTCTGTAAGTCACCATTCACGACATGCGCGTCCTGATACAATGTAACACTCCCTCCATCTCTCACCGGGAAATAACTATCCCTCAAACAAAAAGCCTCTTCACCCGGGATGGAAGATTTTTCACTATTATCTTCACAAGATGTAAATTGTATTTGCAACCTAATCGCGCAGTTAGGTTTAGGTGGTTTACCAAAAGGACCAATAATCGAAAACCAATCATCAATAGCCTCACCAGATAATAACCTAGCAGCCGAGATTGCAGCAACACCAACTAACTCTGCACCAAGCACATCATTATCTTTAACTTGAATTTCCACATGCGAAACTGGATGAGCAACCTGTGTAACGAAATGCTCGTCCCAAACAGGATTGTGTGAGTTAGAGATGACGCGTGTTCGTGCAACCGTGGCTCCAGCTAGACAAACTGTTACGTAAGGATTACATGTAACAAGTTTACGTCTACGTGGTATTTGTTTCTTTATAGGTGATTGAGGTGTTTTGGATGAATCGAAAGCGTTTAAACAACGTCGAACGCGTTGTGTTAATATATCCATGTTTGGTAAACATTGAGCTTCGGCTATCGTAAATTCAAGATCACCATGAAGATAAACGATAGCATGTGAATTTGAATTTGAATTTGAATTTGAATCATGATCTGAATTGTCATCGTCAGACATTGTTGTGGTTAGCGGTGGGTGCCGTTGGACGTCCGGCGGTGGTTTCCAACGGCGGCGAAATGGAAATGAAACAGAGACGGGTAATGCGAAGGTGACGGTGGTCGAATGATTGGCCCATCAAAATTTGAAATGGTTTAACACGTGGAGAAGCAAATATCAGCTTCTCTTGATTTTTACCAAAAATAAGGAGGGATTTTCAAATAAATGGTAACATCTCGTTATTTTATTCGAGTAAGTTATATTCATGATTGTTATTTGTGAAATTCTATGTTCTAAATACATAATTCTTTTCCGGTTCCAAAAAAAAAATACATAATTTTTTTTGGTACTAAAATAAAAAATAATCTTAACCATTCATTTTTTAATTTAATAACCAATATTAAAATCAAAACCTACTTTTCTTTTATTTTTTAAATCAATTTATCTCACAAACCGTTAATCGTTAGACGAAACAAATTATATCGTTTCGATCGTCTTGTTTTTATCTTTAATTAGAATAGTAGTATTATATAATTTCGACTATTTTTTTTTTGTATTGAAATTGTAACCATAATATCACATGTGATATTAGCACCAATTCGTAAAATTTTATAAAAAAGAATTACTATAAAACGTATAAATTACCTAAATTTAGAAAAAATATCGAATTTGACGATTTTTTTTTCTTTCATTTTTTTGACATAAATGTGATAGTACGCATATCACATGTGATAATATTGTATATCATATGTGACGATTTTTGTTTTCGTTCATTTTTTTGACAAAAAATGTGATAGTATGCATATCACATGAGATAGTACGCATATCACATGTGATTATATTGTATATTATATGTGATTTTATTAAGTATGTAAAATTTCGAAAACTTATAAGCAATAAAACATATAATTTCAACTTTAATTGTTAATTTTAAAACGCAAAAAAATATTATATGAGGTATAATCTATATAGACCCGGAAAAAAAAATCAAAAATTGATTAATATTTTATTTTTTCGTTTTCGGACAAATGTTGATATTCGTAAGGTTCAATCACATATGATATGAACACTAAATATGAATTTCAAAACATATACTTGTTATATTATATACATTCAACTAGAATAAAAAAGAAAAACAAAAAAAAGATATATGTCAAACCAATAAAATGACATGTGATAAAATCGTGATTTGATAATATAAAAAGAACCCGTAAATTGTTTTTGTCAAAAGTATATCGAGTGGGTACTCTATATAAAGGTAATTTAATGTTCGATATAATGGTGTAATTTATTCGTTTAATCCATTCACGGTTTTTGTGATATTTCGTTTTTAAACAAAATTAAATTTAAGTGGATTTTGAAATGGAGAGTTTTTTTTTTTTTTTTTTAGAACGACAATGTTAGTAATTCGGGGTCACAGTGACATCCAATTAGACAGTATGCGACCCATGAACCTAAGCAGATACCTCATAGGGAAGAACAACCTCCTACAAATGGGACAAACCCCCCATTGGCTGAAATAGAGAGTTATGATTAATTTTTGATCTCAAAATTTTTAATAATATTTAATAATCACTATCCATATTTATTACTTCTAGAGCTCATAGTTGATAGAAGAAAAACATAACATGACACCATCCTGACCATTTAACAATTCTCAAAAGTAATATGAACCCTATAAAGTCTATCCTAAATAAAATTCATAGTTTGTTATAAAAAAATATACACGTTTTAGTTTGTTTAAGATTCTTGATTCAAAAACCCGATTCGTATAAACTTAGATGTCAGTATTAACCCATTTAAAATTGATTTTTTGGTCTGACCGCTTCCTCAGACGATTCCTTTGATGTCAAAATCCGTCCTTATATTAATTAACCGTTATTTTACTTTCGCTCATATTTCATAATCAGACTCAATTACTCCCATGAAGGTTTATCTCTTTGATGATGAGCTTTTATTTATCAATATGTGATTACAAGGTTCTGGTTATGTATATACTATAATCATTTAAACAATGATTCTTGTGTGTTAGTAGAAGCGAGACGCAATTTGAATATGTATTGCGACAACAATGTTATTTGGATTCGGAAATGTATTTCTGGACTTGGTGTTGTCCCCACACCCAAGTCTCATATGGATATGTATTGCGACAACATTGGTGCAATTATCATAGCCAATGAACCTGGTGTTCAGAGGAAATTTCACTATGTTCGTGAGCAAGTCAATCAAGGTGAAATTCGAGTACTCAAAGTTCACATGGATGATAACTTAGCAGATCCCTTTACGAAGGCTCTGTCAAAAACGAAGCTAACTCACTTAGTTGAGGACATAAGACTTCGTTTATCTAGTAATCACATGTAAATCCGTGAATTTAGTATTTCGATATATGGATGTAATAAACAATTTTATTTATGAATGAAATATTATTTGTGATATTTTGTTTTCATTTGGTATAATAATTGTAATCCTATTTTTCATGTGTTTATCCTTAAATAATGTTGTGAAATATTATTCTAAATATCCGTTGTCAGTTGGTCATATGGGAATATGATTGAAATAAGACGATAACTGAGTGTTTAGTCACCTTGCCTCACTAACTCACATGGTATCCATTCGGATGCATATTCGATTATTCCACATAAATTATTACTTATGGATTTTTGTCATTAAGTATAATTCATAAGGTTATTATCCTTAGACTTAAGATGCAAGTTGCTACTCATGTACTTAGTGCATTATTTGATCATAGTCAATACCACTCCCGGATAAGGGTGGCAAAAGGCTATTTTTGGTAATGTTGCGAAATACGATGACTACTAGCTGTATTAAATAAAGGATTTGTTCCTTCAGTGAAACTTGAAGTTAGATACTTACTGGGCCACTCATGAATACTTAAGATGTTTGTCTGGCCAGACCCAAATAAGTCCAGAACTGTCTCGACTGTATTAGGTAATCTTAAGTGATTCGTCAATTGGGAAACATAAGTTAAAATGGAATGAGTTTGATCCATCTCCAAGTTTTAACTAGAGTATCTTTAAACAAAAGGATATGAACCGAACATAGATTCACAGTGACTTTGGCGAAACTTCACTCGGCATTTATGGGAACATTGATATGTTGCTAGACATTAATCAATGTTATCATGTTTGTTTGAAATTATTCATAAGTGGGAGTTGTTGGTATTTGAATAGTCTTAGCAAAAATGTGTCCGTAAATGCGTAAGCCTACGGGGTTGCACACATTGACATTTAGACACGACTATACATTTATTATTTACTAATTATTAATTAAATGAGTTAATTGTAATAGTTAATAAATGGGAGGATGTATTATGTAATTATGAATGTTTCCTAATTATAATACAACTTGTTCTTCAAGACATTGCTTGGCTATATAAGAAACATCAAGACCCTTATTTTTCCTACACCAAATCTATTAGGCTTTCACCTAAATCGATTTGTCTGCTTCTTTTCCTAGTCGATCGGCCAAGCACCCAAACAAGAGTTTCGGTTTGTTTTAGAGTTCGAACAACAAGGGTTTCGAATACCTAGGAGGTGTAGTTCGAGCATTCGGTTTAAGCAAGCTAGACAAGAGTTGTGGTGATTATAATGCGTACTAGCATACAAGTCTGTTGCTAAAGAAGGTGTCATGTACAAGCTTGAGAGGGATTTCACTAAAAAATCCTAAACGAGGAAATTCAACAACAAATGTACAATTCTTAACTTAGTTAATATTGATTATGTGGTTGATTCTAACTTGCTTTCGCTGCATTTTGTTTGACAATCTGATTAGATGTATACCTATATCTAGGGGCGGCAATTTAGGTCGGGTTCGTGTTAACGGATTCGGGTTAGGAGGTTTGGGCGGACTGAAATTATTCAACCCGAACCTAACCCATTAACATAATCAGGTTATCAGGTTCGAGTTAGCAGGTTGTGAGACTCAACCCGAACCTAAATCGTGTTACTTGTTTATTATATATGTTAGTGGTTTTAATAGTTATTTTCATGTCATACATGTTCGTTTCGGGTCAATCAGGTCAAAATGGATCTTATTTATGAATAAGTTAAGTTGTTTATATTCTATTTTTGCAACATTAACTATTAGAAAAGATCATTTAGAAGTTTCGAAAGAAAAATATATAAGAAAAAATACATTAATATCATTAAGATTAAAATAAGGTGTATTTTAGTTAAATTTGGTAGAATATATATATTTAATGTTACATCTCATTATTTATAGTTTATAAAAGTTTTCGGATTGTAAGGTCCCCATTAAACCAAATGATTAATCCGAACCTAACCCAAAATTAATTCGAGTTAGCAGGTTGGTAGGTCAGCAGGCTGGTGGGTCCAAACTAACCCGTTAATTTTCGTATCAATTTCAGGTCGAATTTCGTATGATATCGAGTATTGCCCACAAATATTTGAAGGGATAATGATTTTGGGAAGATCTAACTACTACACAATTTGTGTCCCACATATATATATATGGCGGGGATCGGGTAAGAACAACTCTTAACGTACAAACGCTAAGAACCAATTCTGGTCGTTCCATTAAAAATTTTATATCAAACCTCGCGGTGCTGATCAGTAGTAAGTGGTTTCTGCTGATCAGTAGTAAGAGGTTTTTGCTGATCAGTAGTAAGTGGTTTCTGCTAATCAGTAGTAAGTGGTTTCTGCTGATCAGTAGCAACAAGTTTCTGCTGCTGATTCTGCTTCTTTTGATGCCAAGAAAATGCACCTACCATTTTAGAAAATACATCTAACCAAACCTCAAATTGGTTTTTGCTGATCAGTAGCGACAAGTCGACGATTTCAATTTAAAGATAAAGAATACCATTTTAGAAAATGCACCTACCAATTTAGAAAATGCATCTAACCAAACCTCAAATTGGTTTCTGTTGATCAGTAGCAAAAAGGTTGACGATTTCAATTTTAAGATAAAGAACAGTAAGGTGGTTTTGAACTGGGTTAGATCTAATTTTAAGATAAAGATGAACTGTGCTTTGAACTTTAGGATTATGAAGAGAGAGAAGGAAAGTTTAATTGATAATTTAGGAAGGATTTGAAGAAGAAGATATGCACGGAAATCGTTCTTAGCGTTCGTATACTTCGGGCCGTTCTTACCCGATCCTATTACTATATATATATATATATATATATATATATATATATATATATATAATAAAAAAGTTGTGGCCACCCAAATTTAATCCCAAACTAGTAGAGACTCGTGCGTCGCACGAGTTCGACGGCGTGTGTTCGTTGATATTTCATAGCGGGCGTAAATAGAAAAGATAATGTTTATAACGGCGGTAGTAGTCGATGTTGTTTACAAAATATGTCGAAGGTATTTATATCTATGTACACATACTGTTAGTTGTCGTTACAAAAGTGCAGTCTATGATGGTCGTTGGGAGTGTCTGCAGCTTGTTTTTCGTATCATTGGGCGATTACTCTGGGAATCGTTCGCGTTTTGTTGGGTTGAGGCTCTGCAGTTTGTCTGCAAAGTGTAAGCATATTTAGTTAGGTTTGCTGTAGTTATTGTTTATTATAAAAACCGTGTACCTGTTGTTGACGTTGATTTACGTTTACTTGTGGTGTCTGCATACGGATATTTGGCCCTGTTGTGGTGTCTGTTGCTTTCTCTTTTAAATGTATGATTGGATTGGTGGTATCGGCGGCGTCTGTGTTGTTAGAATAATAATTATTAATGGTTGTATTTAAAGTTATAGTTTTTTCAATATAATTACCTGTTGATTCGAATAAAAGTTGTCTTGCGGTTAGGGGTTTGCTAACTTTTTCTGCTGTCGGTGTGTCTGCGGCTGCCATTTTTTTCCCGGTATTTGGAGTCGTGGGAGTGTGTGGTGGTGGGGTTATATGTGCTGATTCGGTTGTTGTTGGGAGTGTGTTTGGTTGCTTTGGGGTTGGGGTAATGTCCCTGCACATATAAAAATATGTTTGTATATGAGTTTTTGAAACTTTCTATTGTCAAATTTGTTTAAAGTGTCAAATTATTATGCAAAAGAACAGAAAGATCGGTTCTTGGTATACTCACGTCAGGTAGGGGAGTGCCATGTTCTTTATGAGAGACGGATTCTTTGCGACAAATTGTTTCCATTCCTCTTCATCTATCTTTCCATCCCCTTTACTATCTGCATCAGTAAATGTTTAATCGACTATCATTTCAATAACGTCTTCCGAAAGTACCAAATCTGACTCGTGTAAGAGTGCTATTACCATCTCTCTCAACTGTTGGAAAAAAAAAACAAATTTCAAATTAACATTGTATCAAAACCGTTGCCAACCACTGGATTCATCATCAAGAACAATGAAGTAAATACAGTAAAGAAGTAAAATAAGGGGGTGTTTGGAGGAAGAATTTTTGGATGTGTTTCTACTGTTTGAAATTGGAATATTAAAATTTTCAACGCATCTGTGTAGAGTCTAAATAAAAGTTTCACAAATTTGGTTATAAGATCTGTAAATAAGTTAACTTTTTCTTTTTACCATCAGATAATCACTTTTATTTTCAATTTAGCTGATATACAAAACGATTATCCAAACACCCTCTAAGATCAATATACGTTGAAGTATACCTTGTGAATGAGGCCATCGTCGATAATGGAGCTGCTTAACTTCTTAAAAAGCTCATACAAAGCCTCAACCTCACTAACGGTGACTGCAAATTCAAGGTAACATGATATGTAACTGTTAACACAGTCTTTCTATCTAAAGATGCAAATATGATAATTTTATCCGATACACAAAAACTCACATGGGGTTTCGTTAGCTAAAAGAGCAGGATCTTCATATCCGGGAGTATGTTTCACACCCGTGGAACAAATGCAACCCATAATGCGAAAAGTTGTAGAATTTTCAAAGTATGATAAGCTCACGCCAAAGATAACTCTTTTGATCTACAAATGCAATTTTCAAGTAGAAGAAGTCAATGTCGGCCTCCCGGGGAATAAGAAAACTTGCACTGATTATATAAGACATATATAGATAAATAGATATGTCATGCATAAGCTTATGTCACTTTTATGTGACGTTTGTGTGACGTCAAATATCTATGTATGGTAATAGTTAGTACACACAGACACACACATATGATACATAGATACACATAAATATGTGACGTTTGTGTGCGAGCGCGCATAAGAGCTACCTTTCTGAGTGAAAGTTGTGCTGATTACTCAAAAATGACAACCATAGTTTCCTCAAATCTTTAATAACATATAGATAAACAGTGTGTTCTTCCAAATCCAAAGTAATCATCTTCGCTATCAAGTAGCATTCAAAATAACAAAAGTAAGGTGGCACGGGTTGGAGTGGATTAGGGTGATGAGTAAAAACAGATTCAGGTTAAAACAAACAACTAACGGGTTACTTCAACGAATTACACTATAACTATAAATTTACCTCAAAGCTAATAAATCCGCACAATGCCTCAAACTCCGTTACCGCAAGCACCATTTCCGGCTTATGATTAGCATCTTTATACACATTTGGCTTCAACATATTCAGAAACCCCGCCAACTCCTTATCAGGATGCGCCTGTATCGACAACGCTCTCGCAACCGAAAGCACCTAAATTCACACAACAATTCCACCACTAATCAAATCCAACCCTAATTCTCCAGATCACAACAAATCAACACAAAATTAAGAAATTAAAAAAACCTTAAACATAAACGGAATATCATTCCCCAATTATCAACAACAATTACAATTACATATACATATACATATACATATAGATAAAATTAGCCACACAATTTAACCTAATTAATTACCTCTTTAATTTCATTATCCACGTCATCATCATCATCAACAACTTTCCGTTTCTTCGACGGTTTAAACTCATCATCATCATCATCATCATCTTCAGACGACGACGGTCAACCGGCGACTGCGGAGTTGCCGGTGAGTTACGGTGAGCTCCATTGACGGCCTTTTCGCCGGATTACGGTGAGCTCCAGAGCAGATTATGTCTAAAAACAATCAAATATAATAAAATGAAATTGATCGATTAACTAACTCAGAAAAGCGATTGAAGATTGATTGATAAAGTTTCGATTGAGAAAGTCCTGTGGTGTAATCGTAAAAAAACGATGACAGTGTAAAGACACTCGGAGGAAGAGGAAGACAGACACGTCAGCACAAAAAAGACACGTTAGCAAAAGAAAAGCCAAACCGGGTAAAAGCCCACCCCACACAACGACCCAACCTGGCCGACGAAGGCCCAAATAAGAAGACCCAAAGCAGTATTTTTTTTATAATATTGTACACGGAAAACGAAAAAAAATGACATTTAAATAGAGAGTATAATTTAATCCCATGATCTGGAACAATTTTTTGACATAAGACCAGTCGCAGCCGAGCATCGAGACGGCGTTTAGGGCCGCCGGAAACGCCGTTCACGGCTGGCTCAACGCCGTTGTTCCGGCGTTCCGGCGGCGGCGTTATCCGAGCAACGCGGCGTTTTTTGGTTTTTTTTTTTTTTTTTTTTGTTTAATCCCTAAATCAGTATTTAATAAAAAAAAAAAAAATTTCTTTCTTTCTTCCTTATACATACATATACATATATATAAATATGTATATATAAAGAAAATAAGGGACAATTGTTTTGATGAAAGAAGAGAGATTGAAATTAGGATTTTCTCAAAGAGTTGAGTTTGGGTTTTTTTTGAAGTTTGAGAGAGAGATAAAGTGAACACAGATTATGGACGGTTAGATTTAAAACCAAACACTTTACCCTATTTTTCCACTTCCTTTTTTCTTTTCTTTATGTATTGTTTTTTTTTTTTATGGAAATAGTTTTTTTTTAGTTTTTTTTTATTATTAATGTATTTTTAATATTTTGAATATATTAAAAATAATATGAGAAAAAGAAAGAAAATGAAAAATAAAAGAGGTGGTGGGTCCCAGTTTTTGGTGTTATGAATGGGGGTGTTTAGTGGTGTTATGTTAAGTTGGTGTTATGGTGACGTGGCAACGAAAAATGGTGTTATTGGTGTTACGGATGGGAGTGGTCTAAGAATGGAGAGTCTAGACAGTACTTGGAAAAGTGTTTTGTATAATTTGAATAAAATAATTTCTTTTTTAACTTTTATATTTGCATTATACATGTTATCTTTTATTTTTCGACACTATTAGAAATAAGATGTCTATAGCTATCTCTTTGTTTCGATAGATATTTTTGTTTTCTTTTTGCATTACTTTTTATTTCTTTTCATATTTGTTTTACCTTCTTTTTTAAATTCCGCTATTAAATAAAGTACTTTTGTTTTTCGACAATTGTCAATTTTGGGTTTTAACTTTTCTCTCTTTGGGTTAAGTTATTTGGTGAACATGTCGACCTGTTCTACAGGATACACAAAAAGAATTTTCGTAACTGAACTCTTTTTTATATGTTATCCAATCATCCCAAATTACCTAATGCATCTTTTAGTCTACAGTAGCGATTTTTAAGTATCATATCAACAAACACCTAGCTTGCTTAGCATAAAATCTTATGACTTGTTGTGCATAGGATTAAACATATGTTATCACCTACAATGGAATTGGTAACACAAACGGTTGTTTATTAACCTACTCATTAAAACGAGTTATTTGTTGATATTCTGGATAAATATATAAGAAAGAGTACCTGCACAAAAATCTCCTCACTCGTTCCTGACCCTAGCAGCTTTGCACAGGTCCGTAAAAGAAAAATGGTAACAAGGTGCATGAAGGCTGTTCAAATATAAGAGACCAACAACTAACCAGGAATTCAAGCCATACAAACAAAATATTTGTTTCGCTATTCTGGTAGAAAACAATTTCAATTAAAGAAAGTACCAACCATAACTTTGAAATATATATTAGTGTATGGTATAGGCGGTAGGTGATACAAAAATTGCGAAATTAGGCCGGATAGTAAGAAAAGTACCCAAATAATGTAATCACATATCAGCATCCTAAATTAAATAAGCACCAAACAAACTGTAACCACTTTGATTTCATTGACATAAATCGAACAGGAACAAGAAGATAAAAAAAATGAAAAAATGAAAAATAAAAGGGAATACCGGAGAGAGGGTAACGTCAAGTGGAGGAGGAGGAGAGATAGTAGGGAGGTTGGATTCAAGAAGATGAAGATAAGATTGCCATGGAATTTGACACGTATTTTACCTCGTGCTCTGTTTCAATCTCCCTTACACACATGTGACACCAGGGGTGATAATTTTATTGATGTGCTTGCAAAACCGCGGCCAATCCCACCGCGTGATACTTAACCATCCAAAAGCAGTAAATTATTTTATTAAAAAAATTTCATAAATGTAAGATAGTTGATTGGACAGCTGGTATGTGTTTGTGATTATCGGAGATCTGGTAAGTGTGCATGCTGCATAGAAAAGATGGCTTCATGAAAATGTGATTACTACACACCACAACCAAGCGGGTGTGAACGCCTAAGTGTTTAAGCCTCATAGTGGTACATGAACGTATATAGAATTCATTTTTCACTGAAAAGATGGCTTCATGAACAAGGATTTGCCAAATATATCAAAAACAAAATCATTCTTTCAAGCTTAGCCTTGCATTCTGCACTTTAACAGAAAGCTTAAGTTTCTGCTCCTCCATATCTCTCAAAACTGCAAGCAGATTTGCACGGTACACTTCACATTGCTGATTTGTATTGTGTAACTCAGTCGTCAACTCGCGAATTTTCTTTTCCTTTTCACCCTGAAAGAACATATAAATCCCCATCTCAGCCAAACAGAGAATATAAATCACAAGCTTAAACATGAGGAAAGAACACTAGCGGGTAGCAATTACCTTAGACTGATATGACGTTTGTTGACTTCCTTTATCCAGAGCAGTCTCTTGATTTCCACCATTTAGTATGACACTGTGGTGGTTCACTCGTTTCTTTGATGCATCAACTTTATTTGCAGCCACTTGCAGAGCATCAAGTGCTGTATGGTAGATATGTACAGACTTTGCTCCTTCTTCCACAAATTTTAAGGCCTCGTGTCTTAAATTATTATAGCGTACGTTCAAAGAGTCTTGAGAGTTGTTGTTGCTGCTCGTTAGTAATAGTTCTGGAACATATTCTTCACCAGCTCTCTTGGCATCCCTAGTCCATCTCTTTAATATATATTGAGATGGAAGTGTAAGAACATTTTGAGCTCTAAAAACTGATAATGCATGCCGACATATAATTCCTGAAAACTCAAACATATGGCAGCTACAAATAGCTTTCATTTCAAGTGAATTGAACCTGACGAGATGTGCTTTCCTCTTCTTCTCCTGCTGTTCATCATCACCAAATTTGGCCACCCGATATGTTGTTGTGACACAACTATCTTCTTCATCATCATCAAGTTTTGTTGCTTGATGTGCAAGGGTCTCCACTAGCTCCTCTTGAAACTTTAAAAATGCTCTTGTCGTATACAGATTGGCAGCTTGTTTTTCCATTGGAGAAGGCGTTTTTAGAACAGGTGTAGTAGTAGCAGTCTCAAAATCTGCCTTGAGTTCCATCTCCTGCCAACTTGTTAACGCACTCTCAATTTGTTTAACTAGTGACTGTATCGATGTTGTTGAATTCACCAAACCATTGAAGAACATATCTTCATCTTCTTGTTCTTGTTCTTGTTGAGGAAGTAGTAGTTGTCCAAAAAATGTTTGTTTCATGTAAGCAGGAACCCATTGATGACGTGCGTTGTAGATTGAATGAAGCCATTCATTATCCATAAGGGAATATCTGTGAAGAAGAGTTTGCCAACAAGACTCAAACTCGTGGACCGTCTCTGTGTCATGAATACACTTGCGAAACTCGTTATGAAATGTTTGCGGTGTTTGAGGCAGTTTTTCAATGGTTTGTCTAAAAATAGCCCATATGCAGAAACGATGACGGGTTTGAGGGAAAACCTGTTGGACAGCCATCTGAATATGATGATCAGGTTGGGTTGTAATGGAGACAGGGTAGTTTCCAGACATAGCATGGAGAAAGTTTTGAAGTAGCCAGACGTATGATTCTGTTGAAGGGGAATGAAGCAATCCACAACCAAATAAAAGAGGTTGAGCGTGATGATTGATACCGGTGATAGTGACTAATGGTAGGGAATAGTGAGGTGGAGCTATGTGTAATCTAACGGTATCACCAAAATAATTATAATTCATCCTGAAACATGGATCAACCCAAAAGATATTATTATCATTGGATTCTTGGATTGAGTAAAAGAAGGTGGGATTGTGAGCTCTCATTTGTTTGAGATAATCAACAAGATGACCAACAGCAGCAGGCGGCGCAGGCTCACCCATGATAATGTCCCTAGAATAAAATTGATTAAAACAAAGTTGAATAAATGCTATGACTTTGATCTTTACTATTATCATTAGTATAACCAATTTAACATATACCTTTAAAGATTATTATATATTTAAGTTTTAGACATGATGATGCACAAACATAATGTGACCATTGATGGATACTAAAAACATATAACTCGAGGAAATAAGTTGAAAAACAAAACCTACCCATCGATGATGTTTTCAACCACAATGATACTAGAGTGCGTATTCAACATTATTTCAAATCCATTTACATTGTTTATGTGTCTAGTGTACAAAAAGAAGGGATAAATATGCAGCTAATAAATAAAAATAAGAATCATAGAGGTAGACATTTTATCAAACACTTGATGCTCAAACAAAAGTATGTGGGTTCTTGAGAAACAGAAAAAACCTATTTTAAGAAATAAAACCATAAAATACATGATTCAAATTAATTAAACAAATTCAAAATCATAAACACACATATAGATATATACCTGAAGAATGGAATTTGTTTTGTTGATGGATTGAATACCGAATGATTGACTTAGATACAACACCGGAACTGATACTAAACTTTTTCAAACAAAAAAAAAAATCAACAACACATTATTACGAAATTATCGGATTATTACAAATTGTTTTCTTTCATTGATATCGGACGACCAACGTTTTCCTAAATTTAACTTCCGTTCAATAGATTACGACCAGCCTGCTTCGGTTTTTACATAAAATCCAAACCCAATCAAAATTTCGGATTTTTAAGAGGTTTTTATGCAAAAGTACACAAATATCGTACCCGTATTGATATCAAACCGGTACCGATACTAATCGAATATAAGTGGTATGGTACTTGGTATCATATTTTTTAAAAGTTTGGTATTCGGTACAAATGATAACGGTATTTTTCCCGTTTTTTGTGTTATTTTGTATGATATCGTATCGGCTTGTATCGAACCGGTTTATTTTGGTATGATATTCAGTACTAAAACAATGACTAAAATAAAACCAGTAAGGTACTGGTTCGGTACGAGACTGATACCACGCTACCCTTAGATTTTACATTGTTTTGGTATTTTGGTTTTTTGGTTCAAATTCAATTCAATTATGTTTTTAATTGGTTTTTTCTATTTCAACTTAATGAGCAATATCTATTTGTTTTTGTATTAATAAATCAAAAACCGAACCGTCAGTTTTTATTTTGGTTCGATTTTTTGGTTCGGGCTTTTCAGTTTTTTTGGTTACGATTCAATTTTTCTGCTCACTCCTACAATAAATAAATGTTAGAGGTTATAAATATCAAATAATTTATTTTAGAAAGTAAAATATTACAAACGCATAATATATATTTCCCACAATTGTCATCAAAATGGAATTTTCCAGTAAATAGGACACTCACGTAACGCTAAGCATTATATATATACTTGTTTGAGCAAAGATCAACGGGCTTAGTAACTTGGTTTAGGGTGATCACTCTCTTGATCTCCTGCTCAAGCAGTGCAAACCTACAGACTCTTAACGAGTCTAAGGTGGTCAAGAGATTGATCGGAAAAGATAATCGGAATGTAATTACGGCAGTGAGTAAGTATTTTGGTGAGTATGTGAGTGGAGAAGATGATGAAGCCGCCATACAAACCTAGAATGTGAGGTATTTATACCTAACACTCCCAGGTATAAACAAAAAAGTCATGATTTTATCTCAATAGCATTGTAAAAAAATTACACAAAACCTAAAATATGCATATTGAAAACTACGGACATACAAATATACAATGTTTTTATACATATTCATATATTGAATATTTTGATTTTAGTACACATACTAGTGTATTGACCAACCTGATTTCTTACACATGATAATAAATTACTTCTATCATTCAAACACATAATATCATAAGAATATATACACGCATTACACACATAGTTGTCATTCTTATATATATTTAGGGTAAAAAAGTTTAAAAATTATGTTAATAAGGCAAATGGTTCGGTTCGGGTCTCTGAACCAAATCGAAAAATTCAGTTTTTCAAAAATTATAATTCAAAATGTCGGTTTTTAGTATTTGTTCGATTTTTTTGGCTTGGTTTTTCTTTTTTCTTTTAAGTTTATTAGTTTTTGGAATGGTTTTTGTTCTCCCCATTTGTGTGATAAGAGAAATTTATATAATAGTTAATAGTTATAAAAGCCGAAATTTAAGTTTTACGTTCTATTTATATTTCATCTATTTCTCACTATTATATTAATATCATTAACGTTTTTCTTCAAGGAATAATATTATTCAAAATTAATGACTCTAGCATTATCTGAGTCATAAATAAACAACCAGAAATTGTTTAATTAAATAGAACTTGGATATATTACAAATCGACATATTGACGTGAAGGATAACAAAGTTTCATTCATTAATCATCACACTAATATATAAAGAGAATATTCGTGATAATCGATATCCTTTGGAAGACGTTAATTAACTTTAGTTATTGATAAGAAATAACTACTATGTCGGTGTATTTGTTCGTGTTTTTATCAAAAAATGATACACAAATGATAATATGACATCATTATTATAATAAACTAGCAGGATATCCGCGCGTTGCAGCAACGACTAATAGTTAATTAAAATATATGTAACTTGATTTTTTTCGGCAATCGTTTTTTATGACGATAAATTTACGGATGATAATGACTTTTGGCTATCAGAATTATAACTTAGATTAATGCAAAGATAAAGTGTGTCAAATGGTTCACAACTTTTTTAAAATGGTATTAAAATCGAGTATCATACATTTGTTGATACTAAAAAAATAAACATATATTAAATCTATAAGAAAACATAAATTGCGGTAGTCAACAACTCTACACATGTAGACTTTATCCGTTCTATTGAAGAGGTTCCCCTTGAGGTAGGGCGTACATAAGAGCAGAACCTAGATAGTGTATAACTTCTCGATACACTACGTTTGAGGTGTACACTCTATCTCGATCAAAAATTTTGGCACCCTTTACTAAAACCTTTTTAGTGAAATCTCTCTAGAAAATGCCACGTAAAGTCGTCCATGGGAGAATACGGATTCAGGTAGATACACACCGACGTTTGAAATTGTCTATCCTTGAGCCTTGTTAATTATCATAGCAAAGTTAAGACGGACATAAAATGTTTCCTTTTCATCTTGAACGGAAACATGTCACTTTAAGAAGGGCCAATGGAATTATGGGAACAAATACTTTTTTTCTCGTAAACCAAGTCTTGATCTCTTTTCTATTTCTTGGCAATGCGATCAACCGTGTCATCCTCGATGATTATTGGATCATTGATGGTGTTGACAATAGATTTCATTGTAAAAAAAAAAAAAAAAAAAAATTACATGTTAAAAGTTTGTTTATATAGCATACAATTTGAAAAGAAATTTTAAAATACTTTTACATTATAAAGAATATAATATTTTATTACTATTAATTCTAGTAAATATTTTGGGCTAATAAAATAAAATCTTTAATATATAATAAAAGAGAGGCCTTAAATGCCACATGACGAAGTAAGGACCCTTAAATGGGTTAACTTATTTGATTTCAACCGTTAGATCAAATTGATGATGTCATCAAACACTATTTTCATTTTAGTTGTCCCACATCGCTTCAGGTATGAAACTTTTTCATACTTCTAGCCTATATATATCATATGCCTTTAGTTTTTCCTACTTTGTCCCACATCGTTTCATGTATGAAACTCTTTCAGACTTCTAGCTTATATATATCATATGCCTTTGGATTAAAATATAGTTCGACGGTAATTTTCGGATCAATCGGGTCAAACCCGACAAACTGGAACTATTCTATCCGAAACCCGACCCTATTTATGAATCGGGTGTTGTCTTAAATGCCACATGGCGAAGTAAGGACCCTTAGATGGGTTAACTTATTTGATTTCAACCGTTAGATCAAATTGATGATGTCATCAAACACTATTTTCATTTTACACCCTTTTACAAAACATAATTACATTATCTCTTTAATTCCAATCTCTACTTAAATAAAAACAAAATTCCAATTTACTTAAAAAAATTTCTCTCAATTTGAACTATGATTTACATTATTTTTATTTAAAATCTCCTAATAAAAAATATTAAAACATGTGTATAAACGTAAAAGTGTTTATGTTATTATAACTATAAACAACATGTGTATAAACGTAAAGGTATATATATGTTATTATACGTATAACATTGTCTTTTTATAATAACCTAAAATCTACATAAACATAAAGTTTACAATTCAATTTTTATTTTTTTCCGCGCTATCGCGGGACAATAATCTAGTATTAGTAATAAAAGAGGAACGAAATTATGAACCGTAAGTATATCTCTTTTACAAATATGTAAAGAAATAATATGCAAGTTGTATTCTTTTCTTTTTTTCTTTTTTCTTTCTTCCCCTTTAATTATATTAAAAAGAATTAATATTTCTCTTACAAATATGTAAAGAAATATATGCAAGTTACAATCTTTTTTCTTTCTTTTTTTCCCCTTAATTATATTAAATAGAAAATTAAGAATGAAGATGGTGGCTAACCGTGGAGATAAGGAATAACGACATCAAGGAATGAAATCATGAACCCTCACCATAAAGTTTTCTTCTTCTTAAATATGGTTCCATATGTTATTTAGATTAAATATTATATGAAAACTATATTAGTTTATATGATATATATATGGTAGCGTGTTCAAATGTTATAAATTAATTTCTAATTTAAATTAATATAATATGGAAACCACATTAAACAAAATTAATAGAAATGATAAAGGACATTTAAATAATTTCCTTTTTAAAATTCAACTTTAAGAAATTAGGTATTAAATGTTCTATAGATAGTTAGATAAACCAACGCCTCACTCAATCATCTACAACACGTTATGATAAAATAACGAGTTGATTGATACACACCTGTATTATGTACACAACCCTCCCACATCAATATGGACAAAAATTATCTTTGCAAAGATATTTTATCTCTTCTTGATATAATTCTGTGAAGCTAATTAATTTTATTATCTTTTACAACTTATTTTTGAAAGAAAACACATTCAAAATTTTGAAAAGTGATTCTCGTTATCAATAAAATTGTAAGGCTTTGGCCTTTTGTTAAAAAAAAAAAAAAAAACACATTCAAAAAGTATTTAAGAACATTTACATAAATATATTTGAAACAATTAAATAAAAAGAATATTGAATGAAAGAATTCCTACAAAAACAAATATAACTCAAGAAGAATAAGTATTATATTGAAGTATGTAATTGAAGAGGCTTAGGTTGTGGCATGGTTCTTCTCTTCCACAAATTAATTTCTTTTTTTGGGTCTTTGTTTATTCCTGCAACCCTAATGAATTTATCATCAAACCCTAATGAATTCCTTATAACCACTGGTGCTGAAGACGGAACCATAACACGTTCGTCGTCCAAAACTTCTTTTGTCCAATCAATACTCGAAAACTTATCTCGTCCACTTGAAAACCTTTTCATGTTGCTCAAAGTTTGGACTTTTTCAATATACAAGGGAGCCTTGTTGAATTTGTTTTCAGGCTTTTTTCGAATGTTCCCAGGAGTAACCACACTAAATATTTTCTTAAACCCTAATATTTTCTTGTTCTTACTTTCAGATTTCGTTGCTTTTTGATGATCATCTTCTGTGTTATGTGTCTTGGCCGTTACAAGACGTAAAAGTTTATCAGTGTTAGGTTTATTACCCAAACGTTGTTGTAGTTTATCTTTTTGGTATTTACACTTGACTTGGCCCATGCATGAGACTCTTGGAGACGTAGGTTCATAGACAAGGGTGTAATCCGACTTGTTCTTGATTTTCCCAGGCAGAATCATGGAAACCAAGGTACCGGAGAAACCAATTCCGAGATTGGATTTATGGGCTTTATCCGATGATCTCTTGTCTTTTGATGCCGGACTGTAAATCGGAGGGTTTTGAAACGAAACCGATGATGTTGCTCTTGGTAGAAATTTCAAGATTGTGTTCTTTGACTTTGTTGATGCCTTCTGTTGATCCATTTGTAAATGTCAAATCTAAAAATGAAGATTTAGGAAACATGTTTTTATAGAGTGTTCCAAGGAAAGAGAGTCATCAACTACGGCGAGTTGAAATATTGAATATAGTCAATAGTAAAATTAAGACCAATTTGGCCTAATTTGACTCGTTTTGAGTATATATTACTCTTCCATATTAATTTTGTAAGGATCATATGGAAATGTGCAAATTATTATATTTTAATGTTTTGGAATTTTGCATTTTAGTCCCTAGACTTTAAGGACTTAGTGGTTTTCCCCCCTAAACTTTAAAGACTTAGCGGTTTCCCCCCCTCAACTTTAAAAACTTTAACGCTTTTTCACCCTCAACTTTAAAAAATATAACGCTTTTTCACCCTAAACTTTAAACGACTTTTAGCTTTTCGTGTCTGCACTTTATATGTTGTTGCGTTTTTCCCCCCTCGGCTTTAAATAATACTTTTACGCTTTCTACCCCTCGGAATTTTTTTTGGATTCAACTAATACGAACATCTACTCAGATTAATAATAAATAACGGCATCGTTTTAGCAAATAGCTACATTTATACTTCGATAAAAAAGTAAAAAAACAAAAACTCGAGTCGTTTTATCCGGAGTAGGATAAACGACATCCTCTCCTCTTCTCGCTTCGATCAATGACTTGATCCGGACCTGATGGGATGGAAGGTCGTAAAAGTATTATTTAAAGTAAAAAAAAAGTTACGATAAGTGAGAAATAAAAAAGACGTGGAAGCCCAACAATAATAAGCCCAAAAAAACCCAAAAAAACACCCTCATCCCATACCCGGGCACGAACCATGGCCTCATCTTGCATGCGACGGAATAAGCCCAATGATGAACACAAGGTGAAGAGCGAATACAAAGCGAAGAACGAACACTGCCTAACACTAATGCCGAAATTGACAAACCCGTGCAACGCACGGGATCCTTCTAGTTATTTGATTAATAAGAGATCCCATGTTTAAGTAATACCATTCATAAATTAATAAATTATTAGTAGAAAGCCCGCGCTATGCGGCGAAGACATGAAGTTAAGTTCGAGAAAGAATATTTGTTGATCAGTCAACGGCTAAGGAAATGAAATTGAAGTTTGATACATTTGCTCTTTTTGTTGTTGTTTACTGCAATTTAATATGGTGTAATATAAGGTTGGTGTACTAATATTGCATTGCTTAATAAACATGTTGAAAACCGTTAACAAACCAACATTGAATTGCTTCAAAACCTAACATCCATACAAGCATTTTCAACTAAATACAATATTATTCTAAATTCAAACAACTTCACCATACTAAAAAAAACTAAAACAAATACAAAGAACATCCAACTAAATAGAAGATATTGCTTCAATCTTCTAACTTCAAACTGGCTCTGTCTTAGTTGTTCTTCAAGATTGTTCTTCGACCTCAACAAGCCATGTATAATATTTGTAGCACGTCGACATATAACTGGATGATACCAATAAATGAATTCACAGTCTTAACCATGTAAATTAGGGCAAAAAATTAGGTCAAGAAATTGAGTAACAATATTAATTAGGGATAAGAAAATCACCTGAATAGGGCATGAATATAAACGTTTTTCTGGATTTATGGATGTCCAATATGTGCGAATAATTGTTTGTCTCTCACAACCACATTGTTGGGCCAAGAAAATGTATGGATGAAGTTATGGATTCTTCTGTGCGTTTTGAATAAAGATGATTTCAGTTCGTGGAGGGTCCGAACTGAAATCATCAAGAATAATCCGAAATGAAGTTTTCAGTTCGGAGAACAAGTTAGTTCAGATACTCTGAACTAAATGAAGTTCCTCCGAACTAAAAACAAACCAAGGAGTAAGTTAAGTCAACATAAGTCAGCACTGAAGAAATCAATTCGGAAGATGAAGACTTTAGTTCAGAACTGAAGTGAACTCCCCGAAGTGAAATTAGATGTTGACAATGTTGTAATAATTTAATTCGTAGTGTGTCTGTTAGTTAGATTTTGTCTACAAAATAGTGTGATAGGTAGTTCGAGTTTGTTGTCTTTGAATCCGGAACACTCTCAAAGAGGTTCCGTGAGCTTGAATGTCGTTGTAACAAGCTCGGTTCCAAAACCTGTCACCACTATCAATGAAATCTATCAAAACAGTTACACTCAAATGTTTGCTCTAATCAATTTCACAAATTCAAACTTCAATACATTTCCTTCAATTTTGATCCCAAGACACATGTCATGATATTCCGCATCATGACCTCTTGTTGTTTCAATTCGATTCTCTTTTAAGAGAATACAAGGACCTGTCACACATAACACCATTATGAATAATTGCTTCGTCGACCAAATAAAGGGGGGATATTTTTTGTTGGTGTTGAATAAAGTGAGTAAGATTGGTATTTATAAAAAAGAGAGAATGTCACAAATCGTCCTTGTTGTTAGGCTGTTTTTCACGTATCGTCCTTTTCGAGAAAAGTTAGCACCATCTATCCTTTTGTTTTTTAAATTTATCATTGGTTATCCTTCCGTCCATTTCCGTTTAAATTTAGCCGTTAAGTTACCTCACATGATAAACATGTGAGGGTAAATGAGTCATTTACCTGTCATCCTTATTTTGTTCTTGTTTTGCCCTAATTTTTAATTAACCTCTCACTTCTTTCTCCCCTTTTTCTTCACCGCCGGCCAACCCCTCTTCATCGTGCTTCCCTGTCAATCACCGGATTTTACAGAGGAGAATGGGCTGCTGAGATTAGAGACCCGCGGCTGCAGCTCGAGCTTATGATACAACCGCTATTGAATTCAGGGGACCGCGAGCCAAGCTTAATTTCTCTTTTTCGGATTATACAACATCTACATTGCCTGAAAATAATCAGCAACCGCCACCCAAAGAATTTCAAAATTTATCAAGAAAGAAACTGGAAAGTAGTAATAAAAGGAAAATCGATACGAAAGCGCCCGTGGTTATGGAAAATGAATATTTGGAAGGAATTGGAGAAGAAGATATACAAGAATGGATGATGATGATGGATTTTAATGCCGATTCTTCTGATTCAACTCTTAGTGGGACTGTTTATAGTGTTTAATTTTCTATAATTGTAATTTAAGTTGGTAGAATTGTGAAGAATTTAAGTTGGAAAAATATGGGGAAAAGGATGGGAAAATGGGGAAGAATTATGAGATGGAAGGATTATGAGTTGAAAGAATTATGAGGTGGAAAAATATGGGGAAAAGGATTGGAAAAATGAAAGTTGCAGGTGGAGGTGAGAAGAGTCTTGTAGGGTTTTTTTTTTTTATGATAACACATAAATTACTCATTTACCCTCATGTGCCAGGCACATGGGGCCACTTAACGGCTAAATTTAAACGGAAATGGACGGAAGGATAACCAATGATAAATTTAAAAAACAAAAGGATAGATGGTGCTAACTTTTCTCGAAAAGGACGATACGTGAAAAATAGCCTAACCACAAGGACGATTTGTGACATTCTCTCTATAAAAAAATTAAAGTGGGAAAAATTTAAAATTTTAAAGAATTTCATAAATTTCGAAATTTTTTAAAAATATTCAAAAAGTTTGAAATTTTCAAATAGTTTGAAAATATGTAAACCAAATAAATTTATGTGTCCTATTTTTATTACAAATCCTAGTTTATAAACTTTAATAATTTGTTTTAAACGTTACCCTACACTTAAATTATGTAAGTTTTCTATTATTTTAAGAAAAAGAAAAAAATCAACTTTAAAAACAGAAACAACGTGGTATTCAATATATGTGTATTGAGTACTATTAAAGTCACAATCTCTTTGATTCATTCGGTTAAGCTGCTACCGATTAGGTTGTGTAGACGTTGGTCTTTGTTTGGTTAGTGTGTTCGTACATCGTTTTTTTCATTTTGACTTAGTTCGTTCCTTTATTCCTTTGCTTTTGTTTTATGATTTGAAAAAAGTGTTAATGCCCTCAACTTGCAAAAGAAATAAAAATATTGGCTTTTTTCTCGTTTTTCCAATTAAATTTGTGCAATTGTATAAATACGAAAGCCTCGACTTTTGGGGTTTCATCACGATTTGAACATGTGAAATACTTTTTGTTACATATTGGAAATTTTTGAATCTACCATCCAAACAACTTTGTCTTTTAAGTTTGTCCATTTTTTCCTCTTATGCCAATTGCTTTTATTTATTTTATTATTTATACATTTTGATTTAGAGAGATTGTTCGTCCATATCTTATTCTTGGTTTCGTACGTGTTTTTAATATTGTACCCATCATTTTTAGTTCATATATATGTAGTTATGAATACGAATATTAAAATTTGTCTTTAAATAATCAGCACTCTTGAAATGGTCAATGATCTTTGACCCAACAATACCTTGAGAACGTCAATACCTTGAACCCAACAAAATTCTTGAACCCAATAATATTCTTGAAACCACCCAAAAATCTCAAAACCAACATCAACTTTTAAACCACACAATTCCAAAAAGCATCAAAGACACAAACGGGTTAAAGAAACAAATTTGAAATCTGAAGTTTCAAAATTAATGATATAATCAAAGCTACAATATAAGTAGTCATAACGAACAATAAACAGATCCACTTTCAAGTCAAATATTTGAAAAATGTTTAAAATTAAACAAATCAATGAGCAAACTAATGACGATTACCAAACAAGATTAACCATCGAAAACCATTAGAAAATAGGATTTAACAATACTCACCATCGAAATGCAACAAATTTACCGTGGAAACTTGTAAATTTAACTGATGAAAAACATGAAATTTTTTATAATAATAAAGTGAGTAATATTGTATTTATAAAAATATTAAAACGTTAAAAATTCAAAAAATTCAAAAATTTCGAAATATTTGGAAAATATTCAAAAAGTTTGAAATTTTCATCTTTTGAATATTTTCAAAAAGAAATTTTTGAAATTGTTTTTAATTTTTACCACTTTAATATTTTTTTAAATACAAATTACTCACTTTATTCAAATAAAAGTTTTAAAACTTATCATTTTTATAAATACAATATTACTCATTTTCATCAAACTTTTTGAATATTTTTAAAAAAATTTGAAATTTTTGTTCAAATAAATTTTAAAAAAAGATTATTTTAGGTTAAAAATTAAATATAATTAAAAAAATAAAAAAATTCATGTTTTTCATCGGTCAAATTTACAAGTTTTTATAAATTATATTTGTTTTGAACATCATTTGAAACTAATCTCTATTATATTATAATACACAATAACATCCTATATTAAGTTCTATAAAAGATCTAACGTACAATTAACAAAACGTCATAATAAATTTGGCGTTTGACTCAGAATCGTTAAAAATGGCTGCTACAATGCAGTTGCATTTAATTGATGTCATCAAACACTTGCCAAGCCGTTATAAATTGCCTCATAATGCTATCATCATTGCCTCACAGATTTTAATTAACTTAATTCAATCACCGACTTCATATTTTTTAATATAATCATTAGCCTCATAATGCCATCAATTCATCGGCATAAATGCCTCGTAATAAGCCCCTTAATTCAATCACCAACTATTAAGAGATTGTTTTTAAGTAATACAAGTTATATAGCACACAATACAACACATAAAACACAAGATACAATACTTAAAGTGAAATATACAATACACAATGCACCACCAAACACACTACACACAAACAAAACTCTCAAAACACACACATAACGCTATCAATTCATCGGCATAAATGCCTCGTAATAATAAGCCATATGCAGCATAACAAACCGAGCCACAAGATATCTAAACGAAGCCACAAAACAAACCGAGCCTCAAACAGATACCAAAGCAGCCATATGCACATATCTAATCGAAACCACAAAACAAACCGAGCCACAAACTGATTTTAAATAACTTAATTCATCACCGGCCTCATATTTTTAATATAATCATTGGCCTCATAATGCTATCAATTCATCGGCATAAATGCCTTGTAATAATAAGCCCCTTATAGGCAATAATAAACCAAAATAAAAGTAAACATACCGAGGCACGATCAAAACAGCCCATATATCTAAACGAAGCCACAAAACAAACCGAGCCACAAACAGATCCGGGCAAAGAGCCACAAACAGATCCAACAACAACCATATGCAGCATATCTAACAATCCTCAAGAACAGCTCCACCATGAAAAATTAAAATTAAAACAACAAATGATTAATCTGAAAGAAAGAAAAGAGAGAAAGGGTAAGAGTTTAAGAGAGATCCACCAAAGAAAGGGACCGACGGCTCAAGATCCAAACCCTCAAAGAGGGGGTTTAACGACGGCTAAGGTTCCGGCAGCGGCGGCGGTGATAGGGTTCCGGCAGTTTTGAGTTATGTATGTTGTGTGTGAGTTTTGAGAGAGAGTTTTGAGACTTTTGTTTGTGTTATGTGTGTGTTTTGATAGTTTTGTTTGTGTGTTGTGTTTGGTGGTACATTGTGTTGTATATTTTGTTTTAAGTATTGTATCTTGTGTTTTATGTGTTGTATTGTGTGTTATATAACTTGTATTACTTAAAAAAAATCTCTTAAAAATCTCTTAAAAGCCATATGCATTATAATGTAGTAGAGATAGAGATATATTTTTAAATTATAAACTATAGTTAATAAGACAAACATAGCATAACGATACGATGTGGATGATTTGCCCCCTTATCTATAGGCTAATCACTCACTTTTAACTAAAACTAGTATGGTGTAAAGCCGGACTACCACACGAAGTCCGTCAACCTACGTTAACATAATACGAAGCCTAGCCCTTTGCTATATCTGACCGACCTTATTCAGTTGTCATCATAACAAGTGCCACCCAATAAAGGGAACGAGTGTGTGTCCATATTCTACGAATTTCATTCTCTCCCAATCACCCTTAACTTCTTGTCTATAACAGAAGTAATGACATTGGATGGATCGAGAACTAGAAAACATAACCTGTATTAGTTTTCCCTTCCACCACACATACCAAACTAGAAAATTACGTTATGCTGGTTAGACCATTTGAACCAACGTTATGTACATCTTCTATTACCTATTTAGTCAGAAAATCTGACTTACAATAGTCAAATAAACATGGACAAACTTGAAACGTACCACAACCACCTCCATCTAAACCGGAATGCACAAACTTCTAATGATAAAGATACAAGACAGAAAGACTGCCCAATTTTAACTTTCCTACAAAATTTGAGGCATTTCACACGAGGATAAATCAACTCTTTGCTGTCCAAAAATTCAGATTTCTAATAAGAAAAAAAGAGAGTCCGGAAATGAAAAATGTAGGTCAGGGTTATGGAATAAATTGCCTAGATCAAATTAACCATTTGACTCAACAGGGTATGTGTTTGCAGCATAATCCTCAGCTCGTAGTCCTAATTATTTTAGACGTGTCAAAGTTGAGTATGTGACATGTCGGTTTTGGTTCAACAATTGGTCTTGCTACATTAATGTTATATAGTTTAAAGGTGTCATGATTATTGGTTGTATCATGAAAACATGAATGAATTGTAGATGGTTTCTGAATTAAGAGGGTAGCTCATTAAACTTAATATGTCGTATGGGTACAAGACAAGCGAACCCTGACTTAAAAGTTTTATATATGTACCCAATTACGACATATAAACGCTAGGTAACCAATAAGTTACTATCTATAACTCTAATACTTCAATATACAGTAGATATCAAGACACACGAAATATCTTTGAGATCTTCAAAACTTCAGCAAGTAAAATATTTTTTCTGATTTTTCGTCCACCAATCATACAGAAGAATCTGCAAAGCTCTTCAATCTAGTCATCTGCATATCAATAAATAATACTCAAGATACTTTCTTCCTAGAAGGAAAAGAAGTAGGATGTCTTAACAGACCACACGTATTGATAAACACTCATAGAGTTGATGGTATTAATCTGCATATTGACAAAATGACTTGTAGAGCAGCTGGGGAAGTCACTAACTCGTTGGGACATCCCAAATTAGTATTGTGGACAATTATTTTTTGACGGATGGAGTACATTTTTAGGGAGAGTGGTGTTTGTTGTTTGGACAGTTTCAGAACCTAGAATTGCATTGTGCTCTTCGCTCTTTCTTTTTCAACAAAGAAGTGGGTGAACAACTGATAAAGGAGTCACCAATAGTGGGTTAACTGGAGAACTGAGATAGACATACCAATTTGTCTTTGTTGCTGTTTGGAGATTTGTTTCTCGGTGCTTGTATATCCTAATAGTATGTTGTTTGAAAGAGTTTGACAGATGCGGTAAAAAATATATTTAGGTCGGTGAAAACTAAATTCTATGAGGTTCCCTATACTTGCTTATGTTACTAGGATTGTTTTGGCAATTTAGTAGATTATTGACCTAAAGACAGAATTGTTAAAAAGGACTTTCTTGATTCCTGTGTATTCTGTAAAGAATAGCTGGAGTCAAGGGATCACTTGTTTTTTACATGTGATTACACATAATATGTTCGGGATTATGTGAAAATGTTAGTCCTATTGAAAAAGTGCACAGAGGAGTGGGATACAATTATAAATGCTATTGTAAGCAAGGAACATATATGGAGTATTTTACAAAGAATTATGTGGACTGCTAGTGTATATTATGTATGGAGGGAAAGAAATAAGCGAATTTTCAGAAGATAAGGTGTAAAGGAGAGGAAGTAGTAAAACAGATTGTAACTATGGTAAAACAGACTTCGGCAAGTTTGGTTATTGGGAATTCTGTGGTAAAACTGAAACATCGGTGGGAAGATTAAAAAAAATTGGTTCATTCTATATCATATTATATACTCATATTATTATCGTATGTTAATCACATATTAGCTAAATGTTCTAACAAGAGGATACCAGCACACTAAAGAAAGAAATGTGAGGATTCTGAAATAAAAGACTTGGCTACAAAACACACATTTTGGAAGGTGTTAAGGGAACTGATTACGGTCAACCTAACGTTTTAAGAAGGAACAATCACCACTTACGAATGCAGACATTTAAGACATATAATTTTAAAGTTGTTAGCAAATTCATGAGCATTCAAAATAGTTAAGTCATACATAAAAAAGTACTTCTAATTTAAACATCTTGAAAAAAAGTTGTTATTTAGGAGGGGGATATTCCGATGCAAATTTCTCTGCTTGTGAAGACTAGAACAAAAACACTAATAATAGGTATATCTTACATTTGCTATTGCATAGATAATAAATTAAAAATGGTTAGTTAAATGGTATCTACTCCAAACGACTGGTGTTAATTTGACCAAGGAAGCAGTTATTGCATAGATTATAGATGACATCTGACTATGATAATAAGATCATATTCATCTTGGAAAAACATCTTACGACTTTGCCCATACAGATATTCCGGCTCAGCCCGCTACTTAAAAATTAACCCTTTATAATTGTGACACATTCACCCCAAGAGCAATAAGATTGACTCACAAATGGAGTCGTGAACATAGGTCATTCCACTGAACCATGTATATTAATGTGTTCTTGTTTTTCAGTCATAGTTTCATACAATAAGTTTTTAAAGTAATCTGTGTAATCTCGTATTCATACCAGTTTGCTGATTCGTAATATAGCTCTCATGTGTTTATACAACCTAAAACGACTATTATTTCATACGTTTAAGCAAACCACCTATCCATCCATTTAAATCCTAAACTATGAGATTAAGAGTTAAAAGCCAAGAGTTCATATAACTTCGTTTAATGTTTTTCAGAACAAAAGTCTTATGTATGTAAAGGTAAATCAATGGACAACTACCACAGTTTAACACCGAAACCTTCCACAGTTTCTTCAACTAGTTTGAGAATAACACATTCAAAGAAGATTAAAATACCACCAACCTTGCCTTAACTACTAAATTACCACATAATGAGGATAATATAAGAAATTACCTGTAGTTATGTCACTCCAAACTGGCATGCATGCTATTCGAGATTAAGATATATAAAGAGGATGCTTAGAGTGTCCGGTTTCTTTCATTGGCATCACAGACAACAACTAGTGTCTATTCAATGAAACGGGTTTGTAAGGAGGGTGGATTCCCCGAATTTGATCATTGTCTATTTCCACAAGTTTCTCCAACTCAGGTCTCGAAAGATTAACAACAAAGTAATTCATATGATGCATGTTTTTCGCTAGTACTGCTATAGCATTCTCTGGGCCACCAACAACATCACTCATTATGCTCAAATATATTTCCATTGCCTTGGCAGCATTGTCTGAACAGGTTTCCACATAAATTTCACACATTGTTCTTTGGCCATTGGACATCATTTCAACAACAAGATCAGTATCCCGATGGTCAATTTCCATATCATTGTTTATCAATTCATTGTTGTTAGTCAAATGAAATGCATTCAGAGAAGTTGTGACATCATTTATGGAACCGTAACACCGCTTCTTTGAATCCCCTGATTGCAACATTGGTCAGGTTTCTTCTAATATCTTGATACGGAAGCAGAAGCTGCAAGGATATATGAGATAAAGAAACCATTGAAAGGGACATCTATATAGTAGTAAATAGTTATGCTGTTATCTATATTAAGGGTGTTTGTTTCGGCTTATATAACGGGCTTATGAGCTTATGTAAATTTTGTTAAGCTCATAAGCCGGAAAAATAAGGCTTATGAGCTTATCAAAATTTACATAAGCTCGTAAGCCCATTACATAAGCCGAAACAATCAAATGGTTGTATAAAAAAGGGAAGAGATTTGGTAATTTTCAGTGGTTGCTATCATTTATTAACAAACATTTAATGGAAAAACAGATAGAAATTACCTGACTGCAGATCAACTCAATTTCTCAGTAGCTTCGCCGACAAAGGAGTTGCCGGAATTTCTAACCTACGTTTCACGAATTTCAGATTTACCGTTAAAGATCACATAAATAAATAAAAGAAATTGACAATCCCCCATTTTTCAAAATCTCTTTCTTAAGTTTTATTTTTTTATTTTTACTCAAGTCTTTTATAAGCTAGTTCAAATAGCTTATGGTTTCTAAGTTATTGTAGCTTATGTTTTTTCATAAACCTATTAAACCAAACAAGACTTATAAAGTGGTTTGCTAAAAACAATAAGCTTAAGCCCCAAATAAGCTTCCAAAAGCCTCTTCGCCAAAACTAACTAATCACTCCTTTACAAATCGACCCATAATTCATTTTATTAAATATTGTGAGGATTGATATGATTATGTAAACACACAACCACAATATGTATAATAAGATCTTGATCTATCAAAGAAGTTTAGCAGCGATTAAACACTTTGATATTACAAGTTATATGATTAAACGAATATTGTTTATATGAAGAATAATAAGAACAATAACGAATATCACCAACAAGCCTCAATGTATTAACTTTATAAGGATTGATCAATACACGTATTTTTTTAATACAAGGATCTATATATTTATAGACCTTGAGGCTAAACCTAACTTTTCTAGGAAACTATTTAACAATTACAGTTGTAAAGTAACTACAATTAAGAAAAAGATAATTACAAATCTATTCTAAAATTATATTTTTCTTCTAAAATCTTCCTGCAGTAGTAACGAGCATGTGCAGTAGAAACAAGTACTATTGCAGTAGTAACTGAGCAGTAGTAAATGAGTAGTAGTAACCAAACTCAGCTCATTTTCAGCAGTTTGTTCCCAACAATCTCCCCCTAAACTTGAACTTTGATTATCATAAAAGTAACAAGTTTCAAAAACAATAAAAAGGATGATCACAGAACTAATTGCTACTGTCCTTCTTCTTCTTAGCTCGTTCTTCTTTCATTTCCAGCTCTTCTTCATTCCTTTGAAGTACCATTCTCCATACTAAGTCATTAGTCATCTGAGACTGTCTTAGAGCAAACAACCTTAATGTGATCATCTCATGTAAAGTAGCAAAATCCAAATCATACTTTTCCTCCACCAAATAGAACTTGATCACACCTTGTATTCTGATTATTGAATGCACACCACTTCTTTCATACATAATCCACTTAATCACTGGGTCATATCCTTTCCTATGGAATATACTGCTAAACAACTTTAGGAGTAAACATGTCATTTAACCAATCAAGTTCAAGATCAGTTCCAGAGCAAACACCTATGTTTTGCGAGTACTTTCTTATTCCAATTTGATGCAGTCTTATCAGATCTTGTCTTGTGAAGTCCTTTACCATTCTGTAGAAAGTTAGCATCTGGTACTTCTTGTTATCAGCTCTAGTAACCAGGTAAGTTGTCTTATTCTCCCCTCCAACAAATTCCCAGTCAATAATCTCATGTAACTCAACTGCCAAGGGTTCAACATGCATACCCTCTTCATGAAGAATCAGATCTGAACAATCATCAGGAGATCTCCACTTCTCCTTCCCTTTCTACTATTGCATTATAATCAACAAGCACAAATTTCTTTGAAGCGGTAGTTGCTTCATGAAGTGGTTTTACAGATTGAGTGGTTTCAACCGCTTCTTTTTCTGCAGTAGTTGGCAACTCAACCCTTTGTTTCTTTGTGACTTTTTTGGTAGACAATGATTTCTTTCTCTTCTTCTGCTCAAGATTAACAAAAACATGTGGAGATGTAAATGGATTAGGAATTACCTTCCATTGTTCATTTAACACCCTAGCTCCAACTTCATCAGGTCTTTTCGCCAATCTCTCCAACTCATACCTTTCCCGTTCTTGTTGTTCTGTTAATCTATCAGCTTCTTCTTTGTCTTCTTTCTCTCTTTTTCAAACAAACTATTGGAGCATACAAGTGTGATGGTGAAGTTTCCAAAGATCTTAATCATAGTGTAGAGTAGTAGACTTTTAGTTCGGGTGAACATTGTTCATCACCCGAAATAAATAATAAAGTGTTATCTCAGGAAGACTTTAGGTCGGGTGAACTAACTCTTCACCAGAGTTAAGTTCAAGTTCACCCAAACTAAAGTTAACTAAGTTGTAAATTATTAGTTCACCCGAAGTGTTTTTAAATAAACATAAGGGTGTTTGTAATGTAATAGTTAGGTAGAATAGCCTATAAATAGTGATGAAAGCAATGCAGAATGTGTGATTTTGTTAGATCATCTACTCTGTAACAGACTTTCCCGCCAATTAAAGGCTTTGAAATAAATTTTATTAAACTGTGATTCCTTTTCCTTAATATGTTTAGCTTTGATCAATAACATGTTATTCCGCGACTAGTTATTGATTTCTTACATAGATTGAGCTTTGAGGATTTACAAGACCTAACAAGTGGTATCATAGTAGGAAATCAAATCCAATTTGATTCGGCTTAAGCTACAGTAGAAATATTAGCCAAATTTGGGTATTCTGATTGTAAATCTGTTTCCACTCCTGTTGACACTAGGGCCAAGTTACACCCAGATTTAGATGGTGAAAGTGTTGACCAACATTTATATAGGTCTATGATAGGTTCATTAATGTATCTCACTGCAAGTAGACCTGATATAATGTTTGGAGTGTATCTGTGTGCTAGGTTTTAGGCTGCTCCTAAGGTTTCACATTTAGTTGTTGTTAAGAGAATCTTTAGATATCTTAAAAGACAACCTTCATTAGGACTTTGGAATCCTAAGAATTCTACTTTTGACTTTTATGCCTATATTGATAGTGACTATAGAGGCTGCAACTTAAATAGGAAATCTACCACATGAGGTTGCTAGTTCTTAGGAAATAGGCTAGTATCATGGCAATGCAAGAAAGAGACCTTTGTTTCTCAGTCTTCTGTTGAATCTGAATATATTGATGTTGGTTCATGCACTTCTCGAGTTTTATGGATTCAGAACCAGATGCTAGACTATGGCCTTAATTTCATGAACACACCAATACATATAGACAACACAGCTTCCATGTTTATCACTAAGAACCCAGTCCAACATTCTAAAACTAAGCATATTAAGATTAGACATTACTTTATTAGAGATTGTTTTGAAAAACATTTGATTCACTTGGTTAAGATTCATACAGACCTTCAACTAGCAGACCTTTTCACAAAGGCATTTGATGTAATAAGATTTAACTTTCTTGTTCAGGCTATTGGTCTTATAAATCTTGATTGAGTGTTTCTTCAAAAAGATTTTTGTATATATCTTTTTATATTTTGTTTTCTTTTACTTCAAAAATACAAAAAGAGGGGAGAAAAGGGAAAAATACAAAAATATTTTCAGTTCGGATGTTGATTTTCATTTATTTCAGGTGGTAAAAATGAAAAATTCAAAAACATTTTTTTTATTTGGGGTGTCTTTTATCTTAATTAGGATAGTCCTTTTGGTCATACTTTTGGTCTTTTCGAAAATTTCGGGTTTTTATTTCTTTTAATTCGGATAATTTTTTTTGTAATTCTGAGTGACTAAAACTACAAAAATATGTGATTTCAGTTTGTATAGATAAAATCCAAAAATATGTTTTTTCTGTTTGTAAAGAAAAAACTCAAAAAGATTTTCTTTCTATTCTATTTGAAAGGTTTTGAATAAATTTGGAAAACAAATGAAAAATTAAAAACAACAAAAAAAAAATTGAAAATGTTTCACAAAACAGAATTTCTAAGAAATAAATCCTGAACATAAATTCCAGCATAATTTAACATAGTTCAGTATTTAAAGAATTTCATGAAACCAAATGTTTCCATAAATGCACATTCTGTATTTTGAAAACCTTAACATCCTGTGTTTATTCACTCCATCAAATCACTAAAATTAATAAATTTCAAATGGGAGTTCAGTGATTGTCAAGTAGAAAAACAAAAAAAAAGTCATATTTTCAGTAAGTATGTGCATATAAATCTATTTATTATAAAACTTCAAGTTTTAATAGTGACTTTTTAATAATTTATGACTTTGAGATCCTTGATGCCGACTTGATAAAAGGCAGAGACAGGTGAATAGGTCCAAATGCTTTAAGAAACCAGTCTATTGCCCTCTAAGATCCTTGATGTTTACTTGATAAACGACAGAGACACAGGAAGGAGTTGAACAATAGGCCTGAGTCAATTTGAACATATCAAACATGCATTTAGTCAAAAACACCTTTAGAGATAAAGAAGTTTATAAGGCTGAGAAATCATAATCTTGGGGACTCTCAATAAAGGTTGAAGATTAATCATGTGTTCTGTCAAATAATTTGTACAAAAATATGTCATAAAAATTGCTTTGTTTTAAGTAAATATGATATAAATGCCATATTTAAGAAAAATATTATATTTAATTTATTTCTGCTTGACAAAAGCTGAAAAGTTTGATTGAATATATGTCCTTTTATAAAATATAAAATCTGCAGTGAATGAATTTTTGACCCAGGATGAACTTTAATAAAAATACAAGTTTTTACATTTTATAAAACATTTATTTTCTATTGAAAATTTGCTCATATGCACTAATTTATCAATTTCTGGAATATAAGTTTTGATTTTAAAAATGAATTTTGCTTTATAGACTATTTCAAGACTAACTGATGATTTGAATTGGATCAATTCTGGGTTAAAATCTTTAACCCAGACAGTGTTAAAGAGTTAATTTTAGATTAATTTTTAAATTCAGATAATTTATATAATAAAGGTCTGGGGAAGTTTGACTTTATTGACTTTATTCTAATTCGGGGTTAGTTTTACAATTCGGAAAGTTTGACTTTATTGACTTTATTCTAATTCGGGGTGTTTGACTTTATTGACTTTATTCTTATTCAGGGTTAGTTTTTAAAATACGGGGTGTTTGACCTTGTTGACCTTACTTTTAATTCGGAGTATTATTTCTAGTTCGGAGTCGTTTCGGATTTTCATATTTTTTAATTCAGTTCAAATTTATTACTATTAAATTCTATTTCGGAGGTTCTATTTTTATTTCGGGATACTTTTGGTGGTAAATTAAAAATATTATTTTCTCTAATTCATTATTTAATTAGTTTAAAATTTAAATAATCATTTTTAATCAAAATTGCAGTTCTCTAAGTCGATTCTAAATCTCTAATCTCAATATAGTTTTATTATTTCTTATTCCTCTGAGCGATTAAGTTTTAGCGCTGCCTCTTCGATTTCTAGAGCCTTTTAGAGTGTTTTTGCTTGATTCTCTATTTTTGTTACTCGTTTTACCTTGTTTCTCTGTCTATTAAGGTATAATTTTGTTTTCGTTAATTTATTCATGTGTTTTTCATAATTGTATATAACTTCTAACCATATTTTGTTGTTACAGTTGGCTCTAAATCATAAACCTAAGCATAATGTTGCAGCGTTCTTAAACATGCACCATTCTGAAGTAAATGATGATTGGAAAGTTGATAATTGGGTTTCTAATCAACTCAAATCTGCGAAAATCCATTTCTGAAAGCCCTGTCTTATACAATGATTTATTACAAGAATTTTGGGCAAATGCACGGTTTGAGGTAATTGAAGGAGTAAGAACTATATTGTCAGTTGTACAAAGGGAAAATGTTATTATAACTGAAGATGTATTAAGGAGGGTTTTGAGGCTAGATGATGCTCGAGGAGTTGCAAAATTAAGTATGGATGAAATCAAGACTGTGTGTAGACAGATTGGATATGAGGGAGATTTTCCTAAGAACATGGTGAAGAAGACAAGAGTATCTTATAATTGGAGATATTTAATCCACATTTTGGTGTGTTGCATGTCAGGACAGTCTGATGAGTTAAACCAAACTTTGGCATCTGCATTTGTGTGTCTCATCACTCAAAGAAGATTTAATTTTTCTAGTTATATTATGGCTAACATGCAGAGGATGCTTGAAGGGACTGCAACAAGATTTTTGTTATACCCAAGATTTCATCAAATTATTCTTCATTCTGAAGCACAAGGGTTGATACTTGAGGGACCAGTTCTAAAGGATGAAAATATGAACTAGAAAATAATGAACAACATGAAGAAGGCATTTTCAAAGGCAAAGGTTGTGTTTTCTGGGCAGTTCACACCTTTCTTCCCACATATGATTGAACAAGCACAATTTGCCATAAATGATTTCATAGAGTTTCAAGGAGAAATGGTAGGAAATGTAATGCAACAACAAATTCAACAAGAGTAACAAGGTGCTCCCTCTCAAGCAGAACAAGCTCAATCAGAACAAACACAAGCAGAACAACAAGCTCAAGCAGAATAGGCTCACATAGAGATTGAACATCCTTTGTCTTCATTGATTCAAATTCCTTCTCCTCCACCAAGATCACCTGTTCAACAACAACCTTCTTCATCATATGTTCCTTCTATTGAAACCTCTCAACCATTTCCTCACACTCCTTCCCTTACTCAAGTATATACATCAAGAACAAAGGGTCAATGTGGGAATTTGAAAAAGATTTTAGAGCTCACTCAGAAAACAAAGGAGTTAGAGTTGCTGGTCAAGAAACAAGATTCTTTGATAAATTAATTGAGATGGAAAATAGTTGTGAATGATGTTATAATGAAGAGCTTGAGAGCTACAACAACTGTGTCAAGCCCTATGGATGATGCATCCAAAATGGGGGAAGATATAGATATTGATATGGATGATGTGGAAAGAATGGATATAGATGTTGTAGGATTGAATGTAGAAAGAGAGTCTGAAGTAAGGGGGAGTGAGAGTACTAGCATTAATGAAAATGTGAGCATTGACTTCTCTATAGTTGGAAAGATTGTTGAAGTTGTAGAGATGGAAGTGATCAGTAGGAAAGGAAAAGAGAAAGTGGTAGAAGAAGAAGACAAAACTGGAAAGAAAGATGCTAGTTTTGAGGAAGTTAAAAAGATTTCGGATGAAGGTGCAAAAAGTTCTGATGAAGAAAGAAAAAGTTCGGGGATGAGAAAAGTTCGGAGGAAGAAACAAGAATTTCGGATAAATTGGAAATAAGTGCGGATGAAGAAATGGTCCAACCTGAAACTAAAAAAGGAGGTATAGAGTGGTGGATCAACATGGTGAACCTGTGGATAAAGAAACTTTTGATAAATATTTTGGAGGAATGTTTGAGGGACTGATTGATGAGACTGCTAATGTTCTGTCCTGCATACACATCAAGGAAAGAGAGCCTAACTTTAGAAATACTGATGATATGTGGAATGAAGAAATAGGGGGAGAAAAGATTGATAGAGTTATCATTGAAATTGATAGTGGAGCAGATGATGATATGAATGAAAAAATTTAAGTGAAACAAGAGGAGGAGGAAATAGAAGTAGAGAAGGAAGCTGAATTAGAAAAAGAGGTTGAAGTGGAAAAGGAGAGTGAAGTAGAGAAAGAAGCTGAAGTAGAGTAGGAGACTAAAGTTGAAAGAGTTGCAAGTGCTAGTACTGTCAAAGGTGGAGGAAGAGTCAAAAGTCTTTCTGTGAAACCATCATCTTTGGTACCATCCAAAGTTATGAGTCTGAAGAAGAAATTGTTGGACTTCAAGAAGAAACTTCCTGAAAAACAATACAAAACTCACTTGAAGAGTTATCTTGTAACTTTTGGGAGCATGAATGCAAGATGTGTTGGTTAAATGAAGATTGAGACACTTGAGAAGAATTGGATGGATGTTCAGACAAAAATGATGATTAGAGATCTGAAAGAGAAGAGGGAAAAGATGGTTCAGTAAATACCGAAGAAAAGGAAAATTGAAGATGTTTCTGGAGATCCAAGTGGTAGAGATTCTTCTACATATGAAGCTGATCAACCTACTCAATCTGATAGAGTAACATTGAAGGCTTTGGTGGAGAAACAAAGTCAAGATGTTCATTCTAGAACAAAGGTAAAGGTAGAAGAAATTGCTCAACACATGGAGAAATAGCCTTGGTTTTCTAAATCATCACAAAGAAAAGAATATATTCCATCTCAATCCTCTCTACCAACAGTTCCTATCCAAGATCACTCAAATGCTCAAGATAAAGATAGTGCACCTGCCCAAGCTTCTAAATTTCAATCACCTTATTTTCCTGATGATTACTACCTACATGATCCTGCTGCTATTGCTATGATAGAAGAAATTTCTGAGTGGTTAGAGACAACTGCAGATGATGGAGGGGATCTTGATAAATATGGTTTCCCTGTAGATGTTGATGCTCATAATCAAGGAGAAGGTAGCAGTTTTGGTTCAAGAATCAAAGATGTATCTCAAGAGAAATTAAAGGCAGAGAGAGAAGAGATGATGAAGTTGAAGAAGGGTATCCTCCCACCAATTTTAGGCTGTACATTTGACCACTTTACTGGAGCAATAGACATAAAAAGGAAGAGTTTAAGTGATACAATGACCAAGTCCTACAAGACAGTTGAACATCTAAGAGAGATTTCAGAGGAGGATGCTAGGCAGCTAAGCAAATTGAAGATGAACAATCATGGTGGCTATGCACATGGTTATGAATATGAGAACTTCATCAAAGAATGCTCTGGAACAGGCTTTGTAAACTTTGGGAAGAAGTTCATGGCAAAAAGAAAAAGAATGACCATGTATGTAGCACCACTGAAAAGGGTCAAAGTGATCAATCAAAGAGCTAAGATCTTGAGATGGTGGGCAGACTACTCAAGAGGTGAATGTGTATTGAACAGGGAAGATGGAGAGGAGCAAAGATTGTATGACATGGGAGATATAAGGGATCTTACAAATAATGATATCATTTCACTATCAAAACTGCCATTAGAAGGAATGAAACAAGATGATACAGAAGGTATGATGGCAGTGGAGTGTGTATTCATAGAGCTGGATAGAGTGAGAAAGGGATATAGACAAGGAAGATAAACGATGGCATTGTTGAAGATGGGAAGGGAGCTGAATTTAGCAAGACAAGGATTTTGGAAGCATCATCCAAGGGGGAGATTGTTGGAGCAGACAAGTCTAATGGTGAAGCCTCCAAAATGTCCAAGTCATAGTTTAGATTAGTTAAGTTTCAATTCGGATTATCCGAATTGTTTAATAAAGTGTAAAGTTCAGGAAGGATTTAGTTCGAATGAACTAATTCTTCTCCGAATCAGTTCAAGTTCATCCGAACTGATCTAACTAAACTGTAATGTTATGTTTCATCCGAAATGTTTTTTAATAAACATAAGGATGACATTTATGTAATTGTTAGCTAGTATAGGTCTATAAATATTAGCTAGCAACATGCATAATGCATGTTTTCATAACAGAATTGTAAAGTGTAAATGAAAATCCCGCTCAAAAGTATTTTCATTCTACTTGTTCATTCTTCGTTGATTACTATCTCTAAATTATTCATTCAATTACTTCTAATTCCGCTAGTCGGAATTGAAATCATTCACTGATTGATAGCTGTGAGGATTTACAAGACATGACAGTTTCCTTAATTACCATAATAACTATTAAGTAATATAAAATTTAAACTAATTTTGAATTCTCTCTTAAACATCCACAAGCATTCAAATATTTTACTATATATTATTATAATGAATAAAAAATGGTAAGTCTTTGTGTGTTATACCATCGATCTAAGTACATATTTTCAATTAATAATAAAAGAATAGATGATGTGACAACCGTCTAAATTTCAGGTGATTCTCAGTTACTTAATCGTTCGAATCTCTGGTTACTCCTTATCGTGTTCATATTGTTCGGGTTCATACTTATTGTGTCTTTTATTGTCGGAACCAATGTCGGAATCAAACTATAAATCCGAACACCAAATAAACAATACAAGAACTTGACTAAATTCATAACGGAAACCAAAAAGATTCTAGTCCTTAACTATTTATAACGGAAAACTTAAAACGTCAAAAAACTGGATTTTCAATCCAGCCGGCGGCTGAATCTCGCTGTCCAGCTGGACGATGACTCATTTTTGCATGAAATTTCATTGGACCAACCCAAACAACTCGCGATTGGACCATAATTACTGCTTAGAACAGCTTCATAGGCCAGTAAACACCCTTTTGTTTCATTTCTATTTTCAAATTTCATTTCAAACAAACACAAAACACACACTTCTCTCTCTCTCTAGAAATTCTCTCAAGAACACTCAAGCAAAACAGAAACTTTCACCACTAAAACAGACCATAAACACACAAAAATCAACCATCAAACATACACAAATCGTTCTAAGGGAAAAGGGTAGCAAAAAGGAAAGGTTTAAAAAGGGTTTTCAAGGAGTTTTTGGAGCTAAATCTCATCCAAACCATCACCTTGCTTTTTCCTCCGGTAGAACTTCTTTATTTTACCCTTTTTACTTAAATAATCACTTGCATGTGAAATCTATAAACTGAAAATGTGTTTTCATAAAGATCTAAAACGTTTTCTTACTTAAAAACGAGTTTTTATGATAGATCTATATTTTTAACATGTAAATCTAAAAGAAAACAGTGATTTTACTATGGAAATACATATATTTGAGTTATATCAGTTTGCATGTCGAATCTAACGGTTAAACGAGCTTAAAATCGGAAAATAAAGCAATCTTGAAACTGGCCGAAGGCTTTTGGCCGGCGGCTGAAGGTTCTCAGCCGACGTCTAAAGCCCAGCCGGCGGCTGAGTACCTCCAGCCGCCGCCTGAATGCTGTTGTTCACTATTTTTGTCGTTTTAAAAGCGTTAAACGTAAAAATGAGCTAAAATAATTTGTCACAGAATATATATATCTTGAAAAGCTACTGTTTTTGACATATAAATTGGTTGGAAAAGCTTTTGGAATTGAAACATGTGTTTTATCGTTCGTATTAGTTGTATTGTGCATTTTAAAGCGGGAAAGTGTTTTGAAAATGGACATAATTTTTATAGCGCGGAAGCGCTGCCCAAATTTCACCGTAAAATGTACACCAACTTCAGTAACTTAAAGGTTCTATAACTTAATCACGTTAACTTTGAACTTGGACACTTTTGGACATAATTGTACTTATCGGACTATAAACCGTACACGAACACATAAACCTTATAAACTTTCCGTAATAAAATTTTTGGGACAAAATCTAAGTATAAGACAATTGAGATTTAAAATGTTAAATTGGAACTTAACATAACTCAAATTATACTAATAAAACTTGTACAACCTTCCGGTGTTTTAGGTCGTTTGTGATTCCCGACGCGTTTCGCTTCTTTCGTGCTAGTTCATACCTTTTATCTTCTTAAACCTGAGTTACAACCCCACTTTGTTTTACTTCTGTACTTTTAAACATTATTTGGGGGAAACATAAGATCATATGCTTTGTAACTTTGAAACTATTTGCGAATTGTTGAAACATTTGGAAACTTGGTACTTTTGAAACCTTACTGAAACGTTTGAAACTTGAAACATTTTAAACTTATGAAACTCGTAAATTTTGGAAACTTGTACAAAACCTTACTGAAACTCTTATGAAACTTTGAACTTTGGGAAACTTGGAAACTTGTGAACTATTATGCGTATATGTGTTGATGCCTTAGCCGGTTAACTAAATTTAGGATGCTTGTTAGCGACCAATCCTTGATGAAAATATAAACCCGTAAGAACTTACTGCTACTTTTGGAAACTTTGTTCATTTGCCCCGTTTTTGTTTCAGGAACTTTAATACACTATTAGCAATAGCCGTTAGTCATATGGGTATCGATACTTAGGAGCGGTCACTCCTTACTCAGGGTTAGCGACCCAAGTACATATTACTAAGATTCCGTTAGCAACTTATTGAAACATTTTTGGGCTAGATCAGGACCACACAATCGGTTTAGTGTATACTTACTATTTATATTATGCCAAGAGATTGACACGAGTTACTATTTAGTTAAACACATACTCCCTACGCATATACCTTTTTAGCGCCTGGATTCCGTTACAACTTATTTATACGAGTTTTATTTATCTTACTCGCGTGTGTACAAACCTTTTACTATCTACATATATGTTCTAACGTCGCTCCGTTCCTTTTACTTATGACGTCACTATTTTCATGTACTTTCTATTTTTGGAAAATTTATCGAAACTCTAAACTGTAACTCACTCACTACTTTATGTAGTTGACAAGGAAGGGTCATTATGGTTACGTGAGGCGCACAGTGGGAAAAGACCTTTCTATTGTGACAACCGTCAAAAATTCAGGTACTTGTTCAGCTACTATATCGGTTCAAAACATTAGTTACTCTTTTATCGTGTTCGCTTTGTTCTAATTCGTAACTGTTGAGTCTGTACTTTGTCGGAACTAGTGTTGGAATAACTCCCGGAATCAATTTTATAAGTCCTAATACCAAGAAAACATATAATGAACTTTCCTAAGTTCACAACAAATTATACTTAAGAACTTTCAATTAACAAAAAGGTCCAACGAAGCAAAAACGTAAAAACGAAAAATCAGAAAAATACTGATTTTGGACTAGGTGCGCAGCACCTGCTGTTTAGGTGCGCAGCACCTAGTGCCAGAATTCAAAAATGTTACATTTTTAGTCCTTGCCTCGTTTTTGTAACAATTCCACCAATCAAACTCGAGACTTTACACTCATTACTGACTTGTTACCAGTCCCAACCCACCCTATTATCATTTTCATTATTTCCATTTTCTTAAATCACTTTTACAAAACAAAAACACACATATCACATTTCTCTCTCAAGTTTCTCTCTAAACTCCCTCTAACAAACACCATTTCCAGAAACATTTCACCATAAAAACCTACCTTTTATCCATACAAATCGTCCCAATCATCTAGAGAAGCAAGGGGGTGTCGTTTATATCAAAAAGGACTAGTTTTGTAAAGGTTTTTGGAGCGTAAATCCGACCAAAACTCATCATCCGAGCTTTTCCTTCGGTAGATTTCTTCCTTTTTACTGTTTTTATACAAATAATCAATTGCATGTAAGATCTAACGGTTGAAAATGTGTTTTTATACAAATCTATGACTTTTTATGGTCAAAAATGTTTTTAACCGAAATAACCTTTAGATCCACGGCTTTGTAACCAAAAATGCTTTATAAACTGTTAAAAAGATGTTTTAATAAGTTTAAACTCATTGCATGTTGGAATCCATGGGTGACAAAACGTTTTTAGCAAAGAAATCACAAAACGGGGAAGAACAGCAAGGAGGTGCGCAACACCCCCTGACAGGTGCTGCGCACCGGGCTGCTGTCTACCCCGAAAAATCGTCGTTTTGGTTGTTAAAAACTTGTACACACATTCTGGACTTTTTTTAAAATATTATGGGACTGAGATGAATAAAACTAATGATAATAGTGACTTATATTGGACTCTTTGGACTTATTGGACTTGCTATTGAGTTATTATGTGTATATGCGTGTTTTGTGAGCGGAAATGGTTGTAGGTTTTGGACATGAAATTTGGGCGCGGAAGCGCTGCCCAAATTTCATTAGAAAACCTAAACCATTTCAGTAACCTAAACATGTCTATCATAATAATAACTTTAACGTTGAACCTTCGAATTAAAAATAAACGTTAACCGCTTCGGACCAATTTTGGGACAATTTGGACTTTAACACTTAATTTTAAACAAAAGTTACATAATCTCTTATATAAAGTAACCTAATAAGAAATTAACTTTTGGACAATCTTGGTATTCCTAGGCATTCCGTGATTCCCGGCTCCTTTTCCGACCGATTCCGAGTTCTCGTTTCTCCGCAAACCGTGAGTTACAACCCCTTATCTTATATATTTACATGAATTTTGGGGGAAACATAAGATTAATCGTATTTGAAAACTTTATAAATCAAATTGCAATTTATCGAACTTTGACTTTTGAACTTGTTGAACTTTGACTTTTGAACTTATAAACTATTTTGTACGAACTATTTGAACTCTTATGCGTAAAACATTTTACTCTACTTGAACTTACTGGCTCGCTCTCTTTTGAACTAAACTAATCATTGATGCTTGTATACGGACCAACCCTTGATGGAACTATAACATGATCCTAAGTGGCGGACGACTCTCTCTCTTTAAAACAAAACTACTTAGTGCCCAGCTACTTTTGGACTTAGACTTACACACTATTAACTACATAGCCGTATAGTAATTATGGGTATCGATACTTAGGAAAGAACCGTTCCTTGCTTAGATGGCAGTCTAAGTACATATTACTAAGAACTAGAACAACTTCCCGTAGGAGAGGCGGGAAGAGGGGCCTCACGGTTGAACAATCGGATTAGTGTGAACACTTAAGTTATAGATGCCAAGAGGTTGATACAAGAAATCTAATTAGTTACTTACGCATAATTTACGAACTTTTTAGCGATTGATTTCCGCAACAACAAATTGACTAAATATGACTCTATTTGGTCTTTACAAACTTAGGGCACCGATTCGCCCGTTACTTGAACTTTAAAAGTATATAAATTTTTAAGCGACTTTTCTCCGCTAACCTCCTTTTGGAAACTTTTACTTTTATATACCTTACTTATCTTTTGCCGAACTATTTAAACTGTAACTCACTCACTACTTTCGTAGTTGACACTTTATCTTATGTTTCAGGAAATTAGTGTAAGCATGATATGCATGGCATGGACGGGTCGAGGCGGTCGTGTGAGAACCTCATTGGGAAAAGACTTGTCCACTATTTCTTTTGGGAATTTTTAGTGAAACTTTAAATTTGTGTATCGATGTACTAAAATGTCGTGACTTGGTCGTTTTATGAACTTGTAAACACTTTTTATTTTTAATTAATGACTTAAATGCCGTTGTGTTTTATATAACCCGTGTAATGATCTTCCAGCTTTTCACATTCCGTGTTTCCGCTTTAGCGGGGTGTGACAGACTTGGTATCAGAGCACCGGTTATAGAGAAAAACGGTTTTAAAAATTTTCAAAAGTTTTCGAAACCAAACTATAACCAAGGCTTTTCGGAAAATCATTTATGGGTCTAAACTTTAGAGAATTAATTTCGTGATTGCATGTTTATATTTTTAACTACGCATGGCCTGATCACCCATGCCTAGTTCAAAATGGATTATGCAAAGACGGAACATAATTACTATTGTTAACGGTTTTGAGTCAAAATTCCCGGTACTGTCTTTTCCCGATTCTCACGCGACTGACCCGTGCAGGCATTTCATTACACATTTCCTTTATTATTCCTTTGGATCTTCTAGCACTCATGAAACTCATTATTCACAAATCCGTCATGTCTCACTCTTCACGATCGCGTTCACCGTCACACTCACAGTCTCGCTCCCTACCTAGAGCCGCGTCGCCTTCCGAGGGCCGCACCGCTTCAGAAAGCCAGCGACACCAGACCACCGATCCCACGGAGGATACCTCCATGGCGATCTCGAGCAGCATCGGGTCCAGCCCGAGGGCTGTGCTACCACCCCCTCCACCGGTACCCGTTGCCGCCACACTCCACTACCGGGGCCCGCGTACAAGGTTGACCGCGCGAAAGCAGGTCATCCTCCCGGGCCGTCTGCCGGATAGGATGGCTGCCCGCCAAGAGGGACCATCCCAGCCTATTCCATCGCACCTACCTTTCGGACACCCACTAGAGGTCCCACGGAACCCTACCATGGACCACTACTCCTGGGAAAGGCAGTTCGAGCACGAAGAGATGCAGCGCGCCAGAGACGCCGAGGCCGCGAGGCAGAGGATGCCTCCTACCCTTCAACCTCCCCCACCGGCCGCGTTCCTTCACTTGCACCGCGAAGTGCGGGGACTGGCTCAGGAGACCCAGAACCAGGGACACCTCATCAGTGAGGTTACTGACTCTGCGCAACGGTTGTCGGAGCAGGCGTTGCGATTCATCGCATCGACCCGAGCTACGGCCCGAACTGTGCAGCGCCTCATTGGTATGTGCCTGGTGATGGGCACGTTGATTGTGGTTATGGCAGCCAAGATGTTTCTGGATAGGCGCCATTAGTTAATTCTTTTATTGTATTGTACTTAGTATAGTCGTAATTTTCTCTATGTACACGACGTAGACTTTTATCATCTTTCCTTTTTATGTATTGTATCAGTATTTTCTCAGTTCAGTACTTGTACCAAACTTTATTATTATTAATGAAATTCCTATCTTTTATCATTATGCTTATCGTATCTTGTGAATCTTGTACTTGTTACGATCATTATAATTCTATCTCTTGAATCCTAATCTTGTGTGTACTACTTGATCATCCATCCTAATCTCGTGCTATAAGTGTATTTGGTCACTAAATTGCATTCTTATCATATTCCATTCGTGCGTTCTAAACTAAATCTGTTCTTCTGATTGTAGAATCATGGCTCCTCGCACTAATGCTAGCATCATTGCCGAGCAAGTTGCTGAACAGTTGAATGCGGCTATGCCCAACATGATCGCTCAGATCACCGCCGGGATCAACGCTAATGTCAACAACCACCACGAGCAACAGCAACAGCAACAGCAGCAGCAACATCAACAGCAGAACAATCAAAACCAAAATCAGAACCAGAACCACCACCCGAACCCTCCTCCATGCAACTACAAGAGCTTTATGGCGTGTAAGCCAAAAGAGTTCCACGGCACAACTGGTGCTGTAGGATTGGTCCAATGGTTTGAGAGTATCGAATCTGTCCTACACATCAGCCGATGTGCTGAGGCAAGCAAGGTGTAGTACGCGTCCTACGTATTCCATGGCCGAGATCTGTCTTGGTGGAACACTGTTGTCCAAACCCGAGGACGTGACAATGCCTATGCTCTTCCCTGGAACACCTTCAAGAACTTGCTCATCGAAGAGTACTGCCCGAGAGGGGAAATCAAGAAGCTTGAGGTTGAGCTGTGGGACCACAAGATGGTCGGAAATGACATTGAGAAGTACACTACCCGGTTCCACGAGCTCGCCCGACTGGTCCCAAGACTGGTAACCCCCGAGGAGAACCGGATCGACCTGTACATCTCTGGTCTAGTTCCGTAAATCCGTGGTATGGTCATGTCAGCCGAGCCCCAAACCCTTCAAAGTGCAATCATTCTGGCCCACCGTCTCACCAGCAACCTCCTCACCGCTCCTGGATCCTCCAAGAAGGAGTCGGGTGAGAAGAGGAAGGCTGAGTCAACCCCAAGGAGAAGCGACCACAACCAGAGAAACTACGCCATGACTGCTCCACCTGCACCTGCACCAGCACCGCCTGCTAAATCTGGGTCTTACTCCGGACCACACCCGAAGTGCAACAAGTGCAACTTCCATCATCTCGGGAACTGCCCGTTATGCCTCAAGTGCCAAAAGGTGGGACACTTTGCCAAGTACTGCCCTGACAAGACAACTGCTCCAGCCCAGAAACTGACATGCTACGAGTGCGGAAGCGACCAGCACCTCCGCAATACCTGCCCAAAGCTCAATCGGACTCCACAGAATCAAGGAGGGCAAGGTAGGGGCCGCGCTTATGCACTAACGGCTGAGGAGGCACGTCAGGACCCCAACGCAGTTACTGGTATGTTTTCCCTCAACAATCATTTTGCTTCCGTGCTATTCGACTCAGGAGCCGAGAGAAGTTTCATTTCCTTAGAATTTAGACCCCTCATAGAATTAGAATCTAAAGTTCTTAAGGATAGTTTTACCGTCGAATATGCTAACGGCCAAGAGTTTGAAGCCAAGGACATAATTCTAGGGTGTTCACTATGCCTATCTGATAAAATTTTCCCCATTGATCTAATTCCTATTGAGCTTTCAAGTTTCGACATTATTGTCGGAATGGATTGGCTATCTCGCTTCCGAGCAGAAATCGTTTGTTTCGATAAACTTATCCGTATCCCTCTTTCGGAAAAGGAGACTCTCGTTGTTCAGGGAGACAAGCCTGGACGACAACTTCGCATCGTATCTTCAATCAAAATGCGCAAGTACCTTCTGAGGGACTATGACGCATTCCTTGCCCATGTCGTCGAGCGTAAACCTTCTGAGACTCGACTCCAAGATATTCCAGTAGACAAGCCTGGACGACAACTTCGCATCGTATCTTCAATCAAAATGCGCAAGTACCTTCTGAGGGACTATGACGCATTCCTTGCCCATGTCGTCGAGCGTAAACCTTCTGAGACTCGACTCCAAGATATTCCAGTAGTCAAGGATCATCCCGAAGTCTTTTCCGAGGATTTTCCAGGGCTGCCACCTCAACGACAAGTGGAATTCCGAATAGACCTCATTCCTGGCGCAGCACCGGTTGCCAAGACACCATACCGTCTGGCACCACCCGAAATGCTAGAACTGTCGAAACAGTTACAGGAACTCTTAGACCATGGTCTTATTCGCCCGAGTTCGTCCCCCTGGGGAGCCCCAATCCTTTTCGTTAAAAAGAAAGACGGATCCTTCCGCATGTGCATCGACTATCGAGAGCTGAACAAGCTGACCGTCAAGAACCGATACCCTATCCCGAGGATAGATGACCTCTTTGACCTCCGTTCGGGTTATCACCAAGTTCGTGTCAGCGAGTCCGACATTCCGAAAACCGCTTTTCGCACTCGATACGGCCATTACGAATTCCTCGTCATGTCTTTTGGTCTGACCAACGCACCAGCAGTGTTCATGGACTTAATGAACAGAGTGTGTAGGCCATACCTAGACAAATTCGTGATCGTATTCATAGACGACATTCTCATCTACTCGAGGAACAAGGAAGATCATGCGAAACACCTTAAGCTCATTTTAGAACTCCTCCGAGATCAGAAGTTATACGCCAAATTCTCGAAGTGTGAATTCTGGCTCCGAGAGGTACATTTCCTTGGTCATGTGGTCAACCAAGAAGGGATTCATGTAGATCCAGCCAAAATCGAAGCGATTGAGAAATGGCAAGCTCCGACAACCCCGACGGAAATCCGTCAGTTCCTAGGATTGGCGGGCTATTACCGAAGATTCATTGAGAATTTCTCAAAAATCGCAAAACCCCTCACCGAGCTCACTCAGAAAGATAAGGATTTTATCTGGGGAAAAGATCAGGAGGATTCTTTCCAGAAACTCAAGTACCAATTATGTCACGTACCGATTTTATCTCTGCCAGAGGGCACCTACAACTTTGTAGTGTTTTGCGATGCCTCCCACCAAGGACTTGGGTGTGTCCTAATGCAGAAGGACAAGGTCATCGCTTACGCTTCCAGGCAGTTGAAGATCCACGAGCAGAACTACACCACGCACGACTTAGAGTTGTGTTGGGTTATAACTTAGCTAAATATAGTTTAACCATAAACCATATACCTAACATATAAGAAAAGTGACTTAAGTTGTTAATACGGAAGGTATTATAAGTTACTACGGAAGATCAAGTTAGTGCAGCTGTTCAACAAGTTACTACGGTTCATCAAGTTACTACGGCTAGTATTAAAGTTACTACGGAACGAGTAAAAGTCAAGTCAAAGTCAAGATACGGAAGAAGTCAAGACACGGAAGATAACCTTGTCTTACAAGTATCAAATCTAATTAGATAGAGTTATAATTAGATTAGATTTCCTTTTGTTAATTAGATAAAGTTTCCTTAATCTAGATAATGATAGATTTAGATAAGGATAGATGTAGATTTCTAGTTTATCTAGAACGAGCCTCAAGGTCTATAAATATAGATCCTTGTAGAGAGAACATAACACGTTGTATTGATATAATTTGATTAATGCAATTGAGGCTTACAATTCAACAATAATTTGTTTATTCATTATTCATTATTATTTGTTCGATAACTCGTAATATTGAAGTGTTCATCCGCTGCTGAACTTCTTCAATAGATCTCGATCTTAATCGTTAGCAAACATATTAGTTTATTCAGACTAATACGATCCTGACAAGTGGTATCAGAGCACAGGAGGTGCTTTAGATCCATTGATCAACGAGTTCATAATCCTCACAAGCAAGAATCATTACAACCTTCATGACTGAAGTTGCACTTGGAAAAGTTCCCATTCTCAACAGCAACGAATTCGACTTATGGAAGCTACGAATCAAGCAACACATCCTACTGGCCGACTACACAGTATGGGATGTAATCATCAATGGTAACAAACATCCTACCGCCCACGGAGCTGATGGAGAACCAGGAATGGCTGCTCGAGCACTGGTGAGTGATCTTGAAAGAAGAGAGAAACAAACTGAGATCAAGGCTCTCAGTATTCTTATGATTGCAATCCCCAACGAATATCAATCGCAATTCGAAGAATATGAAGATGCCAAATCACTATGGGAAGCCTTGGAAAAGAGATTCAGCGGAACTAAGAATACCAAAAAGAACAAGAAAGCTCTTCTCAAACAGGAGTATGAAAACTTCAATGGCATACCCGGCGAACGAATGACTCAGACTTTTGATCGGTACAAGAAGCTCACTGGAGAGATGATAAGTGCAGGAATCAAGTATGAGAAGGATGATCTAAACAGAAAGTTTATCCGAGCTCTGGGGAAGGAATGGATTATATACACAGTCTCCTATAGACAAGGAGACACCCTAGAAGCCCTTGAACTTGATGATCTGTACAACGATCTGAGAGTGTTCGAAGCAGAAGTCGAAGCAGAAAAGGGTGCCAACATCAACCCCAGTATTACCAATGTTAATACTGCCCTGGCCACAACATCTAGAGGATCCAAACATGAAATCAGCGAAGAGATTTCATTCGAATCTTTTATATGTAAGTGTGCTAATCTCACAGTTGAAGAGGTCAAACAGATGCATCAAGATGATTCTGATGAAATCGATCTCAAGTGGCAATCTGCTATGTTGGCCCTACGCGCAAGAAGATTCTTGAATAGAACGGGAAGGAGATTCAATCCACGAAACAACGAACGAATCACTTTCGACAAGAGCAAAGTGAAGTGCTATGAATGTAGTGAACTAGGTCACTTCGCTAGAGATTGTCCAAACAAGTCAAGAACCAACAATCCACGAACCACTCAAGAGACAAATCAAAGTGCACTCATGTCACAGGACATCTTTGGATTCGATTGGAGCGACTTGGCTGAAGAAACAAGTCAGAATAGAGCACTAATCTCTGAGGAACAAAATCACGTAGAAACTACTACGGCTACTGTTCACCATGCATGCATAGCCGTAGTAACAGATGATACGGACATTCTAGGAGAGTTAGTTGCTGCGGACGATGCATTTTCTACTGAGCTGGCTTATATTGAAGTTGGAATTCCTGAACTCAGCAACAACATATTGGGATATGACTGGACTGATGATGATCAAGGAGCACCACACGAGGATGCTCTCATGGCTATTGACTCACCAACTCCAGATTCCTCATCTCTTATGGCCGAGGTAAATTCCAAACTTTGTACTCCTGAATGTAAAAATATAATCACTAAGTACAAAGATCATAATCAATTAATGAGTGACTCCATTAAAAACTTAGAAGAACAAAGAAGGTCAGCTCATAGAGTAATTGATAATTTAGAAAACCAGATTAAGTCCCACAAAGTAAATGAACAAAGCTATCAAGAAAAGATCAATCTACTTGAATGGCAACAAGAGGACTTACTCCTTAAACTCAAGGTGGCTAGGGATAAAGTTAAACTTTTAGAACAAGAACACACTAAAATTGAGTTAGATGTAGGGAAGTTAGAATTTGCTGAAAAACATCAACAAACTAGTTAAATCTAGTTTGGTTAGAGGTCTCCCAAACAAGCAATTCAACCTTGAAGACATTGCCTAGCTTGCTTGAAGGGGAAGCACACACAATCTTCCCACATAGATAAAGGAAGTCAACTCTAACACTACTCCTTTACATTTATTACACATGGATCTCTTTGGTCCTAACAAATGTAAAGAGCATTGCAAAGAATTCATACTGCTGGTCATCACCGATGATTACACAAGATATACATGGTTTTACTTTCTTGGTACCAAAGATGAAACAAGCAGCTCCTCCATCTCCTTATCACTAAGATGAACTTCAAACTCAACCAGAGATCAAGAAAATCCGTTTGTGATAATGGTACAGAATTCAAGAATAGTGTGATGAATGACTTCTGTGAGAAGAAAGGAATAGAACGCCAATTCAGTGCTGCCAGGACTCCTCAACAAAACGGAGTTGCTGAAAGACGTAATAGGACACTAATTGAGGCAGCCAGAAGCATGTTAGCTGACTCCAACCTTCCTATCTTCTTCTGGGCAGAAGCAGTTAACACTGCCTGCTATGTCCAGAATAGGGTTTTGCTAGTTAAGGCACACAACAATACACCATATGAGCTACTACACAAGAAGCAACCCTTGATCAGCTTTCTTCGTGCTTTTGGATGCCCATGCACAGTACTAAACTCCAAAGATTATCTTGGAAAATTCGAAAGCAAAGCTGATGAAGGAACATTTGTTGGTTACTCATCTCAAAGCAAAGCATATCGGGTCTACAATCACAAATCAAAGATAATTGAAGAAAGCTCAAATGTCACATTCAATGAATACACACCCAACAAGAAGGGACATGGACCAGATTGGGTATTTGATTTGGATGCCTTAACAAGATCACTAAACTCTAACTTTGAGTTTCATCCAAAACAGGTTGATACGGACCAGGTTGCTACTGAGCAAGTTAATACGGCAACAAAATCCGCAACTACGGCACCTATTGCTACGGCTCCTATTACAGGTACTGCCCGCTTGGATGTGATGGAATACATAAATCTTCCAATCACTTTGGAGGATCCAGTTGTTGAATCAAAAGCCCCAGAGGACGACTCTACCAAGGAAGATGAAGTTGTCCCTCCTCCATCACCAACTGCTACGGATAATGCAACACGTCCTAATGGTGTTCCACACCTAATTGAAGAGGATGAGAATGGAGTTGAACAGATTGTAACTGAAGAATTTGAGCACTACTCAACCAATATTCCTAAATCAGTCACCTCTCCTTCATTTACTACTCCTCCAACCACACCTTCTCCATTCAATCCCTCTAATCCTAGCAATGACATGCCAGATGTGAATGAGACAAACCTGGGTGGTGAACTACGTCTTGAGAAGATCCCATCTTCTCGTGTTGCTAAGAATCATCCTCCTGATCAAATCATTGGCTCACTTGACTTCTCCATGGAAACTAGAAGTCAAATCAAATCCAAAAAGGATTCTCAGAGTGCCCTCATAAACACATGTCTTTTTGCATGCTTCCTCTCTCAAGTGGAGCCAAAGAAAATTCAAGAGGCTCTACTAGATCCACACTGGATAGAAGCATGTCAGGCAGAGCTTCTCCAGTTCAAGATTCAAGGGGTATGGGTACTTGTTGAGGTCCCATATGGCAAAAAGGTGATTGGTACACGCTGGATTTTCAGGAACAAGAAAGATGAGCGTGGAATTGTAGTCAAAAATAAGGCAAGACCACTCAAGAAGAAGGCATCGACTATGAAGAAGTATTTGCTCCCGTAGCTAGGATTGAAGCAATACGCTTATTCCTAGCCTTTGCCTCATTTATGGGATTCAAGGTATATCAAATGGACGTCAAGAGCGCTTTCCTATACGGAGTCATTGAAGAAGAGGTGTATGTCAAACAACCTCCTGGATTTGAAGACCCTCAACATCCACACAAGGTGTACAAACTGATCAAAGCCCTATATGGACTTCATCAAGCACCACGTGCATGGTATGACACTCTATCAGATTATCTTCTTCAAAACAATTTTCAACGCGGCACAATTGACAAGACCTTGTTCTACAAGAAATCCCAGTCCGACATTCTTCTAGTACAAATCTACGTGGATGATATCATCTTTGGATCCACAAAGGATTCATTGTGCAAGGACTTTGAGGATCTCATGCATACTAAATTTCAGATGAGTTCAATGGGAGAACTCACTTTCTTTTTGGGCCTACAAGTCAAACAAAAAACCGGATGGCATGCTAATAAGCCAAACCAAATATGTCAAAGACATCCTTACAAAATTTGGATTATCAGATGCGAAGGTGGCGAGTACTCCGGTGGAAACTCACAAACAAATGACTGCTGATCTTGAGGGGGAGGATGTGGATGTACACAACTATAGATCCATGATAGGATCTCTCATGTATCTCACAGCATCAAGACCAGACATCATGTTTGGAGTGTGTGTATGCGCAAGATACCAAACAAGACCAAAGATGTCACACCTCATAGCTGTGAAGAGAATCTTTAGATATCTAAAGGGCAAACCTAATCTAGGTTTATGGTATCCTAAAGACTCTCCATTTGACTTAATAGCCTATACTGATAGCGACTATGGAGGTGAGAATTTAGACAGAAAGTCAACAACTGGAGGATGCCAATTCATTGGCTCAAGACTGGTGTCATGGCAGTGCAAGAAACAAACAACGGTATCAACATCTTCAACAGAAGCTGAGTACATTGCTGCTGCTAGTGTACTTTGGATTCAAAATCAGATGATGGACTATGGATACTCCTTCATGAACACGCCAATATTCATTGACAACCAAAGCACAATAAGCATCATCAACAACCCGGTCAAACACTCCAAGACAAAACACATAGAGATACGCTATCACTTTATAAGGGATTGCAACGAGAAGAAACTAATCCATGTTGAGAAGATCCATACAGACAATCAACTCGCTGACCTCCTCACAAAGGCGTTTGATGTTGGAAGATTCACGTTCTTAGTCACAAGCATTGGAATGCTTAATACGGAAGAATAACTCAACTACCTTTCTCTCAGTATTTCTATTATGTTTAAAATATTAAGTCCCTTCGATGAAGCAGTAGTAACCTTATGATGAAAATCAAGTACCTTACTCTCTAGTATTGTACTATGTTACTACTGCAATATTAATAGTAAAGACAAAAAGTATCCAAAGTATGATTAGTACGACCAAATTTTAAGGCTAAGGGAAGGTTTAACTACTACTGCCCTACGCTAATAATTTTTGGACGGAATGGTTAATACGGACGAGTAAGGAGTTTCTACGGACCTCTGGTTTAATGCTGCCAGTAACTCAAGTTACTACGGACAGTCCAGTTAATACGGTCCATGAACCATTACTACGGACGTTTAACCTACTTACTACGGATCTTTGTGTTAATACTGCAGATTATTTTATTAATAAAGGTTTCTTAATCAATAAGAATGCCCTAATTAATGATGATTTGACAAGTCAAAATACAACTTGTATTCCCACTCTACACGTGTCAAGCACAGAAGGCATAACAATAACACGTGGCGAAACCTGATTGGACCTTAATTTTGAAAATCAGGCTCGAGGCACAGCTACTAGTGCCACGTGGCGGTCTTTAATTGGACCGTTACTTTTGAATGATTACCCGCGTCTAATCAGGGGAGTCAAGTTGTTAAAAAATTTTCGGTATAAAAGGGGGTTAATTGAATCATTTTGAAATTACCGTTGTAAAAACCCCTAAGTCTTCCAAAAAGTTACCGTTAGAGTTTATAAACCATCATTTTTCCTTGCCGTTGTAACTAATCACTCACATTATTGTTTATCTCTGTTTCTAATCATTTCACAGAATCAACAATGGCGGATCAATTGCAATTTTACAAGACTCATAACATGGTCGCTTGCTTGGAAAAGAATACCGATAACGCCGATTTCCATCAAATAATCGATTTCTTTGATCAATTGAAGATCAAGACGGCGTTAACCATCAATCCGGAGATTGATGAATCCCATATTAGGGATTTTTGGACATCTGCCACGTTGGACACAGATGACATTGCCATCAATGCGGTGGTAAGGGGAAAAGCAATCCAAGTGACAGAATCCTCTCTCAGAACCCATCTTAACCTTCAAGATGAGGAAGGTATGGAACATGTCCCTTATGACACCCTGGTAACTGCCTTTACTAGCATGGGATATGAGGGGGATCTAAACGTTTCCACATTTTTAAAAGCTAAACTTTCCCCTCAATGGAAATACATGTTGCATACTTTGCAACAATGTATGTCCCCCAAAAGAACAGGGTGGCATGAAGGAAATTCAACATTAGCCAATGCAATGGTATGCTTGGCTACGGGGGGTACTTTTAATTTTTCCTACATGATTTTTGATGCAATGAGAAGAAATATTGACAGTCCAAATAAGTTTCTTATGTATCCAAGATTTCTTCAACATTGCATAAATTGTTTTCACAAAGACCTCCCAAGATCTGAAAAACATTTTGTCTCACATGCTCATTCAAGAAAAGTTTTTACAAACATGAGACAAATAAACAAGGGTGGACCATCTCGTGTGACACCACTATTTTCAAAAATGTTGGTGGTCACAATTCCCACAGCTACAGGACAAGAAACTCTTCCTCTGTCCCAACCCACAGCTGCCACTCTCAGTACTACGGCAATATCTGTTGGCACTAGTGCCATATCTGTAGCCAGTACTGCAGGTGGAAACCCAGAGGTTGCTACGGTGGTTGCTACTGCCCAAGCACCTCCAGTTGCTACTGTGAGTTCTACTCCAGATGCTACTGCTTCAGTCACTACTGCTAAAGTGACAAAACCCAAAGTTTATGTGCCTCACAAACCCCTCAAAGTTGCTTCTAAGAGAATCAAGAGGGTTACTCAGCCTCTTGTTTCTACACCCATCCCTCATACTACTACTGCAAAAGCAATCCCTGACACATCTTCAGGATTGCATCACACATTAGGGGAAAACCTTGAACATACCCCCTTGTTCACTGAGTTGGTCACTAAGGAGAGGGAAGACCATGTGGGGAGGGCTGATACTACTGCAGCCTCTACTTCTTATAGTAGAGCTCAGGACAGTGTCAACATAACTAAGACCCAAACTACGGAAACACCATCCCTTGCTGAGAACTTGTTCTCAGATTGGGAAGGTGGTCCCTGGCGCCAAGAGACCATGGGGGAGATACCTGCTTCTGCTAGGCAGGAGAGTTTCTCTTTTCCCGAGGATCTTCCACCTGTTGGTACCCAACAGGAAAGGGGTGAGGGTAGTGGTGGTAATTACAAGGAATTGATGGGTATGTACCAGAATCTAATGGTGAGGGTTGAAAAGCAAGAAGAGATGCTGTCTTCTTTAACATCTTTGGTGCAACAGGTGCTGGCACACCAAGCTTTACTATCAGTCCAGCTACTGCCCAAAAGAATCATCACACAAGATGCTGGAAATTCACCAATGCCATCCAGCTCATCCTCTTCAGATGACTCCCCATCAGATGACAACAAGGGGGAGAAAGATTTGAATGTGTTATCATCTGGAGAAAGCAAGGGTGATGAAGACAAGGGAAGCACAGATACTGTCATCACTGCCACCTCCAATCAAGATGAAGAGATGGAGACAGACAGTATAGTTGAAGGGGAGACAGACTTTGATGTAAATATGGTGATAGATGCAGAGGGTGAAGAGATGGAAGTGGATACTCCACTTAAGGGGGAGCAGCAGCAGCAAGAAGCCAAGCAAATGGTCGAAGAAACCATAGACGAGATGGAAGATGAAACTTCACCAAAAGTTGCTACGGATCAGGATGATGAAATGGTTACTATGGACCAAGTTACTACGGATCAACTTACTACGGTGGATCCTATGGTAACTAGCCCAGTTGCTGCGGACCCCATGACAACTAGTCCAGTTGCTACGGACTTAGTTAGTACTGTTGAAATGGAGCAAGTTATTACGGACCCAATGATTATCAGTCCAGCTCCAGAAAGAGAGGAAGATCATTCCTACCTATTCAAAACCATTCCTCCCACGTTCAATCAAGCTTCCTCACAATTTCAGGCAATTCAATCTGAAGCTACAACTCCTTCCACCATTGTAACAGAAGCTCCTTTCACCTTTGATCAAGAAGAAGCTGCAAATGTTCTTATAAGAACAGAATTGTCAAGAACTGCTGTAATGGAAGATGAAGCTACACTATCATCACAGCTGCAGAAGATCAAAAATGAAAAGCAGAAACAAGAACAGAAGAAAGCAGAAGAGGAGAAAAGAAAGAAGCTGATTGCTGAAGCAGTTGCTAGACAAAGAGCAGCAGCTGCTGAGATAGTTACAACTTCAGCAACTTCTCTAACCTTACCTGAACAGGCTGCTGGTTTATCTGTTTCTGCAGGGAGAGTTGGATTTATAACAGTTGACAAGAAAAAGAATAAACTTCAAATGGTCAACCTTGATGATGAAAAAGACAAAGGCAAATCTGTTGTGGTGAAGAAGTCAAAAGAAGAAAAACAGGAGGAAGAAAGGCTTACCCTAGAACAACTGTACTTTGCTAGCATGACTCAGGAGGAAATTGAGATAGTGAGAAGAGAGAATGCTGAAGCAGAAATGTACAACAGAATGATTGCTGAGAAACAAGAAGAAGAAAAAGCCAGACAAAGAAAAATAGCTGAAGATGATGAACTTCATGCTAGGCTAAACAAAGAACCAACTCCAGAGGACAGGGAGAGATTAGCCAAAATTGCAGAAGAGGATGCAATAAAAGCCCAGGAGATGGTTAATGATGATATTTTGGACAGACTAGTCAAGAAGGGTTTGGTAAAGTCTTTGGAAAGATCAGATGAGCTTCTAGCACAGAAGATGCATGAAGAGGAGCTTAAACAAGCTAAAGCCAAAGCAAAGCCCGAAAAGAAGAAAGTGTCCAAGCTTACTCCTACACAAGTCAAGATAGCTGAGGATAGAAAGAAGTACACTAATTTTCTCAAAAGCAAAGGTCATAGTGGCAGATCCTTAGGCCCTATGAAGCTAGCTTCTATCCTAGAGCTTGTGAAGGAAGAAAGACAAAAGGAATCCAAAAGGGAAGCAGCACTTGCAAAGCTTGAAGAGAAAAAGAAGCTAAATGCACAAAAAGTGTTGGATGCAGCCCTTAGAACAGGAAGGAAGGTATTTCAACCTGACCCTGTTCCTGAAGTCAAACAATCAGAAGAGAAGCAGAAAAGAAAGAAGCTGTCATCAAAAAGGATTCCAGTTCCTCCATCTAAAAGACAAAGGATGGGTGATGATGCTATTGCCTCTCAAGAAAATCCAGAAATTCCATTTGCTGATGTTAAAACTGAGCCTGAAGATATGGAACAAGACCCTCCTAGTACTACTCAAGGGGGAGATTATTCTGCATACATCAACCATGTTGATGGTTTGAAGTATACTCCATTGAAGGTAAAACCTCCAATGATCATTGATTGGAAATATATTGGTGGACCTTTGAAAACCGAATATGAAGTTACAAGAGCAGATAAGTCAAAGAAAAATCTTATAGCTTTTCATTGGGTATTCAGAGATTTTGATAGGGATGATCTGGAGAAAATGTATGAGATTGGCATAAGAAAATACTCTCATCAAAGAAAAGGAGTATGTCCTGGTATCGATCTGGCAATGGATGTTCTGTGTGGGTTGTTTGAGCCTGACTATAAGAAAACAAGTTCTGTCTTCAAGAAAGAAGGACCTAATAATCCTGTACTCAACTGGTTTGTGTATGAGAAATGTGAAGCATACTCAATTATAAGAAGACACGGAGCAAGGGAATTCTACTTGATAAGTCACACGTATCCACACTCATTGAAGACATTGGATGAGCTGATTGAATTAAAGCTGAATGGACCAAGAGATTCATTGCTTGCTCAAGAACTTGTTTGGAAAATCTTGTGTCAAAGAATAGTAGAAAAGAACAAGATGGAAACTGACTTGTAAAACTCATAGTTGTAATAGTTAATACTGCTCTATGAATGAAGTAGTTAATACTGTTGAAGCATGAAACTTGTACTTTTGATGTGCCATAAAAGTTCAAGGTTAGGGGGAGATTGTTGGGTTATAACTTAGCTAAATATAGTTTAACCATAAACAATATACCTAACATATAAGAAAAGTGACTTAAGTTGTTAATACGGAAGGTATTATAAGTTACTACGGAAGATCAAGTTAGTGCAGCTGTTCAACAAGTTACTACGGTTCATCAAGTTACTACGGCTAGTATTAAAGTTACTACGGAACGAGTAAAAGTCAAGATACGGAAGAAGTCAAGACACGGAAGATAACCTTGTCTTACAAGTATCAAATCTAATTAGATAGAGTTATAATTAGATTAGATTTCCTTTTGTTAATTAGATAAAGTTTCCTTAATCTAGATAATGATAGATTTAGATAAGGATAGATGTAGATTTCTAGTTTATCTAGAACGAGCCTCAAGGTCTATAAATATAGATCCTTGTAGAGAGAACATAACACGTTGTATTGATATAATTTGATTAATGCAATTGAGGCTTACAATTCGACAATAATTTGTTTATTCATTATTCATTATTATTTGTTCGATAACTCGTAATATTGAAGTGTTCATCCGCTGCTGAACTTCTTCAATAGATCTCGATCTTAATCGTTAGCAAACATATTAGTTTATTCAGACTAATACGATCCTGACAAGTTGGGAGCCGTCGTGTTTGCTTTGAAGATCTTGAGACACTACCTATATGTCACTAAGTGTACGGTCTATACTGACCACAAGAGCCTCCAACACATTTTAGATCAGAAAATGCTCAACATGAGGCAACGTAGATGGATAGAATTGCTGAGTGACTACGATTGCGAGATCAAATACCACCCGGGTAAAGCAAACGTAGTAGCAGATGCCCTGAGTAGGAAGGAAAGGGTAAAGCCATCTCGAGTTCGAGCATTGGGTATGCAAGTTCAGATGAGCCTTCGCACGCAGATTGCAAACGCGCAGCAAGAGGCGTTAAAGCCCGAGAACGTTAAGGTCGAGACGCTGCATAACCAAGAGAGGGAATTCGAACGCAAGTCGGACGGAATCTACTACTTCAAGGGCCGAGCATGGATTCCAAGATCTGAGGATCTTCGCAACCTCATTCTGGACGAGGGCCACCGATCTAGATATTCCATCCATCCGGGATCCGACAAGTTGTACAAGGACCTCCGAGAATACTACTGGTGGCCGGGCATGAAGAAAGATATAACCTTGTATGTAGCCAAGTGCCTTACTTGCTCCAAGGTCAAGGCGGAATATCAAAAGCCCTCAGGTTTACTATAGCAACCGTAAATACCCATGTGGAAGTGGGAGCAGATTTCTATGGACTTCGTCACCAAGTTGCCCCGTACGGCTAAGGGTAACGACATGATTTGGGTAATCGTGGACCGTTTGACTAAATCCGCCCATTTCTTGCCGATTCGAGAAAATCACTCTATGGAGAAGCTAGCACAGGTCTATATCAACGAGATCGTCTCTCGTCATGGAACGCCACTCTCCATCATCTCCGATAGGGATAGTCGGTTCACCTCCCGTTTCTGGAATGTTCTTCAGAAGTCCTTAGGTACTCAACTAGACCTCAGTACTGCGTATCACCCTCAGACCGACGGCCAGAGCGAAAGGACGATCCAAACACTTGAGGACATGCTGAGACCATGTGTGGTAGACTTCGGAAGAAAGTTGGGACGCTCACCTCCCCCTGGTCGAGTTCTCCTATAATAACAGCTACCATGCCAGCATCAAGTGCGCACCATTCGAGGCTCTCTATAGAGGTAAGTGCCGGTCACCGCTTTGCTGGCTAGAAGCTGGCGATCGACAACTTACGAGACTCGATATCGTCTAGGAGACCATTGACAAGATCACCACTATTCGTGAACGACTGAAGACGTCCCGTACCCGACAGAAGAGCTCGCTGACAACCGAAGGAAATCCCTCGAGTTCCAAGTTGGCGACCGGGTACTCCTCAAAGTATCGCCCTGGAAAGGGGTAGTCCGCTTCGGAAAGCGCGGTAAACTGAGTCCAAGGTACACCGGTCCATTTGAAGTCATTGAGCGTATAGGTCCCGTTGCTTATCGTCTCCAACTCCCTCAGGCTCTCGCAAATGTTCATAACGTATTCTACGTCTCACACTTGAAGAAGTGCCTGTCTGATGAGACCATCGTCATCCCTCTTGACGAGGTCAAAATCGACAGCAAACTAAACTTCATCGAGGAACCGCTCGAAGTTGTTGACCGCGAGGTCAAACAACTCAGGCAGAGTCGTATTCCGATAATCAAGGTTCGGTGGAATTCCCGACGGGGTCACGAATTCACATGGGAGCGTGAAGACCAATTCCGTCAGAAGTATCCACATCTTTTCGAGAACTCTTCTTCATGATGGGACGCACTAAATTTCGGGACGAAATATTCTTAAGAACTTTCACTTAACAAAAAGGTCCAACGAAGCAAAAACGTAAAAACGAAAAATCAGAAAAATACTGATTTTGGACTAGGTGCGCAGCACCTGCTGTTTAGGTGCGCAACACCTAGTGCCAGAATTCAAAAATGTTACATTTTTAGTCCTTGCCTCGTTTTTGTAACAATTCCACCAATCAAACTCGAGACTTTACACTCATTACTGACTTGTTACCAGTCCCAACCCACCCTATTATCATTTTCATTATTTCCATTTTCTTAAATCACTTTTACAAAACAAAAACACACATATCACATTTCTCTCTCAAGTTTCTCTCTAAACTCCCTCTAACAAACACCATTTCCAGAAACATTTCACCATAAAAACCTACCTTTTATCCATACAAATCGTCCCAATCATCTAGAGAAGCAAGGGGGTGTCGTTTATATCAAAAAGGACTAGTTTTGTAAAGGATTTTGTAGCGTAAATCCGACCAAAACTCATCATCCGAGCTTTTCCTTCGGTAGATTTCTTCCTTTTTACTGTTTTTATACAAATAATCAATTGCATGTAAGATCTAACGGTTGAAAATGTGTTTTTATACAAATCTATGACTTTTTATGGTCAAAAACGTTTTTAACCGAAATAACCTTTAGATCCACGGCTTTGTAACCAAAAATGCTTTATAAACTGTTAAAAAAATGTTTTAATAAGTTTAAACTCATTGCATGTTGGAATCTATGGGTGACAAAACGTTTTTAGCAAAGAAATCACAAAACGGGGAAGAACAGCAAGGAGGTGCGCAGCACCCCTCACCCCCTGACAGGTGCTGCGCACCGGGCTGCTGTCTCCCCGAAAAATCGTCGTTTTGGTTGTTAAAAACTTGTACACACATTCTGGACTTTTGTTAAAATATTATGGGACTGAGATGAATAAAACTAATGATAATAGTGACTTATATTGGACTCTTTGGACTTATTGGACTTGCTATTGAGTTATTATGTGTATATGCGTGTTTTGTGAGCGGAAATGGTTGTAGGTTTTGGACATGAAATTTGGGCGCGGAAGCGCTGCCCAAATTTCATGTCCAAACCTAAACCATTTCAGTAACCTAAACATGTCTATCATAATAATAACTTTAACGTTGAACCTTCGAATTAAAAATAAACGTTAACCGCTTCGGACCAATTTTGGGACAATTTGGACTTTAACACTTAATTTTAAACAAAAGTTACATAATCTCTTATATAAAGTAACCTAATAAGAAATTAACTTTTGGACAATCTTGGTATTCCTAGGCATTCCGTGATTCCCGGCTCCTTTTCCGACCGATTCCTAGTTCTCGTTTCTCCGCAAACCGTGAGTTACAACCCCTTATCTTATATATTTACATGAATTTTGGGGGAAACATAAGATTAATCGTATTTGAAAACTTTATGAATCAAATTGCAATTTATCGAATTTTGACTTTTGAACTTGTTGAACTTTGACTTTTGAACTTATAAACTATTTTGTACGAACTATTTGAACTCTTATGCGTAAAACATTTTACTCTACTTGAACTTACTGGCTCGCTCTCTTTTGAACTAAACTAATCATTGATGCTTGTATACGGACCAACCCTTGATGGAACTATAACATGATCTTAAGTGGCGGACGACTCTCTCTCTTTAAAACAAAACTACTTAGTGCCCAGCTACTTTTGGACTTAGACTTACACACTATTAACTACATAGCCGTATAGTAATTATGGGTATCGATACTTAGGAAAGAACCGTTCCTTGCTTAGATGGCAGTCTAAGTACATATTACTAAGAACTAGAACAACTTCCCGTAGGAGAGGCGGGAAGAGGGGCCTCACGGTTGAACAATCGGATTAGTGTGAACACTTAAGTTATAGATGTCAAGAGGTTGATACAAGAAATCTAATTAGTTACTTACGCATAATTTACGAAATTTTTAGCGATTGATTTCCGCAACAACAAATTGACTAAATATGACTCTATTTGGTCTTTACAAACTTAGGGCACCGATTCGCCCGTTACTTGAACTTTAAAAGTATATAAATTTTTAAGCGACTTTTCTCCGCTAACCTCCTTTTGGAAACTTTTACTTTTATATACCTTACTTATCTTTTGCCGAACTATTTAAACTGTAACTCACTCACTACTTTCGTAGTTGACACTTTATCTTATGTTTCAGGAAATTAGTGTAAGCATGATATGCATGGCATGGATGGGTCGAGGCGGTCGTGTGAGAACCTCATTGGGAAAAGACTTGTCCACTATTTCTTTTGGGAATTTTTAGTGAAACTTTAAATTTGTGTATCGATGTACTAAAATGTCGTGACTTGGTCGTTTTATGAACTTGTAAACACTTTTTATTTTTAATTAATGACTTAAATGCCGATGTGTTTTATATAACCCGTGTAATGATCTTCCAGCTCTTCACATTCCGTGTTTCCGCTTTAGCGGGGTGTGACATCTATTTTGGGGAATTTTATTTTGAAACATTGTACTTGTACTTTATTTAAAACTTGTGAACTGCTTGGTTGTTGAAACTTGAACTATTTTATTTTATTGAAATGAATTGAAACGTTTAAATTTGCTTATGACCGTGTAATGATATTCCAGCTCTCACATTCCGTGATTCCGCTATAGCGGGGTGTGACAGACTTGGTATCAGAGCACAGGTTATAGTGAAAACGGTTTAGAAATTTCCAAAAAGTTTTTGAAACCAAACTATAACCAAGGCTTTTCGGAAAATCATTATGGGTTCAAAACTTTAGAGAAATTAATTTCGCAATTGCATGATTGTTTTTAACTACGCATGGCCTGATCACCCCTGCCTAGTTCAAAATGGCTTATGCAAGAACGGAACATAATTACTAATGTTAAACGTTTTTGAGTCGAAAAATTCCCGGTCTTACTATTCCCAACCTCACGTGATCGACCCTTACCTGCATTTCCTTACATATTTCCTTTAACGTTATCTTGTTCATGTACTTACGAAACTCTTTACGTCGCAGATCCGTCATGTCTCAATCGTCACGCTCGCGATCTCCCTCCCGATCACAGTCCCGATCCCAGCACCGAGCCGCATCGTCACACGAGCCATCCGAGGGCCATACCGCCTCGGAAAGTCTCCGACATCAGACCACGGACCCCACGGAGGATACCTCCATGGTTGTGTCCAGCAGCATCGGGTCAAGCCCGAGGTCCGTTTTACCACCTCCACCGGCCCCCGTTGTCGCGCCACCACAGCGCCGTGGACCACGTGTCGTCACGACGGCACGTAAGCAGGTAATCCTTCCGGGACGGCTACCCGATAGGATGGCGGCGCAGCAGGACGGCCCGTCCAGGCCTGCGCCACCCCATTTTCCATTCGGGCACCCACCTCCCGAGGCTCCACGCACCTCGATGTTGGATCACTACTCGTGGAAGCGACAACTCGAGCGAGAGGAGATGCAGCGGGCTCGAGACGCCGAGGCAGCTAGGCAGAGGATGCCGCCTACCCCACAGCTACCCCCTCCTGCCGCTTTCCTGCACCTTCACCGAGAGGTAAGGGGACTTTCGGAGGAAGCCCAGCAACAAGGGCTGCTCCTCTGTGAGGTCTCCGATGCCGCTCATCGGTTGTCGGAGCAGGCACTGCGACACCTTGCTGCCGTCCAGGCCACAACCCGGACAGTGCAACGCTTGGTCGGAGTTTGTCTAATCATGGGGACCTTGTTGGCGGTTGTCATCGCCAAGATGTTCTTCGAGAGGCGCCGTTAGTTCTTTCTTCTATTATGTACTGTAGGCCGAGCTGAAAATTTTCCATGTACACAGCTTCGAGCCATTTCCATTATTTCCTTGTTGTATTGTACTGTACTTCTCCTATTTTGAACCTTGTACTCAACTTATTATTAATTAAAGAATGAAGTTCCATTTATTATTACCTTGTCTTGTGAATCTTGTACTGTGTTGAATCATTTTCTTACGTATGAAACCGTATCGTGTGAATCTCTTGAAACTTTGTCGTGCGTGTACTATCTGTTCTATTGAATTACTCTTGCGTGATTGTTAACTTGTTCATTGAATTATGTTCTTATCATACTCTAATCGTGCGTTTCTAAACTAAATATGTTATCTGTTGTAGAATCATGGCACCCCGTACCAACGCCAGTATCATCGCCGAGCAGGTCGCCGAGCAGTTGAGCCCAGCGATGCCCAATATGATCGCCCAGATCACTGCGGGGATCAATGCTAACGTCAACAATCACCAGCAACAGCAACAGCAACAGCAACAACAGCAACAGCAGCAGCAGCAACAGAACAACCACCAGAACCAGAACCAACACCCAAACCCACCAGCTTGCACTTACAAAAGCTTCATGGCCTGCAAGCCCAAGGAGTTCCATGGCACAACTGGTGTCGTAGGCCTGGTATCATGGTTTGAGAGCATCGAGTCGGTGCTGCACATCAGTGGATGTGCTGAAGCTATGAAAGTGCAGTACGCCTCCTGTGTATTGCACGGGAAAGCACTGACTTGGTGGAACAATGTAGTCCGCAATAGGGGACGTGAGACCGCCAATGCTCTCACCTGGGAACAATTCAAGAACCTCCTGATTGAGGAGTACTGCCCCAAAGGGGAAATCAAAAAGCTCGAGGCTGAGCTCTGGGATCACCAGATGGTCGGAAACGACATCGAAGGGTACACTGCCCGATTCCATGAGTTGGAACGACTGGTCCCAAGGCTAGTGACTCCCGAAGAGAACAAGATTGACCTGTACATCTCCGGTCTTGTTCCTGAAATCAGGGGAATGGTTCTCACTAAGGAACCCCAGACCCTCCAGAGTGCCATCATCCTAGCTCACCGCCTCACAAGCAACTTACTCACCGCTCCTATCTCATCCAAGAAGGAGTCGGGTGAGAAAAGGAAGCCCGATCAGACCCCGAGGCGAAGTGATAGGAACAAGAAGAAGAAGACCACCCGCAATCTTGCCATAGCAGCTGTAGCACCACCACCGCCACCTCCACCAGCTGGAAACCGATACACGGGGACGAACCCCAAGTGCAACAAGTGCAATTTCCACCACCACGGTAACTGTCCCGTATGTTTGAGGTGCCAGAAGGAAGGGCACTTTGCTAAGTACTATCCGGACAAGTTGGCACCTCCAGGTCCGAAGCCGGTGTGCTTCGAGTGCGGAAGTGACCAGCACCTCCGGAATGCTTGCCCAAGACTCCGAAACGCCCAACCTAACCAAGGCGGGCGAGGTCGAGGACGTGCATTCGCACTCACAGCTGAAGAGGCTCGGCAGGTCCCGAATGAGGTGAACGGTACGTTTCCTGTTAATAACCATTATGCATCCGTTTTGTTCGATTCTGGTGCCGAAAGAAGCTTTGTATCCTTAGAATTTAGGCCCCTCATTAATTTAGGATCTAAGTTTCTTAAGGATACCTTCACCATAGAGTACGCTAACGGTCAGGAGTTCGAAGCTAAGGATATAATCATAGGATGTTCCATATGCCTGTCCCATAAAACTTTCCCTATTGACTTAATCCCGATCGAGCTGAAAAGCTTCGATGTCATCGTCGGAATGGACTGGCTCTCTCGTTTCCGAGCCGAAATTGACTGTTTTGACAAACTCATCCGCATCCCCCTTTCTGACACTGAAACTTTAGTCGTTCAAGGAGACAAACCCGGACGATCACTCCGTCTTGTGTCGTCCATAAAAATGCGTAAGTACCTCGAGAAGGACTGTGACGCGTTTCTTGCTCACGTTGTTGAACGTAAACCCAAGGAGATCCGTATTCAAGATATTCCAGTAGTCAAGGATCACCCTGAAGTCTTTCCCGAAGATTTGCCCGGGCTACCTCCGCATCGACAAGTGGAATTCCGGATAGACCTCATTCCTGGTGCAGCACCGGTCGCTAGGACACCGTACCGTCTAGCCCCACCGGAGATGCAAGAGCTGTCCAAACAACTTTAGAAACTTTTGAATCATGGTCTTATTCGTCCTAGCTCGTCCCCCTGGGGAGCCCCTATACTCTTCGTTAAAAAGAAAGACGGATCCTTTCGTATGTGCATCGACTAACGCGAACTTAACAAGCTGACCGTCAAGAACCGATACCCACTCCCGAGGATCGATGACCTTTTCGACCAGTTGCAGGGTGCAACTTATTTCTCAAAAATCGACCTCCGATCGGGTTATCATCAGGTTTGGGTCAGCGAGACCGACATTCCAAAAACCGCTTTTCGTACCCGTTACGGTCATTACGAATTCCTAGTCATGCCATTCGGTTTAACCAATGCACCAGCAGTGTTCATGGACTTGATGAACCGGGTGTGTAGACCTTATCTGGACAAATTCGTGATCGTGTTCATTGATGACATTCTTATCTACTCGAGAAACAAGGAGGATCACGCGAAACACTTGAAACTCATCTTAGAACTCATCCGAGAACAGAAACTGTACGCCAAATTCTCTAAGTGTGAATTCTGGCTCCGGGAAGTACATTTCCTTGGTCATGTGGTCAACCAAGATGGGATCCATGTGGATCCGGCTAAGATAGAAGCGATCGAGAAATGGCAAGCCCCGACGACTCCTACGGAAATTCGTCAATTCCTAGGATTGGCCGGCTATTATCGAAGGTTCATCGAGAATTTCTCGAAGATCGCTAAGCCACTCACCGAGCTCACTCAGAAGGATAAGGATTTTGTTTGGGGTACGAAGCAAGAGGAATCCTTCCAGAAACTCAAGCACCAACTTTGCCACGCACCGATTTTGTCTTTACCAGAGGGTACGGATAACTTCGTGGTATTCTGCGATGCATCCCACCAAGGACTTGGGTGTGTCCTCATGCAGAAAGACAAAGTCATCGCCTACGCTTCAAGGGAACTCAAGGTTCACGAACATAACTACACTACTCACGACCTAGAGCTGGGAGCTGTCGTTTTTGCACTAAAGATCTGGAGACACTACTTGTATGGGACTAAGTGCACGGTTTTCACGGATCACAAGAGTCTTCAACACATTCTAGACCAGAAGATGTTCAACATGAGGCAGAGGAGATGGATCGAACTGCTGAGTGACTACGATTGCGAGATCAGGTACCACCCGGGAAAAGCAAACGTAGTAGCAGACGCCCTGAGTCGGAAGGAAAGGGTGAGACCATATCGGGTTAGAGCATTAGGTATCCAGATTCAGACTAACCTTCAAACGCAAATCGTCGAGGCTCAGCGAGAAGCGTTGAAGCCCGAGAACCTAAAGGGAGAAACTTTGCACAATCATGAGAAGGAGTTCGAACGCAAATCCGACGGGATTCATTACTTCAAGGGCCGAGCATGGATTACGAAGTCCGAGGATCTTCGCAAGTTAATTTTGGATGAAGGCCACTGTTCCCGATACTCCATTCACCCAGGATCGGACAAGTTGTACAAGGACCTTAGGGAGTATTACTGGTGGCCGGGCATGAAGAAAGATATCGCCTTGTACGTAGCCAAGTGTCTCACTTGCTCCAAGGTCAAGGCGGAATATCAGAAACCTTCAGGACTTCTGCAGCAATCGGAGATCCCTATGTGGAAATGGGAGCAAATCTCCATGGATTTCATTACCAAGTTACCCCGGACGGCAAAGGGTAACGACACAATTTTGGTAATTAGGGACCGTTTGACGAAGTCTGTGATATCGCATATTTTAGTCATATTATTATATGCGATATTTGTCTTTTTAAAGTTTAATTCATAACGGATTTTGGGAATTTCGGACAATTTTGGTATTAAAATGTTATACAGGTGTCACACCCCGCTAAAGCGGAATACAGGATGTGAAGAGCAATAGCATTCGATACACAAGTTTATAATTCCACACCAAATTATATTAAAAGAAACATAGCTTCAAAGGTTTACAAATGTTTAAAGCTTCGTTTGCATATCCGAAATACAAGTTAAGTGTTCATAGCCAAGCCACCCGAACCCTTTCCCATTCTTGAAGTCATCAACCCAAAGCATAAAGTCATCAGCAAGCTTAATCGCAACCTGAAAATACGAGTCAAGTGTTAACTACGGGAGACGTAGTTAGTGAGCTACAAAGTTTAAGTATTCAAAGCGTTGACGCCTATCAATGCGTAAAGCATAAGTAATCAAGTTTCGTCGCATAGCAATGCGTAAAGGTATAGCATTCATGTAGTTGTCGCATAAGCATGCGAAAAGTATAGCATTCAAAAAGTAGTCGCATAACCATGCGTAAAGTATAGCTTTCAAAAGATTGACGCATAGCAATGCGTAAAGTTTAGTTTTCGTGTTCGTAGGCATTGACCACATAGCGCGACTATGTGACAATCCTAGTATTGCCCAATGATCGTATCGTTGCGTTGCTAAGCCTATTAATTACCCACTATAATATTATGCACCATCTGTTGTTGTCGTTGTGGTGAGGGTCTTGCAACTACCTTAATAGCGCTATCCATAAATCCTATCGGTCCTCTCCCGGAGATTAATAGCAACTAGTTATGTAGGGGTGCATGGGATTTTCGTAGCATCTCACGACCATGTTGTACAACGTCCGCAACATGTCGATCGATGCCAAGTCATTGGCAATTTATAGCTTTCGTGTCCTCGACATTGTTGGCAAAACCCTCAACAATGCCGGCAAAATAGTTATTCGTTTTAGTATTCGTTATCAAAGCATTTCATAGTAGCATTCAAAATACATAAGTGTTTTTGTAATAGCATTGAGTATCAAATCATTTTCATAATAGTTTTCGAGTATCAAAGCGTTTCACAATAGTATTCAACTATCAAGTCGTTTCGTAAAAGTATTCTAGCATCAAATCGTTTCGTAAAGTATTCAAAGTATCAAATCGTTTCGTTAAGCGTTCAAAGTTTGTTTCAACTTAAAAGTAGTGTCTAAGCCTAAGACTCGAATTTTACCCCAAAAATGTAATAAAAGCGTTTAAAAGGGGTTTGTAACTCACTGTTTGCGAAGATCGTAGCATGCTTGGAATAGCTCAAAAGGTGCTCGGAATCACCGGAATCCTAATATGTGCCAAATTCTTGGGTAAGTATGATGTTATTGGTTAACTTTGTTATTCGTATAGCGTATAACGTTTTACAAGTTGCAATGTTTTGATTTAGTCTTAGTAACAAAAATTGTTATGTCCGAAAATCGTTCAAAATTGTTATTGTTACATCTTGTCCAAAAGTGTCCAAAGTTAATGTTATTATTAATGTGATAAGTTATGTTTTAGCCACTGAAGTATTTTATAAAGTTCTAACGAAATTGGGCAGCGCTTCCGCGCTAAAGTTTCTAAATCCAAATTTTTCCCACTTTCCCGCTTACAATTTATAACACTTATTAAGCTAATTCACCAAGTTCAATCCAAATGTAATATGTCAAATAAGTCATCCCAAACACAAGTATTTGTTTATTACAGTAGCTTATATTCAGATTCGAGATTATAGGTTCAAAGTGGCGATTTTTATCAAGTTAACTACGATTTTTGGGGCTGCCAGCAGCTCGGTGCTAAGCACCTGTCTCATGGTGCGCATCACCTGTCTCATGGTGCGCAGCACCTGCTGGCTGGACTTCCCCAAAATCGTTTTTGGTGGTTAAATCGGTTATCTTGATGGTAGATTTCGACATGCAATTGTTATAAACCTTATTAATCATCATTTTCTCAGTTTATATGTAACTTTTATCCATAAATATGAAGATCTAAGCATCATTAATTAAAAACCCGTTTTTGTATAAAAATGGTCATAAAACTTTATCAAAACTTGATTTTTGAGCTTAGATTATACATGCAATTGGTTATTATAGTAATATAAGTATATAGGAAGAGTTTCTACCGGATGAAAGTGTTTGGATGATGATCTAGGCGGATTTTGAGCTCCAAAAGTGTAGAAAACGTTTTGTAATCGAAATAACTTTGTCCCTCTTGCTTCCTTTGCTTGAATGAATGCTTTTGATGGTGTAAAAAGGTGGGTTTTAGTGGCTGTAAATGGCTGTGATTTTGGTGTTCTAGAGAGAGAAGTAGAGAGAGTTTGGGGGTGTGTGTGTTTATGTTTTTATAAAATGAAAAAGAAAAGAAATAGGAAGGAAATGATGATAAGGGGGTGTGGGTTCTGCTACATTTCAGTAATAATGGGCAAAAGTCGTTTGTGGTTGGTTGGATTTATTATAAAAACGAGATAAGAATAAAACTTTAAAATTTTTGGGAATTACGCGTCCAGTGCGTCGCACCAAGGCCTAGGTGCGGCGCACCGGGCCTATTTTCTGGTTTTGATCGTTTTTCGTTTGCGTATTAGTTAAGCATTTGCGTTCGTTTGGCGTTTACGATTGTTTTGCTATGAACTTAGGCAAGTTCATTATATGTTTTCTTGGTATTAGGATTCGTTTAATGATTTGATTCTGATTTTCGACTTCGATTCCGAGACACACACGTTTAAAGTTTAAGTAACGTAAACCTACGTTAAAGAGTTTTGTGTGAGTTATATCGAGCTTAGCTTAAAGAGTCGTGTCTACGTAACCACGTAACACATAAAGTTAGTTATAGCATGAAGCAAGTATAGCGTATCGAGGTTATAAGTTAGTGTTCTCGAACTGAGTTTTGACGGTTGTCACATTCTCCCCACGTTGAAAGAATTTCGTCCCGAAATTTCAACTTGTAGTATTCGTTCTGGGAGAAGTGAAGAGATGAGGATACTTAAGCATCATCTGATCCTCTCGTTCCCAGGTATTTTCGGGGCCTCGTTTAGCATTCCATCGCACCCTCACTATGGGGATTTTACTGTGTCTTAATTTCTTAGTTTCGCGTTCTATGATTTCAATCGGTTCCTCGATAAATTGGAGCTTTTCGTATGGTTGTACTTCTTCTATAGGTGTGATAACTGTTTCGTTCGAGGAGTACTTTTTCAGTATCGACACATGAAAAGTGTTATGCGTGTTATCGTGCTCTTGTGGTGGTTCCCAACGACACGCAACTGGACCTACTCTTTCGAGTACCTCAAATGGTCCTACGTATCTGGAGTTAAGTTTTCTAGTGTTTTCTGCGGCGTATTTCACCTTTCCTAGGTGACACCTTAAGAAGTACTTTGTTGCCGACTTAAAATTCTAAGTCTTTTCTACGCACATCAGTGCAAATCGTTTGACGACTTCTAGTAGTCTTAGTCGTTCCTTTATCGTGGTGATCTATCAATCGTTTCTTGTACTATATCCATGCTAATTAGTTGTCGATCTCCTGGTTCCAACCAACATAGTGGAGATCGGTATTTCCTTCCGTATAGAGCTTCAAAAGGCGCGTACTTGATTCTAGCGCGATAATTATTGTTATAGGAGAATCCTGTTAGTGGTATATGGTTATCCTGACTTCCTCCGAAGTCAATAACACATGCTTAGAATACCATATAAGATTTTTATTGTAAGTTCGCTTTGACCATCGGTCCGTGGATAGTAAGATGTGTTTAAATATAATTGTGTGCCAGAAGATTCTTGGAATACCTTCCAAAATCTGGAAGTGAAGCGAGTATCTCTGTCCGAGATAATTGACGTGGGTATTCCGTGACGAGTCACCACCTCGTTGATGTATATTTGGACAAGTTTTTCCACGTTAAAACTTTTCTTGATGGGAATAAAGTATGCTAACTTCGTTAGTCGATCTACTACAACCTAGATCATGTCGTTACCCTTTGATGTTCGAGGTGACTTTGTGACGAAGTCCATTGTGATTTGTTCCCATTTCCACTCGGGAATTTCAGGTTGCTGAAGTAATCCGGATGGCTCTTGGGTATTCAGCCTTCACTTTCGCACAAGTGAGGCATTTCTCTACGTATAAGGCAACGTCTCTTTTCGTTCCAGGCCACCAATAATGTTCCTTGAGGTCCTTATACATCTTGCTTTTCCCTGGATGAATGGAATATCTTGTTCGGTGTGCTTCATCCATAATGTCTTTCTCAATTCGTTAGTCGTAGGAATCCAGGCTTGATCCCTAAATTAGTAGACATCGTCGCTTTTCCTTACAAAATCCTTGTTGTGTTTGTGCAAAGTTTCGACCTTTATGTTATCTGCTTTCAAAGCCTCATGTTGAGCATTTTCTATATGCGTTCTCGAGTCGGGTTTAAGGTAAATTCCTAATGCACGCACTCGGGTTGTTTGTTGCCTTTCTTTCCTACTCAAGGCATCTGCTACGACGTTTGCTTTGCCAGGGTGATACTTAACATCGCAGTCGTAGTCGCTAAGGAGTTCCAACCATCTCCTTTGCCTCATGTTGTGTAGTTTCTGATCTAGTATATGTTGTAAACCCCTATGATCCATGTATGTCGGGCATTTGGTTCCGTAGAGATAATGTCTCCAGATTTCAAGGGCAAAAACTATCGCCCCTAATTCATGGTCGTGAGTAGCGTAATTGAATTCGTGTTTCTTGAGTTGTCGCGATGCGTATGCTATGACCTTATTTTGTTGCATCAATACATAACCTACTCCTAGGTTAGATGCGTCACAATACACTATAAAGTCTTCGTTTCCCTCAGGAAGAATTAGAATTGGGGCATTGCATGGTTTCGTTTTTAGGATATTGAAGGCTTGTTCTTGTGCATCTCCCCAGTTGAACTTCTCGTTCTTTTGCGTTAACTTTGTTAGGGGGTTTAGCTATCTTTGGATAAGTCTTGAATGAATCGTCGGTATTAACCGGCTAGTCCTAAAAATTTGCGGATTTCTGTCGGACTCTTGAGAGTTTCCCAATTCTCTATAGCTTCGATCTTTGATGATTCAACGTGGATTCCGGATCCATTAACTACGTGACCGAGAAATTTTATTTCACGCAGCCAGAATTTGCATTTAGAAAACTTTGCGTAGAGTTGTTGTTCCTTGAGTAATTCCAATAACAGTTTTAAGTGCTCCACGTGATCTTCTTTGGTACGTGAGTAGATTAAGATGTCGTCGACGAATACAAGGACTTGTTGATATCCAGACCTTAAGTCGATATTTGAAAAGTATGCCGCGCCTTGTAGTTGATCGAAAAGGTCATCGATTCGTGGAAGAGGATATCGGTTCTTGACGGTTAGTTTATTCAATTCTCGGTAATCAATACACATGCGGAACTATACATATTTCTTCTCAACGAATAGGATCGGCGTTCCCCGTGGTGATACGCTTGGTCGGATAAATCTTTTATCCAATAATTCCTAAACTTGGTTGGATAATTCCTGCATTTCAGTCGGAGCTAGTTGGTATGGCTTCCTTGCCACTCGTGTCGTTCCAGGAATTTCTTCGATTCTAAGCTCTACTTGCCTCAGTGGTGGTAGTTCTAGTAGTTCTTCGGGAAATGCCTCCGGATAGTCTTTAACTATCGGCATGTCCTTAAGGTCTGCTGCTTGTGTTTGTTTGTCCTTTACGTTTACTAACAATGTAAAGCAGCCCTTATTCAAGTATTTGCGCGTTTTCATCACCGGTATAAGTTTCGAAGTTTGCCCCGGCCTATCTCCTTGTACTATTAATTACTTCCCATCTCCTATTGGCATCTGAATCGTCTTATCTAAGCAAAATATCTTCGCATCTTGGATGGTCAACCAATCCATTTCTATTACTGCGTCAAAGCTGCAACTATGCGGGGGTCGTATCTCGCTTCCTCAGTTCCTACCGCCAAGGCTCTAACTTGTATGATGCTCGGGCCGCGAGAGTTGGGCCAAGTATTGATTTAATGTTTAAGTTTACTTAGACTAGTAATAGTCCGGGCAAGTCACCAGGAATTACTTCCGGTACTCCCTTACTACTAATCGGTTTTCTTGGGCACCTTCTTGGTTAAATGGAAACGAGCCATAACCTCGGTCGTAAGTGCTTTCGGACATAAGGTTTCGCCTTGTCCTCCCCATGTCGCCTTGTATGAATAAGGTCTTATTGTAGAGTAGATGTTTAGATGATTTCCTTGTAGAGACATGACTTCAACATGTTTGACAAATGACTATTCCGTGGTTTACCGTAACATAGGAATGTGATCACATCTTCGTGATGATCCTTCGTGTTAGGATATACTCTCAAAACCTACCTTGTTTCGGAGTTACCTTAGATTTGTATTCGAGTCTAGGAATCCACACTGACCAACGATTCCCTAAATAAATTTGCGATATCCCTGCGATTTCATAGATGCTAGTCCTTTAATCGAGTACCATCAATTATTGTACATTATTTCGCATGATTATAATGTCACTAAATGAAAGTAAGGTATGCGTCATACATGTTTATGCTTGGGGCATATCATGCGATTTGAATTAAGAATTTGTGTCGACCGAAGATTACTATATTGGGTGTACTAAGGCGAGCAAGCGATAACAGTGATTTTCAAAACTCTTTCGTGTAGCAATTCCATAACTAGCATTGCGTTGTCTGGACTACCCTAGGTATCGTTTATTTGGTATGAAGTATGTCGAGTAATAGTTTGCGAATGCGAGTGTCATGATACATCGGCTTCTGGACCATCTCTGGAGGCCCGTAAACTTGTCGCATGAATCCATCATGTCTCCCAGTGTCGATCCTTAGTCATCGGATATCTTGGGTGCATCACTTAGTATGTCGAATTGCAACCGCACTCATGTCTGATGTGGGAAAACTTCCCATATGCCATAAATGGAATCGCGTAAGGATTAGTGGGATAAAGTGTATACGGTGTCGATAGTCGAGAATGTGTTGTCTCCGCCTAAAGAACGGGAGGGATAGTCGGCATGGGACAGTATAAACCAGTCTAGATCCGAGTCGTTATACGGTTATGCAATAGTTTACGATTGTATGAATGGCTTACGATAATGTTAATTCAACGCTCCTATACCTTGATAACGTATCACTATCGTATATCAGGTTCGTAGGGAAATGTGAGTTCTCAAGAGTATGCGTCGGGTATCTACCTCGTTGTCTGACACGGTTGTAATCGTTCCCTTCATCGCATCATAGAAAGGTGAATGGGATCAAATTCCCACTAAGTCTCAATGTTATCTTAGTATAAGTCTAAAGCATAAAGTGTTTCGTGACGAACGTAAGTAACTCTTTCCCTCTCGGCGAAGCCTAGACCGAAAACGAGTTAATCGAAGATACGGCTCAAGTTAGTGTTAGTAATAAGCTGAGCACATAGAGTATCTTAAGTATAGCATCTAGGTCGGTGTGGGTCTGACTTCAAGAATTTCCCGGGAAGGTTCGTTTAATGTTTACCAATCCCGTTCCGGCATAATTTAGTCCAAATTATTCATAGGTGATCAGGCTACGAATAATTCAAGTTTTACAATGCCTTCACGTTTTGGTTAAATAAAATCTTTCGTTTTAGAACTGGCTATAGTTTGATTTTTGAAAAATCGGTATTCACTATAACCTTGCGCTCTGATACCAAGTCTGTCACACCCCGCTAAAGCGGAATACAGGATGTGAAGAGCAATAGCATTCGATACACAAGTTTATAACTCCACACCAAATTATATTAAAAGAAACATAGCTTCAAAGGTTTACAAATGTTTAAAGCTTCGTTTGCATATCCGAAATACAAGTTAAGTGTTCATAGCCAAGCCACCCGAACCGTTTCCCATTCTTGAAGTCATCAACCCAAAGCATAAAGTCATCAGCAAGCTTAATCGCAACCTGAAAATACGAGTCAAGTGTTAACTACGGGAGACGTAGTTAGTGAGCTACAAAGTTTAAGTATTCAAAGCGTTGACGCCTATCAATGCGTAAAGTATAAGTAATCAAGTTTCGTCGCATAGCAATGCGTAAAAATATAGCATTCATGTAGTTGTCGCATAAGCATGCGAAAAGTATAGCATTCAATAAGTAGTCGCATAACCATGCGTAAAGTATAGCTTTCAAAAGATTGACGCATAGCAATGCGTAAAGTTTAGTTTTCGTGTTCGTAGGCATTGACCACATAGCGCGACTATGTGACAATCCTAGTATTGCCCAATGATCGTATCGTTGCGTTGCTAAGCCTATTAATTACCCACTAGAATATTATGCACCATCTGTTGTTGTCGTTGTGGTGAGGGTCTTGCAACTACCCTAATAGCGATATCCATAAATCCTACCGGTCCTTTCCCAGAGATTAATAGCAACTAGTTATGTAGGAGTGCATGGGATTTTCATAGCATCTCACGACCATGTTGTACAACGTCCGCAACATGTCGATCGATGCCAAGTCATTGGCAATTTATAGCTTTCGTGTCCTCGACATTGTTGGCAAAACCCTCAACAATGCCGACAAAATTGTTATTCGTTTTAGTATTCATTATCAAAGCATTTCATAGTAGCATTCAAAATACATAAGTGTTTTTGTAATAGCATTGAGTATCAAATCATTTTCATAATAGTTTTCGAGTATCAAAGCGTTTCACAATAGTATTCAACTATCAAGTCGTTTCGTAAAAGTATTCTAGCATCAAATCGTTTCGTAAAGTATTCAAAGTATCAAATCGTTTCGTTAAGCGTTCAAAGTTTGTTTCAGCTTAAAAGTAGTGTCTAAGCCTAAGACTCGCATTTCACCCCAAAAATGTAATAAAAGCGTTTAAAAAGTAGGGGTTTGTAACTCGCTGTTTGCGAAGATCGTAGCATGCTTGGAATAGCTCGAAAGGTGCTCGGAATCACCGGAATCCTAATATGTGCCAAATTATTAGGTAAGTATGATGTTATTGGTTAACTTTGTTATTCGTATAGCGTATAACGTTTTACAAGTTGCAATGTTTTGATTTAGTGTTAGTAACAAAAATTGTTATGTCAGAAAATCGTTCAAAATTGTTATTGTTACGTCTTGTCCAAAAGTCTCCAAAGTTAATGTTATTATTAATGTGATAAGTTATGTTTTAGCCACTGAAGTGTTTTATAAAGTTATAACGAAATTTGGGCAGCGCTTCTGCTTTAAAGTTTCTAAATCCAAATTTTTCCCACTTTCCCGCTTACAATTTATAACACTTATTAAGCTAATTCACCAAGTTCAATCCAAATGTAATATGTCAAATACTTATTTGTTTATTACAGTAGCTTATATTCAGATTCGAGATTATAGGTTCAAAGTGGCGATTTTTATCAAGTTAACAACGATTTTTGGGGCTGCCAGCTGCTCGGTGCTAAGCACCTGTCTCATGGTGCGCAGCACCTGCTGGCTGGACTTCCCCAAAATCGTTTTTGGTGGTTAAATCGGTTATCTTGATGGTAGATTTCGACATGCAATTGTTATAAACCTTATTAATCATCATTTTCTCAGTTTATATGTAACTTTTATCCATAAATTTGAAGATCTAAGCATCATTAATTAAAAACCCGTTTTTGTATAAAAATGGTCATAAAACTTTATCAAAACTTGATTTTTGAGCTTAGATCATACATGCAATTGGTTATTATAGTAATATAAGTATATAGGAAGAGTTTCTACCGGATGAAAGTGTTTGGATGATGATCTAGGCGGATTTTGAGCTCCAAAAGTGTAGAAAACGTTTTGTATTCGAAATAGCTTTGTCCCTCTTGCTTCCTTTGCTTGAATGAATGCTTTTGATGGTGTAAAAGGTGGGTTTTAGTGGCTGTAAATTTTTGGGAATTACGCGTCCAGTGCGTCGCACCAAGGCCTAGGTGCGGCGCACCGGGCCTATTTTCTGGTTTTGATCGTTTTTCGTTTGCGTATTAGTTAAGCATTTGCGTTCGTTTGGCGTTTACGATTGTTTTGCTATGAACTTAGGCAAGTTCATTATATGTTTTCTTGGTATTAGGATTCGTTTAATGATTTGATTCCGATTTTCGACTTCGATTCCGAGACACACACGTTTAAAGTTTAAGACGTAAACCTACGTTAAAGAGTTTTGTGTGAGTTATATCGAGCTTAGCTTAAAGAGTCGTGTCTACGTAACCACGTAACACATAAAGTTAGTTATAGCATGAAGCAAGTATAGCGTATCGAGGTTATAAGTTAGTGTTCTCGAACTGAGTTTTGACGGTTGTCACAACAGGTATTAGCCGAAGTTCTGGAGTGGAAGTGACATAATTGGAGCTGAAAATGAAGAAAACGGGTCAATGTTGTATTCCCGTTATATTTTGAGACTAGAAGCAATTGGTCACGAGAGATGAAGCAAAAACGAGCAGCAAAACACGAAAACTGGAAAAAAACAGGGGACGCCCGTCCCCCATTCAGGACGCACGTCCCGCGGATAAAAGCAGCTGCTGTTTGTTTGACGTTTAATAAAATCAGTTTTTAGGGTTTATTATTATTGATCATTATTGTAAGCGAGTATTGGAGAGTTTGGAAACCCTAGCTTGAACCGACGAATTTTTGGAGTTATTTGGTGTTCTTAGACTTAGCAATTTCGTTGTTTAAGCACTCGGATCATTGGTACTTTAATCATTTTCATTAGTTCTTTGATTATAAAAATGTTTCATTCAATTCTATTGTGTTGCGTTTTTATTATTATGAGTAACTAAATTTCTTAACGTTCACTTGGATGATGTGATCAATTATGTAGGTTATTATTTGATTATATGTTGAACTGGATTTTATGTTTAATGGAAAAACCAATTGTAATCAGTTTTTGAATCTTGTTTTAATCTTTTATATAAACTGTTAGTAATTCATCATAGGTATTCGAGAGGAACTTGTGACATTACAAAATAGTTTATGAAATAACTAATCGGTCTATAATTATTTTAAAGATATTAGTATTCGAGAGGAACTAGTATTAAAGATATAAACAATAAAAACGTGATTGTGGTTGTTAGTTAACTAGATTAAGAGAGATCTGTTTAGTTAATTAAGAAGCTATTCGAGAGGAAGCTTTATAAGATTAAATCATAAAATCGGCTTAGGTACTTATTGCTTAGTTGTCAAACGTAGAAATTATACACGAGAGTGGTAACTATACATGAGACGATTAAAGTTTTAATGGGAAACGAGAGTTCAAGTTAAATACCTTTTAAGTAGTTCAACAGTGTTAGTAATTAAGTGATAACCGTAGTAATTGTGATCAAGTCCAAGTGAATGTATTTTTCATCAATTGTTTACAAACAAAAATCTTTTCAGCGATTCATTTGAATCAACAATTTTCTCAAATTTAGTAGTTTAAGCACAGTGACAATTCGGTCACAAAAACCCACTTTTGTTTTATTAATTATTAGTTATATTTCAAACATTAGTCCCTACGAACGAACATGATTTACCTAAAACTATACTATACTTGATTAGGTCCACTGCCTAAGATTGTGTAGTCGAGTCGTAAGTATTTCTTGTTTTTAAAATATACTCGATTTCGTACATCAAGTTTTTGGCGCCGCTGCCGGGGACTGTAGTTTTTGATTTTAATTAATAATTTTTGATTCAATCCTTTTAGGTATTAATTACTTGAAAGTTACTTTAATTGTTTATCAGGTGCTTTTGACGTTTTTTTTTTATTTGTGATTTTTCAGAGATTTCAGGTAGTGGATGAACACAAGGGCTTCTGGGTTACCGCTTAAAAGTACATTGTCTAATCCAGGAGTTTCAAATAAAAGGCGCAACAAGAAACCAAATACTACACCACCATCACCAGTTAAGTTAGAAACGGAGGATCTAGAAGTAAATTCCGAGGATTCAATCAGTTCAGATTCAGAAGTAGAGATAGTAATTGAGATGGCTGATCCAAATGATGTACCGATGCATCAGAGAGCTAGGGTAGTACCGCCAACACCGGGTTCGGCGATTCGTACTCCAGATATGGGAAATGATTTTTCAGTGAAGGGTCATCATCTAAAGATGATCCAGGATAATTATTTTGACGGAAGGATGAGAAAAGATCCACATTCGCATGTGGCAAAATATGTTAAATTGTGCGAGATGTTCAAATACGGGGCAGGAAGGGAAGATAATGTCAAGTTAATTATTTTTCCATCGTCTCTCACGGGAGAGGCACTCACCTGGTTTGAAGAGTTAGAGGAGAACTCAATTGATACGTGGGCGAAAATGAGGGAAGAATTTGTTTCCAGATTTTTTCCATCATCTTTGGCAAGAAGCTTATTGAATGATATACGAGGATTTAGGCAAGGAGACGGAGAAACCATTGTTGAAGCTTGGAGTAGGCTTAAGGATATGCTCAGGGGTTGTCATGGGCATGGATTAGAGAAAGGGCAGATTATTGATATTTTCTTCTTTGGATTGGACAAGAAATCGCAGGGGGAGTTAAATCTAGCTGGGGGAGGAAGTTTTCAGTACAAATCCATCAACGATGCGACCAAGATGTTGGATGATCAGTTGTTAATGGATTTATCTAGAGAACAGAATCAGTTTGGTAGAGAAAGAGGAGAAAGAAAGGTAGGTTCTAGTGCTGAGAGTAGTAGTGGAAACACAGAGATGATGGCTGAGATCAAAGCTTTATCTAGTAAAATGGATAATAATTTTTCGAGGATAGATAATCAGTTTAGTAGAGTTGGGAAGGATATGCATGTGATGGCGAATGGTTGTGACTACTGTGGGGGAATGCACTACACTGAAGATTGTGATGTTAGAAGAGAAGCAGAAAGTGAGGATGTGAAGTTTGCGCAAAATCAGTACCAAGGAGCATTTCAGAGAACCGGTTTTCATAACCGTAATTCGGGTAATTCTAATTCTGGTTATAATAATTTTAATGCTAACAATTCTGGAAATTCTCAAAACAGGTACCCAAGGAATAACCAGAATCAGTATCAGAACAGAAACCAGAATCAACAGCAGTCAGGATCGTCTAGTCAAAAACAGGAAGACGAGGAAACCAGTTTGAAGGACATGATGAGAAGCTTCATTCACACTCAGTCAGCGAAAAATGAAGCAACAACCAACCAGTTTAAGGTCCTTAATGAGAGATTGGAGCAAGGACAAAGGAATCAACAAGCAGCACTTAGTGATTTGGAGAAGAGATTGGAGAGACTAAGTGATCAACATGCTGCTAGGCCTAATGGTCAGTTGCCAAGTAACACCCAACAGAACCCAAGGCAACAACCATTTCCTAACACTGCAGGGCAAAAATATCAAACTCCTAACAATCGAAATGGGCATGTGAATGCAGTGTCTACAAGGTCTGGTAGAGTTTATGGTAATGTTAATGATTTTGCAGGTGTTACTAATCCAGTTGTGCAGGAATCTAATGTTGAAGTGGATGAGAATGAGGAAGAAGAGGAACCGGAAGTTACACCAGCTGCTCAATCTAAACCAGCTGTGTCACCTCAAGTGAAAGCATACAAGCCGAAAGTTCCCTTTCCTCAACGTTTGAGGAAGGAGAAGATGCAGGAACAGTATGGTAAATTTGTTGATATGATTAAATCTGTGCATATTAATGTTCCTTTGGTTGACTTGATTTCAGGAATGCCAAATTACGCCAAATTTATCAAGGAGCTTGTAACTGGAAAAGGGAATTTAGAGGAAGCTAAAGCCACGTTTTTAAATGCAGAGTGTTCAGCACTTATTCAAAATCAGCTTCCACCAAAGTTAGGAGACCCAAGGAGTTTTCTAATTTCATGTACTTTGAGTAAAGCAATAACTTGTGAGGCATTAGCTGATTTAGGAGCTAGTATTGATCTTATGCCTTATTCATTGTATGTTAAATTGGATTTAGGGGCATTAAAACCTACTCGTATGAGTATTAGACTCGCCGACCGTTCATACCAATACCCTTTAGGTATAGCTGAAAATATGCGAGTGCAAGTAGGTCAATTTGTGTTTCCCGTTGATTTTGTCATCTTAGACATGGAGGAGGATAGCAAGGTACCTTTGATTTTAGGTAGACCATTTCTACATACCGCGGATGCTATCATTCGTATTAAGGACGGGAAAATTTCTTTGGGGGTTGATGAGGAAAGGATTATTTTTACTGTAGATCGAGCTTTAAAGCATTCTTATTCTTATGATGATACATGTTTTCGAATTGATGTTATTGATGACATTTTGGACTTAGAATTACAGGAATTGCTTGAAGAAGATGAAGAAGCTTTGAAGGAGATTAGTGATTATGGAGATGTCACTATTGAGGAAATAGAGGAGATGTTAGCTTTGGATGCTGAAGAGGATGCAACTGTTGAGGAGAGTTATGAGGAGATCAAAGTGAATGATGAAGAGAAGATAAAGACTTCTATCGAGAATCCTCCAAAGGATGTGGAGCTTAAACCATTGCCCAAGCACTTGGAATATGCTTTTCTCGAAGGTACATCTTTACTTCCTGTTATAATCTCATCATCACTTTCGGATGATGAGAAAGCTCGTTTGATGATTGTGTTGAAAGCCCATAGGAAAGCTTTTGCTTGGAGAACATCTGACATACCCGGGATAAGCCCTCATTTTTGTAAACATAAGATTAATTTCTTAGATGATGTTAAACCTGTAGTTCAAAGACAGAGAAGGCTTAACCCTAATATGAAAGATGTAGTTAAGAAAGAGATTGTCAAACTTCTTGATGCGGGAATTATTTACCCAATATCTGACAGTCCTTGGGTGAGTCCGTTACATTGTGTACCGAAGAAAGGGGGATGATTGTGGTGACCAATGAAAAGAATGAGTTAGTTCCCACTAGGACAGTGACAGGATGGCGTGTGTGCATAGATTATAGGAAATTGAATGATGCAACACGTAAAGACCATTTCCCGTTACCCTTTATGGACCAAATGCTTGAAAGATTGGCCGGAAACGAATACTTTTGTTTTTTAGATGGATTTTCCGGCTATTTCCAAATCCCCATTGACCTTGAAGACCAAGAAAAAACCACATTTACATGTCCATTTGGTACTTATGCCTATCGTAGGATGCCTTTCGGTTTATGTAATGCTCCTGCTACGTTTCAGAGATGTATGTTGGCTATTTTTCAGGATATGATTGAAACTTCCATGGAAGTTTTCATGGATGATTTTTCTGTTTTTGGGGATTCATTTGATTCTTGTTTGATTAACCTAGATAAAATGTTGGAAAGGTGCGAAGCTGCGCATCTTGTGCTAAACTGGGAAAAATGTCATTTTATGGTTAAAGAAGGGATTGTGTTAGGACATAAGGTGTCTAGTTTAGGTATGGAAGTAGACAAAGCTAAGATTGATGTTATAGCTAAGTTGCCTCCACCGACCAATGTTAAATCTGTTAGGAGTTTCCTTGGACATGCGGGTTTTTACCGTAGGTTTATTAAGGATTTTTTTAAGATCACTCGTCCCATGACTAGGCTTTTGGAGAAGGATGTTCCTTTTGAATTTAATCAGGATTGTTTAAATGCTTTTGATATTCTTAAGGATAGACTTACCCATTCACCTATTATGGTTTCACCTAATTGGAATCTACCTTTTGAACTAATGTGTGATGCTAGTGATTTTGCTTTAGGTGCTGTGTTAGGACAACGGGAAGGAAATCATTTTCAGCCCATTTACTTTGCTAGTAAAACACTCAATAGCGCCCAACAGAATTACACCACCACAGAGAAGGAGTTGTTAGCAGTAGTCTTTGCTTTTGATAAGTTTCGTCCTTATTTAGTGTTAAGCAAGACTATAGTGTTTACTGATCATTCGGCCCTTAGGTATTTGTTTTCTAAACAGGATGCTAAGCCTAGACTCATTCGTTGGATTCTTCTTTTGCAAGAATTTGACATAGAGATTAAGGATAAGAAGGGAGCTGAAAACTTAGTTGCTGACCATTTAAGTCGATTAGAAAATCCGGAACTTGAGGAACTTAAGGAAACTGATATAGGAGATACTTTTCCCGAGGAGCATTTGTTTAGGATAGATGATGATTTGGATGTACTTGATGATCCATGGTATGCAGACATAGCTAATTATATTGTTGCAGGTGTTATGCGAAAAGGTTTGACACATCAGCAAAGGAAGAAATTCTTTTTTGATGTGAAGAACTATTTTTGGGATAAACCGTATTTGTTTAGAATGTGTGCAGATGGGATGATCCGCAGGTGTGTCGCTGGAGAGGAAACTAGGAGAATTTTGGATGAATGTCACCATGGACCGACTGGTGGACATTATGGACCATCGACTACGGGGAAAAAAGTGTTTGATTCTGGTTTTTATTGGCCGACAATATTCAAGGAAGCACAAACATTGGTTCAGACTTGTGATGCGTGTCAACGTCAAGGTAACCTCTCTAAACGGGATGAAATGCCTCAACAAGGTATCCAGGTATGTGAGGTATTTGACATATGGGGTATTGATTTTATGGGACCTTTTCCTCCTTCCCATAAATATCTATATATCTTGGTTGCTGTTGATTATGTGTCAAAATGGGCGGAGGCAAAGGCTTTACCAACGAATAACGCTAATGTGGTAATTGATTTTCTTAAAAAACTATTTAGTAGGTTTGGTGTTCCTAAGGCCTTAATCAGTGATCGTGGAAGTCATTTCGCGAATCACCAACTTGCTAAGGTGCTTAAGAAGTATGGGGTCACTCATAGATTCTCTACTTCTTATCACCCGCAAACAAGTGGTCAAGTGGAAAACACAAACCGAGCTTTAAAAAGAATTTTAGAGAAAACAGTTAATAACAATCCTAAGGTTTGGGCTAAAAAGTTAGATGATGCTTTATGGGCATTCAGGACTGCATATAAAACACCGATTGGTACTACACCATATCGGTTACTTTATGGAAAAACTTGCCATTTACCTTTAGAGATTGAACACAAAGCGTACTGGGCTTTGCAAAATTGCAACTTGGATTTGATCTTAGCAGGTGAAAAGAGATTTTTGCAGTTGCATGAGTTAAATGAGATGAGGTTGCAAGCTTACGATAATTCAAGACTTTACAAGGAAAGGACGAAAGCTTGGCACGATAGACACATCAGACCTAAAGACTTCAAAGCGGGCGACAAGGTGTTGATGTTTGAGATGAAATACAAGTTTAAGGCACCAAAGCTCAAGGCAAAATGGAAAGGTCCATATATTGTGAGGCAAGCTTATGCTTCGGGGTATGTGGAGCTGTGGAGCGGGAATGGTGAGACCTTTATTGTGAACGGGTTCAGGCTGAAATTATATCATGAGGAAGACGAGGAGCAGGTGGAGTTAGCTGAGGATGGCTTTTATGCCATTGACAAGTAAGCAAAGGGAACCCGAGTCTAGCTAAGGACTCGACTGATAAATTTAGCGCTTGCGGGAGGCAACCCGAGGTAACTTGTATATTTTTTTTATTTTGGAAGTACACGTGTCACGATTAAGGTACGTCTTCCGTTTTATGTTTTTCATTTTTAAGTTTTTATTTGTTTAGTATTCGTTTTCATTCAAAAAAAAAAAAAAAAAATTCGGGTCAGATATGGGACGCCAGTCCCTAAAGTGTGACTCCCGTCACAAGATTTGCACCAAAAAACATCGCCACTGGAACCCCCATCCCAAAAATCGAACACCCGTTCCAACGCGCGGGACGCCCGTTCTAACTTTGGGACGCCCGTCACTAGTCGGCGAGGGACGCCCGTCCCACACACGGGACACCCGTTCCGCGGGCCTGGGCCAGATATAGGATTCCTTTGTTATTTGCTGCACACTATTATTCCACCCCTTTTCTTTCCTTATCCCAAACCGAGAACACACATAAACATACGAATTTCAGCTTCTTAATTTCACTTTTTTTGCATACCAATTCAAGGTTAGTTTCTATTGTTTTTAATTATTCAATTCTTTGATTCCATATTGATTTGTTGCATGATTATTACTTTAGAAACCATTTAATTAGGGATTTTTGCTTATGAACCCTAGGTTTAGATTTTGAAATTGAATTGGGGGTTTTGTGTGTAATGAGTTTATATGACTTTAGGAAGTATAGGGAATGCTAGATAGGTGATTTTAACCATGAACTTGCAATTGTTTGCTTTAAAATTTTTACCCTAAGTTTGCACTAGTATGGGGGGGTTGAAATTTTTTTCAATTTGATTGTTAATGGTTGATTTGATACTATGATTTCGTCTAGTTTGATTGCTTAAATTGATTATGTTCAAATTAAAAATTTTAAACTTAGTTTGAAATTTTATTTTAGTATTTTCGGCAATTAAAATAGCGATATTATAATCATTTATTTGGTATTATGATGGGCAAATAGGACGGGAATGATGTTTTAATGTAAAGTTTGTTGTTTAACATTTGTATTATTTTTGTATATGTGAATTTGTTTTGTAGATGAGTCGACCACGTGTAGGTAAGAGACCACGAGGCAGAAATGTGCCACCACAGGAGGCAACTGAGCGAAACCCCATGGATATACCCGAGAAGTATCAGCAAATATTTCGTTGGAAACGCTTCGACAGAAGCGTATAATTGGACATCGGAATTTAGATTGGAAGATTGTTCAGGTTTTGGGTTACAAGAGTGAGTTAGAGGATCTTCTGACCGCTGACTGGAAACGATTTTTTGCAATCCAGTCTGGGGTTTATCAGGGATTGGTGGAGGAATTTTATTGCAGTTTTCGTTTGAATACGGCTATGGGTTCTACCACCGAGACGGTGATGATATTTCGACTGGGCGGACGGACATTTACAATGTCTTATGTTGAGTTTGGTGTGGCCATGGGTATTTATACAGCGGAGGAGGTTTTGGGAGTAGATTTACTCAGGGTTTAGCGACTTGGCCGGTTGGGATGACTGCTGCGTTGTTTTGGCGCCAGCATCATATTAGTACAGATAGCTATCATAAGAGTATTAAACAGGCAGCCATGGTAAACCCGATGCACCGGATACTGTTTCGGGCGATTGTTGAGTCCATTTCGGCCCGAGCAAATTGCCCGAATATTTGTACCCAGCAGGATCTATTTTTTCTCTACTGTATTCTAGCTCGACGTCCGTGCAACCTTGCCAGATGTTTGGCAACCTATTTATACGATAGGGCGTATGGTAAGGGAGAGGGGGCAGTGTGTGGTGGCGCCTTTATATGCCATTTAGCATTTCAGTTGGGGGTGGCTGATAGGGAGATTTTGGATAGTACCGTTGGTTCAGTGGCTGGGGTTCGTACGTTGAATGTTGTCGCTTTGAAAAATATTTCGTTGCTTAATCGCTCTGGAAAATTGCTTGGTAGTAGGCCTGATGTTTCTGGTTTTGCTGGGTCAGATTCGGAGTCAGATGATGAGCCGAGTGATCCGTATTCTATGGAGGCTCTGGCTCGACAGTTGACTGCGATGCAGACATCTCAGCAACAGATGTATGAGTCTCAACAGAGATTCCAGGAGTACTATTATGAGGATCAGAGGATGATGGGGTCTCAGCTGGCTCTTGTGACTTATCAGCAGGAGCGTTCTCATCCCTATATGGATCAGTGGGCGCAGCGAGAGGCTCATAGTATGGGTCAGGTTCTTCCGGCCTATGCTCCACCGGATATCTTCATTCCAGCACATCGTCAGGGCGGATTTTACTATCCCCCTCAGTCTCAACAGCAGCCTCCACATCAGAGTGGTCCTAGTAACCCGATGCAGTTTGGTACGTATTCCGGAGGGGGTGGGGAACCATCTATTTTCCCTTCCCCCGATCACATGTCAGATTAGCGGATTTGGAGGGATGTCGGCAAGGCTGGCGCCTGGGCATCGAGAGAGAGTTGGTGGTCGTTACAGATAAACACTTCTTTTTCTTATTTATTTTTATTTCTTAGTTTATTTTTTGTTTTTATTTATTTATTTGTGCTAGCTAATGTTAACGTACTTGTCTTCTTTGTTTGTCTTGTTTTTCCTTTGTTTTGTATCATTTTGTACAATGAGGGCATTGTCCAACTCTAGTATGGGGGGTTGAGGAAAAACATCTGTTGTGTTTAGTTAGGTCAGTGTATTGTATTTATAAAAAAAAAAAAAAAAAAAAAAAAAAAAAAAAAATATGATGACATGTCTTGAGAAAATTTTAATCTGTTGCATAACCTAGCACATTTTATACCCTACTCAAAGAAAAGGAGATTTTGAGCCTTGAAAGCATTCATTTTAAATGCTACTTTTTCTTTTGTATGAGTGTGCCGATGGTTGATGACTTTAGACCTTGACATAATCATACGTTTCGAGACCATAGATGAGCATTGCATTAGGGTAACCTAGTGTAATTTGGTACAACGTTAGGGGCAATTTAGGAATAAACCATTTGATTTAGCCTATTCGTTTCTTGTTAAATAATTATAGCTTAATCACATTGGTTAGCTAATTTCGGTTTAACCCTTTTGTAACACTTACTTTTAGTTTTAGATACTCTAGTTAACCATTTTGCGCCTAACTTATTCGTTTCATTTAAACCCACTAAATATTTTGTACATTAGCCTTTCTTTTCATTTTTAGATGAATCCGAACTTAGTTTTAAGATTGCTATTGATTGTATACATGAAGATTAAAGTTAGAAATGTTAAGGCATTGAAATTATCGAATATCGTTAGCCTTTGTATCATATATTTATCTGTAAGTAAAAAAAAAAAAAAAAAAGAGAAAATAAAAGAAAAAAAAGAAAGTTGTAAAGTATGTAGTTTTATGTATTTTGAGTCTTTGAAGAAATAAAGTAGAAGTAGTTGTATTATGAGTTATGTAATTCGGAAGGTTGAAGTTATATGGAGCAATTGGTTCATCAGCGTTTAGGAGTTCGGATTCATTCTAAGTTTAGATGTATACTACGTTTATTTGTATACTTTTACTTTTACTTATTTACCCATTTAACCTCTATATACTTATTCACATGCCTTTACATGTACATTACATCCCGAATAAAATTCCTGTTTAGTTGTACCTAGACTCTAGTGGTGGAGAAACGATACTTTATCAAGCCTATGATAGAAAACTCACCATGACTGAGCAATTGAGCGGATTTACAGAATATTTTACATACCCTTTAGACTAGTTCGAGAGATTTGTGTGAATTACTCCCAATAATTCGAGAGGTGTTTGGTTATGCTTTTTAAATCATGGTTTGGTAATTAAATTGAATTGAACTGGATTTGCTTGAGGGCAAGCAAAGGTTAAGTATGGGGGATTTTGATATCGCATATTTTAGTCATATTATTATATGCGACATTTGTCTTTTTAAAGTTTAATTCATAACGGATTTTGGGAATTTCGGACAATTTTGGTATTAAAATGTTATACAGGTATTAGCCGAAGTTCTGGAGTGGAAGTGACATAATTGGAGCTGAAAATGAAGAAAACGGGTCAATGTTGTATTCCCGTTATATTTTGAGACTAGAAGCAATTGGTCACGAGAGATGAAGCAAAAACGAGCAGCAAAACCCCGAAAACTGGAAAACAGCGGGGGACGCCCGTCCCCCATTCAGGACGCCCGTCCCGCGGATAAAAGTAGTTGCTGTTTGTTTGACGTTTAATAAAAGCAGTTTTTAGGGTTTATTATTATTGATCATTATTGTAAGCGAGTATTGAAGAGTTTGGAAACCCTAGCTTGAACCGACAAATTTTTGGAGTTATTTGGTGTTCTTAGACTTAGCAATTTCGTTGTTTAAGCACTCGCATCATTGGTACTTTAATCATTTTCATTAGTTCTTTGATTATAAAAATGTTTCATTCAATTCTATTGTGTTGCGTTTTTATTATTATGAGTAGCTAAATTTCTTAACGTTCACTTGGATGATGTGATCAATTATGTAGGTTATTATTTGATTACGTATATGTTGAACTAGATTTTATGTTTAATCGAAAAACCAATTGTAATCAGTTTTTGAATCTTGTTTTAATCTTTTATATAAACTGTTAGTAATTCATTATAGGTATTCGAGAGGAACTTGTGACATTACAAAATAGTTTATGAAATAACTAATCGGTCTATAATTAGTTTAAAGATATTAGTATTCGAGAGGAACTAGTATTAAAGATATAAACAATAAAAACGTGATTGTGGTTGTTAGTTAACTAGATTAAGAGAGATCTGTTTAGTTAATTAAGAAGCTATTCGAGAGGAAGCTTTATAAGATTAAATCATAAAATCGGCTTAGGTACTTATTGCTTAGTTGTCAAACGTAGAAATTATACACGAGAGTGGTAACTATACATGAGACGATTAAAGTTTTAATGGGAAACGAGAGTTCAAGTTAAATACCTTTTAAGTAGTTTAACAGTGTTAGTAATTAAGTGATAACCGTAGTAATTGTGATCAAGTCCAAGTGAATGTATTTTTCATCAATTGTTTACAAACAAAAATCTTTTCAGCGATTCATCTGAATCAACAATTTTCTCAAATTTAGTAGTTTAAGCACAGTGACAATTCGGTCACAAAAACCCACTTTTGTTTTATTACTTATTAGTTATATTTCAAACATCAGTCCCTGCGAACGAACCTGATTTACCTAAAACTATACTATACTTGATTAGGTCCACTGCCTAAGATTGTGTAGTGGAGTCGTAAGTATTTCTTGTTTTTAAAATATACCCGATTTCGTACATCAGTCTGCTCACTTTCTGCCGGTGCGAGAAACCCACTCAATGGAGAAGTTCGCGCAAATCTACATTAACGAGATCATCTCTCGCCACGGGACACCTCTCTCCATCATTTCTGACAGGGATAGTCGGTTCACATCTCGCTTTTGGAATGCACTTCAGAAATCTCTCGGGACGCGATTAGATCTTAGCACAGCTTACCACCCTCAGACCGACGGTCAAAGCGAAAGGACGATCCAAACGCTTGAGGATATGCTTAGAGCATGCGTAGTTGACTTTGGAGGAAGTTGGGATACTCATTTTCCATTGGTCGAGTTTTCGTACAACAACAGCTACCACGCTAGCATTAAGTGTGCTCCATTCGAGGCCTTATATGGACGCAAGTGTCGATCGCCGCTTTGTTGGCTAGAAGCTGGTGATCGACAGCTCACAAGGCTCGACATTGTTCAAGAAACCATCGACAAGATCACCACCATCAGAGAGCGACTGAAGACGTCCCGTACTCGGCAGAAGAGCTACGCCGATAACCGAAGAAAACCCCTAGAGTTCCAGGTTGGCGATCGGGTGCTCCTTAAAGTATCGCCATGGAAAGGGGTAGTTCGCTTCGGGAAACGCGGCAAGCTAAGCCCGAGGTACACCGGACCGTTTGAAGTCATCGAGCGCATTGGTCCAGTAGCGTATCGACTCCAACTCCCGCCAGTTCTTTCCAATGTTCATAACGTGTTCCATGTCTCGCACTTGAAAAAGTGCCTATCTGATGAGACCATCGTCATCCCACTCGACGAGGTCAAAATCGAAAACAAGCTCAATTTCATCGAGGAACCGCTTGAAGTTGTAGATCGAGAGGTCAAGCAACTCAGACAAAGCCGTGTTCCTATTGTCAAGGTTCGTTGGAACTCCCGACGTGGTCACGAATTCACATGGGAACGTGAAGACCTGATACGTCAAAAGTATCCTCACTTGTTCAAAGATACTTCTACGTGATGGGACGAGTCAAATTTCGGGACGAAATTTCTTTCAACCCGGGGATGATGTGACAACCGTCTAAATTTCAGGTGATTCTCAGTTACTTAATCGTTCGAATCTCTGGTTACTCCTTATCGTGTTCATATTGTTCGGGTTCATACTTATTGTGTCTTTTATTGTCGGAACCAATGTCGGAATCAAACTATAAATCCTAACACCAAATAAACAATACAAGAACTTGACTAAGTTCATAACGGAAACCAAAAAGATTCTAGTCCTTAACTATTTATAACGGAAAACTTAAAACATCAAAAAGCTGGATTTTCAATCCAGTCGGCGGCTGAATATATTCAGCCGGCGGCTGAATCTCGCTGTCCAGCTGGACGATGACTCATTTTTGCATGAAATTTCATTGGACCAACCCAAACAACTCGGGATTGGACCATAATTACTGCTTAGAACAGCTTCCTAGGCCAGTAAACACCCTTTTGTTTCATTTCTATTTTCAAATTTCATTTCAAACAAACACAAAACACACACTTCTCTCTCTCTCTAGAAATTCTCTCAAGAACACTCAAGCAAAACAGAAACTTTCACCACTAAAACAGACCATAAACACACAAAAATCAACCATCAAACATACACAAATCGTTCCAAGGGAAAAGGGTAGCAAAAAGGAATGGTTTAAATCGGGTTTTCAAGGAGTTTTTGGAGCTAAATCTCATCCAAACCATCACCTTGATTTTTCCTCCGGTAGAACTTCTTTATTTTACCCTTTTTACTTAAATAATCACTTGCATGTGAAATCTATAAACTGAAAATGTGTTTTAATAAAAATCTAAAACGTTTTCTTACTTAAAAACGAGTTTTTATGATAGATCTATATTTTTAACATGTAAATCTAAAAGAAAACAGTGATTTTACTATGGAAATACATATATTTGAGTTATATCAGTTTGCATGTCGAATCTAACGGTTAAACGAGCTTAAAATCGGAAAATAAAGCAATCTTGAAACTGGCCGAAGGATTTTGGCCGGCGGCTGAAGGTTCTCAGCCGACGGCTAAAGCCCAGCCGGCGGCTGAGTACCTCCAGCCGCCGCCTGAATGCTGTTGTTCACTATTTTTGTCGTTTTAAAAGCGTTAAACGTAAAAATGAGCTAAAATAATTTGTCACAGAATATATATATCTTGAAAAGCTACTGTTTTTGACATATAAATTGGTTGGAAAAGCTTTTGGAATTGAAACATGTGTTTTAACGTTCGTATTAGTTGTATTGTGCATTTTAAAGCGGGAAAGTGTTTTGAAAATGGACATAATTTTTATAGCGCGGAAGCGCTGCCCAAATTTCACCGTAAAATGTACACCAACTTCAGTAACTTAAAGGTTCTATAACTTAATCACGTTAACTTTGAACTTGGACACTTTTGGACATAATTGTACTTATCGGACTATAAACCGTACACGAACACATAAACCTTATAAACTTTCCGTAATAAACTTTTTGGGACAGAATCTAAGTATAAGACAATTGAGATTAAAAATGTTAAATTGGAACTTAACATAACTCAAATTATACTAATAAAACTTGAACAACCTTCCGGTGTTTTAGGTCGTTTGTGATTCCCGACGCGTTTCGCTTCTTTCGTGCTAGTTCATACCTTTTATCTTCGCAAACCGTGAGTTACAACCCCACTTTGTTTTACTTCTGTACTTTTAAACATTATTTGGGGGAAACATAAGATCATAAGCTTTGTAACTTTGAAACTATTTGCGAATTGTTGAAACATTTGGAAACTTGGTACTTTTGAAACCTTACTGAAACTTTTGAAACTTGAAACATTTTAAACTTATGAAACTCGTAAATTTTGGAAACTTGTACGAAACCTTACTGAAACTCATATGAAACTTTGAACTTTGGGAAACTTGGAAACTTGTGAACTATTATGCGTATATGTGTTGATGCCTTAGCCGGTTAACTAAATTTAGGATGCTTGTTAGCGACCAATCCTTGATGAAAATATAAACCCGTAAGAACTTACTGCTACTTTTGGAAACTTTGTTCATTTGCCCCGTTTTTGGTTCAGGAACTTTAATACACTATTAGCAATAGCCGTTAGTCATATGGGTATCGATACTTAGGAGCGGTCACTCCTTACTCAGGGTTAGCGACCCAAGTACATATTACTAAGATTCCGTTAGCAACTTATTGAAACATTTTTGGGCTAGATCAGGACCACACAATCGGTTTAGTGTATACTTACTATTTATATTATGCCAAGAGATTGACACGAGTTACTATTTAGTTAAACACATACTCCCTACGCATATACCTTTTTAGCGTCTGGATTCCGCTACAACTTATTTATACGAGTTTTATTTATCTTACTCGCGTGTGTACAAACCTTTTACTATCTACATATATGTTCTAACGTCGCTCCGTTCCTTTTACTTATGACGTCACTATTTTCATGTACTTTCTATTTTTGGAAACTTTATCGAAACTCTAAACTGTAACTCACTCACTACTTTATGTAGTTGACACTTTATCTTATGTTTCAGGAAATTAATGTAAGTCTATGGAATGCATGGCAAGGAAGGGTCATTATGGTTACGTGAGGCGCACAGTGGGAAAAGACCTTTCTATTTTGGGGAATTTTATTTTGAAACATTGTACTTGTACTTTATTTAAAACTTGTGAACTGCTTGGTTGTTGAAACTTGAACTATTTTATTTTATTGAAATGACTTGAATCGTTTAAATTTGCTTATGACCGTGTAATGATATTCCAGCTCTCACATTCCGTGATTCCGCTATAGCGGGGTGTGACAGATGATATTAAATTTTGTCCAATTATTTAGTCTTATTTATTATAAGTAATAATAATATTGAGATTAACAACATGTATGTTTGTAACATATATATTTTCTTTGTTTTTATATTATAGTAATGTATTCTTTTATTAATTTCTCAATAGTATAATGACTCTTTTAGACGATGAAATAATCAAATACAAGAAAGTTAAGTTTGGATATCGAAAACTTAAGTGACTAATTGTGTAAGCGACATGAACACCGAAAATAACATGAGTAATCCTTCTTTTTACTATTGCAGCCGGTGTTGGTATTTAGGGGTGAAAAAACCAGACAAGACACGAAACTCGACATGAAATTATCGGGTTAGGTTGTATAATTTGAACCCGCTGACCCGACAACCTGTTAACACGAATTATTTTCGAGTTAGATTCACGTTGGTCATTTGATTGAATGGTTTGACTTGACAACCCAAAACTTTAAAAATAATAATGAAAATGAAACCGAAACTGAAACAATAATGCTCAAACTATGGTGAAAAAATAGGGGTGAGCATGGGTCGGTTTGGTTTGGTTATGGACCAAAACCGCACCCATAACCGAAATTTCAGTTAATTGAAAATGTTAAACGTTTGGTTTCGACTAATTCGGTTTCAGTTAATGGTTATGTGTTATTTATTGGGTTGGTTATTGGTTAACCATCGGTTAATAGCTACAAATACTAAATGTCACACCCCGCTAAAGCGGAAACACGGAATGTGAGAGCTGGAATATCATTACACGGTCATAAGCAAATATAAACGATTAAAGTCATTTCGATTAAAATAAAATTTGTTCAAGTTTCAACAACCAAGCAGTTCATAAGTTTTAAATAAAGTACAAGTACAAGTTTCAATTAAAATTCCCAAAATAGAAAGGTCTTTTCCCAATGAGCGCCTCACGTAACCTTAAACACCCTTCCTTGCCATGCATTCCACACACTTACATTAATTTCCTGAAACATAAGATAAAGTGTCAACTACATAAAGTAGTGAGTGAGTTACAGTTTAGAGTTTCGAGAAAAGTTTCCAAAAATAGAAAGTTGCAAAATATATGATGACGTCGTAAGAACGGAACAACGTTTGAACATATATGTAAATAGTAAAAGGTTTGAACGTACACAAGTAAGTTAAATAAAAAAAACTCGTATAAGTAAAGTTGTAGCGGAATCCAGGCGCTAAAAAGGTGTATGCGTAGGGAGTATGTGTTTAACTAAATAGTAACTCGTATCAATCACTTGGCATAATATAAGTAGTAAGTATACACTAAACCGATTGTGTGGTCGTGAACTAGCCCAAAAATGTTTAATTATTTGAACGTTTGAACTAAGCAATATGTACTTGGGACGCTAACCCTGAGCAAGGAGTGACCCCTCCTAAGTATCTATCGATACCCATATGACTAACGGCTAATGCTAATAGTGTATAAAGTTTCCAATACCAAAACGGGCAATTGAACAAAGTTTCCAAATTTTCTTACGGGCTTTTCTATCCATCAAGGATTGGTCGCTATCAAGTATCCTAAATTTAGTTATCCTGCTAAGGCATCAACACATATACGCATAGTTGTACACAAGTTTCCAAGTTTCCAAAGTTTCGAACGTTTCATAAAAGTTTCGATAGAGTTTCGTACAAGTTCCAAAGTTTACGAGTTTCATAAGTTTAAAATGTTTCAAAGTTTCAAAGTTTCGAACAAGTCTCCAAAAGTTTCAATAAGTACCAAAAGTATCAAGTTTCCAATTGTTTCAATGGTTCGCAAATAGTGTTAAAAGTTACAAAACATGTGATCTTATGCTTCCCCCAAATAATGTTTAAAAGTACAAAAAGTAAACAAGTGGGGTTGTAACTCACGGTTTGCGGAGAAAGTGAACTCGGAATAGGTCGGAAAAGGAGCCGGGAATCACGGAATGCCTAAGAAATACCAAGATTGTCCAAAAGTTAATTTCTTATTAGGTTACTTTATATATAAGAGATTATGTAACTTTTGTTTAAGATTAAGTGTTAAGTTCAATATTGTTCCAAAAATTGGTCCGAAGCGGTTAACGTTAATTTTAGTCCGAAAAGTTCAAGGTTGAAGTTATTATTATGATAGACATGTTTAGGTTACTGAAATGGTTTAGGTTTTCTAACGAAATTTGGGCAGCGAAATTTGGGCAGCGCTTCCGCGCCCAAATTTCATGTCCAAAACCTACAACCATTTCCGCTCACAAAACATGCATATACACATAATAACTTAATAACAAGTCAAATAAGTCCAAAGAGTCCAATACAAGTCACCATTATTATTAGTTTTACTCATCTCAGTCCAATAATATTATTAACAAAAGTCCAGAATGTGTGTACAAGTTTTTAACAACTAAAACGACGATTTTTCGGGAAGACAGCAGCCCGGTGCGCAGCACCTGTCAGGGGGTGTTGCGCACCTCCCTGCTGTTCTTCCCCGTTTTGTTATTTTTCTTGCCAAAACGTTTTGTTACCAATGGATTTCGACATGCAATCAGTAGATATCTCATAAAACACCATTTTTATAGTTTCTAAACAACTTTTAACCACAGAAACATAGATCTAAGTATTATTTAGTTAAAAATCGTTTTTGTATAAAAAGTGTTATAAATCTTTATAAAAACTCATTTTTATTGTTGAGATCTTACATGCAATTAGTAAAAATAGTGAATAAAGGTAGGAGAAAGATTTCTACCGGATGAAAATGAATGGATGATGTTTTGGAGGTGATTTGAACTCCAAAATCGGTAGAAAAAGCTTGAACCCGAAAAGACTTTGCTCCTCCTTGATTGCTTTGATGTTTAAACGTTTTTGATGGTGTTTTTATGGTGGATTTGTGGCTGTATTTCTCTGGTTTTAATGGAGTTCTTGTGGGAAAATAGAGAGAGAAATGAACTAGGTGTTTTTGAGTGTGTGTTTTGGATTATGTAAAATGAAAAAGAAAAAGAAATAGATAGTGTGTAGTAATAATGGTCTTGGGATACTGCTATGGCAGTAATTGAGTGGTTTAACTCGAGATGGATTGGTTGAAGGTTTACAAAAACGAGACAAGGACTGAAAATGTAACATTTTTGAAATCTGGCGTTAGGTGTTGCGCACCAAACCAATAGGTGCTGCGCACCGGGTGGTTTTTCAGATTTTATCTGATTTTTGTTTTTACGTTATTGCTTCGTTGGACCTTTTTGTTAATTGAAAGTTCTTAAGTATGATTTGTTATGAACTTAGGAAAGTTCAATAGTTGTTTTCTTGGTATTAGGACTTATATAATTGATTCCGGGAGTTATTCCGACACTAGTTCCGACAAAATAAAGACACAATATGTACGAGTTAAAGAATATGAACACTATAAACAGAGTAACTGGAGATTTGAACCGATAAATAGTTGAACAATTACCTGAATTTTTGACGGTTGTCACATCATCCCCGGGTTGAAAGAAATTTCGTCCCGAAATTTGACTCGTCACATCAGGTAGAAGTATCATTGAACAAGTGGGGATACTTTTGACGTATCTGGTCTTCACGTTCCCATGTGAATTCGTGACCACGTCGGGAGTTCCAACGAACTTTGACAATAGGAACACGGCTTTGCCTGAGTTGCTTGACCTCTCGGTCTACAACTTCAAGCGGTTCCTCGATGAAGTTGAGTTTGTTGTCGATCTTGACCTCGTCGAGTGGGATGACGATGGTCTCATCGGATAGGCACTTTTTCAAGTGCGAGACATGGAACACGTTATGAACATTTGAAAGAACAGGCGGAAGTTGGAGTCGATAAGCTACTGGACCAATACGCTCGATGACTTCAAACGGTCCGGTGTACCTCGGGCTTAGCTTGCCGCGTTTCCCGAAGCGAACTACCCCTTTCCATGGCGATACTTTAAGAAGCACACGATCGCCGACCTGGAACTCGAGGGGTTTTCTTCGGTTATCGGCGTAGCTCTTCTGCCGAGTACGGGACGTCTTCAGTCGTTCTCTAATAGTGGTGATCTTGTCGATGGTTTCTTGAACAATGTCGAGCCTTGTGAGCTGTCGATCACCAGCTTCGAGCCAACAAAGCGGCGATCGGCACTTGCGTCCATATAAGGCTTCGAATGGAGCACACTTAATGCTAGCGTGGTAGCTGTTGTTGTACGAAAAATCGACCAATGGAAGATGAGTATCCCAATTTCCTCCAAAGTCAACTACGCATGCTCTAAGCATATCCTCAAGCGTTTGGATCGTCCTTTCGCTTTGACCATCGGTCTGAGGGTGGTAAGTTGTGCTAAGATCTAGTCGCGTCCCGAGAGATTTCTGAAGCGCGTTCCAAAAGCGAGACGTGAACTGACTATCTCTGTCAGAAATGATGGAGAGAGGTGTCCCGTGGCGAGTGATGATCTCGTTGATGTAGATTTGCGCGAATTTCTCCATCGAGTGGGTTTCTCGTACCGGAAAGAAGTGAGCAGACTTTGTCAAACGGTCCACAATTACCCAAATTGTGTCGTTACCCTTTGCCGTCCGGGGTAACTTGGTAATGAAATCCATGGAGATTTGCTCCCACTTCCACATAGGAATCTCCGGTTGTTGCAGTAGTCCTGAAGGTTTCTGATATTCCGCCTTGACCTTGGAGTAAGTGAGACACTTGGCTACGTACAAGGCGATATCCTTCTTCATGCCCGGCCACCAATAATACTCCTAAGATCCTTGTACAACTTGTCGGATCCTGGGTGGATAGAGTATCGGGAACGGTGGCCTTCATCCAGAATTAACTTTCGAAGTTCCTCGGACTTTGGAATCCATGCTCGGCCCTTGAAGTAGTGAATCTCGTCGGATTTGCGTTCGAACTCCTTCTCATGATTGTGCAAGGTCTCTCCCTTTAGGTTCTCGGGCTTCAACGCTTCTTGCTGAACCTCGATGATTTGCGTTTGAAGGTTAGTCTGAATCTGGATACCTAATGCTCTAACCCGAGATGGTTTCACCCTTTCCTTCCGGCTCAGGGCGTCTGCTACTACGTTTGCTTTACCCGGGTGGTACTTGATCTCGCAATCGTAGTCACTCAGCAGTTCGATCCATCTCCTATGTCTCATGTTGAGCATCTTTTGGTCTAGGATGTGTTGAAGACTCTTGTGATCCGTGAAAACCGTGCACTTAGTCCCATACAAGTAATGCCTCCATATCTTTAGTGCAAAGACGACTGCTCCCAACTCTAAGTCGTGAGTGGTGTAGTTCTGCTCGTGAACCTTGAGTTGTCTTGAAGCGTAGGCGATGACTTTGTCTTTCTGCATAAGGACACACCCAAGTCCTTGATGGGATGCATCGCAGAACACTACGAAGTTATCCGTACCCTCCGGTAAGGACAAAATCGGTGCGTGACAAAGTTGGTGCTTGAGTTTCTGGAAGGATTCCTCTTGCTTTGTACCCCAAACAAAATCCTTATCCTTCTGAGTGAGCTCGGTGAGTGGCTTAGCGATCTTCGAGAAATTCTCGATGAACCTTCGATAGTAGCCGGCCAACCCTAGGAATTGACGAATTTCCGTAGGAGTCGTCGGGGCTTGCCATTTCTCGATCGCTTCTATCTTAGCCGGATCCACATGGATCCCATCTTGGTTGACCACATGACCAAGGAAATGTACTTCTCGGAGCCAGAATTCACACTTAGAGAATTTGGCGTACAGTTTCTGTTCTCGGAGGAGTTCTAGAATGAGTTTCAAGTGTTGCGCGTGATCCTCCTTGTTTCTCGAGTAGATAAGAATGTCATCAATGAACACGATCACGAATTTATCCAGGTAAGGTCTACACACTCGGTTCATTAAGTCCATGAACACTGCTGGTGCGTTGGTTAGACCGAAAGGCATGACTAGGAATTCGTAATGACCGTAACGGGTACGAAAAGCGGTTTTTGGAATGTCGGTCTCCCTGACACGAACCTGATGATAACCCGAGCGGAGGTCGATTTTCGAGAAATAAGTTGCACCCTGCAACTGGTCGAAAAGGTCATCGATCCTCGGGAGTGGGTATCGGTTCTTGACGGTCAGCTTGTTTAGTTCGCGGTAGTCGATGCACATATGAAAGGATCCGTCTTTCTTTTTAACGAAGAGTATAGGGGCTCCCCAGGGTGACGAGCTAGGACGAATAAGACCATGATCTAAGAGTTCCTGAAGCTGTTTAGACAGCTCTTGCATCTCCGGTGGGGCTAGACGGTACGGTGTCCTAGCGACCGGTGCTGCACCAGGAATGAGGTCTATCCGGAATTCCACTTGTCGATGCGGGGGTAACCCAGGCAAATCTTCGGGAAAGACTTCGGGGTGATCCTTGACTACTGGGATATCTTGAATACGGATCTCCTTGGGTTTACGTTCAACAACGTGAGCAAGAAATGCGACACAGTCCTTCTCGAGGTACTTACGCATTTTGATGGACGACACGAGACGGAGTGAACGTCCGGGTTTGTCTCCTTGAACAATTAAGGTTTCAGTGTCAGAAAGAGGAATGCGGATGAGTTTGTCGAAACAGACGATCTCGGCTCGGAAACGGGAGAGCCAATCCATTCCGACGATGACATCAAAGCTTTTCAGCTCGATAGGGATTAAATCAATAGGGAAAGTTTTATCGGACAGGCATATGGAACATCCTATGATTATACCCTTAGCTTCGAACTCCTGACCGTTAGCGTACTCTATGGTGAAGCTATCCTTAAGAATCTTAGATCCTAAGTTAATGAGGGGTCTAAATTCTAAGGAAACAAAACTTCTTTCGGCACCAGAATCGAACAAAACGGATGCATAATGATTACTAACAGGGAACGTATCGTTCACCGTGTTTGGGTCCTGTCGAGCCTCCTCAGCTGTGAGTGCGAATGCACGTCCTCTTCCTTGCCCGCCTCGGTTAGGTTGGGCGTTTCGGAGTCTGGGGCAAGTATTCCGGAGGTGCTGATCACTTCCGCACTCGTAGCACACCGACTTTGGACCTGGAACTGCCAACTTTTCTGTGCAGTACTTAGCAAAGTGCCCTTTCTTCTGGCACCTCAGACACACGGGACAGTTACCGTGGTGGTGGAAATTGCACTTGTTGCACTTGGGGCTCGTCCCCGTGTATCTGTTTACAGCTGGTGGAGGTGGCGGTGGCGGTGCTACGGTTGCGATGGCAAGGTTGCGGGTGGTCTTCTTCTTCTTGTTCCGGTAACTTCGCCTCGGAGTCTGATCGGACTTCCTTTTCTCACCCGACTCCTTCTTGGATAAGGCAGGAGTGGTGAGTAGGTCGCTCGTGAGGCGGTGAGCTAGGATGATGGCTCTTTGAAGGGTCTGGGGTTCCATAGTGAGAACCATTCCTCTGATTTCAGGAACAAGACCAGAAATGTACAGGTCGATCTTGCTTTCCTCGGGAGTTACTAACCTTGGGACCAGTCGGGCCAACTCGTGGAATCGGGCAGTATACCCTTCGATGTCGTTTCCGACCATTTGATGATCCCAGAGCTCGGCCTCGAGCTTCTTGATTTCCCCTTTGGGGCAGTACTCCTCAATCAGGAGGGTTTTGAATTGTTCCCAGGTGAGAGCATTAGCGGTCTCACGTCCCCTATTGCGGACCAAATTGTTTCACCAAGTCAGTGCCTTACCGTGCAAGACGCAGGAGGCGTACTGCACTTTCATGGCTTCGGCACATCCGCTGATGTGCAGCACCGACTCGATGCTCTCGAACCAGTATACCAGGCCTACGGCACCAGTTGTGCCATGGAACTCCTTAGGCTTGCAGGCCATGAAGCTTTTGTAGAGGCTGGTGGGTTCGGGGGTTGTTGTTGGTTCTGGTTCTGTTGCTGCTGCTGCTGCTGTTGCTGTTGCTGCTGTTGCTGTTGTTGCTGGTGTTGCTGTTGTTGTTGTTGTTGTTGCTGGTGGTGGTTGTTGACGTTAGCATTGATTCCCGCAGTGATCTGGGCGATCATGTTGGGCATCGCTGCTTGCAACTGTTCGGCCACTTGCTCAGCAATGATTGCGGCGTTGGTACGGGGTGCCATGATTCTACACTCAGACAACAGATTCAGTTTAGAACGCACGATTAGAATATGATAAGAACATGATTCAATGAACAAGTTATCAATTACGCAAGAGTAAGGTAACAGAACAGATAGTACACGTACGACAAGGTTTCATGAGATTCACACGATGCTGATTCATACGTAAGAAAATGATTCAACACAGCACAAGATTCACAAGACAAGGTAATAATAGATGATAATAAATGGAACTTCATTCATTAATATAAAAGTTGAGTACTCAAAATAGGAGAAGTACAGTACAATACATAAGGAAATAAAGAAAATGGCGCGAAGCTGTGTACATGTGAAAATTACAACTCGGCCTACAGTACGATAATAAAAGAAAGAACTAATGGCGTTTCTCGAAGAACATCTTGGCAGCAATAACCGCCAACAAGGTCCCCATGACCAAGCAAACTCCTACCAAACGTTGCACCGTACGAGCCGTGGCCTGAACCACAGAGAGGTGACGCAACGCTTGTTCCGACAACCTCTGCGCGGCGTCGGAGACCTCGCAAAGGAGCTTCCCTTGGTGCTGGGCTTCCTCTGAAAGTCCCCTAACCTCGCGATGGAGGTGCAGGAAGGCGGCAGGAGGGGGTAGCTGAGGGGTAGGC